>VRYO01001366.1:13410278-13422266 GCA_009812075.1 Sialia sialis
GCAGCCCTCATCCTGCAGGTGCACCTGCCTTGCCTGATCCCTGCCCTCCTCCCAGAGGACTGACAGCGTTTGTTTTCTCACACAGGCCTCCAGTGCTGCTGCCTCTGCCTCTCCAAAGATGCCCTACACCCCTCTGCCCTCCGGATCCAGGGACCTCACCAACCACCGAGGTGCGAGCCACATTTTATGGGTGTGAGCCACATTTTATTGGGGTGAGCTGCTGCAGGGTGCTGAGCTCTGCTCCAAGCCTTCTCTGGGTTAGTCATTGCTGCTTCTCACTTTGCAGACATCACCATGCCTCTCAAGCACTCTGTGAGAAACCTATAGCTGTCAAGGCTACAGATTTTAACTCATATTAAATAGGATTTACAGGTAGTCTATGGGGAAAGCAAATAAATCTATGGATAATAACACAGTGATTTTTGTGTGTGTGTGAGAGAGAGAGAGAGAAATGTAAAGAGATTAGAGTACTTAAACATTGCTAAGTAGATGATTACATGCAGCATTGGTAATTTTGAGAGAATTTGTAAACTTTCTAGTATTTGTAAAGTGAGAGCTTTTTGGCAGTTTAGAAATTTAGGACTATAATTTTGAAATATTAATGCATTTTCATTGCAATAAAAAGGGATTCTTCTCTGTTTTTCAACATTAAAGGTGGATCAGTCTTCAATTTCCTTTTTCATCAATCCTTAGAACTTAAAAAAAGCACCTAGGGCAAATTCACAAATTCCTTCTGCATACCTATGAAACAAAAAATTCAGGTAACAGGTGAAAAACTGAAGCAGTCAGGAAGGGTGCATTACAAGCTTTCTCCTGTTTTTGTTTTTTTGGTTTTTTGTTTTTTTGTTTTTTTTTTTCCAAAAAGGAGAGATTTGTACAGCTTGCAGTGTTTTTTCAACTTGAAACCAGAGCACCAATCCTCTTATTAATTTTCCACATTACCCATTGATTCTACATTGATCATGTAAACCATTTTTGTAGAGGCAGGTCTTGTTTAGGATAGGATACCAGGATCAAAAATCAGCCTTACATTTATGAATTCATGGTAGCTTAATTTTGATGCATGTTCAGATTCTGCAGCACTGTGGAGGATGGAAGCAGCTTTAGTGGAATTCTATATTGCTTGAACCCTTCTGAGAGAATCAGCCAAGTAATGCACCTGAAGAAGGGTCAGTGATTCAGGTGTGAAGGATGAGGAAGGCAGCTGATTAGAATTTCATTTGTTGCAGCCTGTATCATTGTTGTTGTGCTAGAGCTGAGGGTGAGTCTGAAGCCACATCCTGGCCTTGGTGCAGATTGCTGTGGTGCCCTGGAAATCAGATGTCCAGAAGTGCATTTCCCAGCACTGTATTCCAGCACTGAGCTCGTGTGGGAACTGATATTTTTTTAAAGAGAAAGGACCAAGCACACACCAGGACTTCAGAGATTTAAAAAAAACCTCTACCCCTCAAAAAACCTGCAATCCAGTGCCCTTCCCCTCCCTCCTCCCTCCTCCCTCTTTTCTCAAGATAAGTAGCTTTGATTTTCAGGTTAGCTTATTGCCTTTGAGGTTGCATTTCTGGTGTTGGATTGAATGGCTGGGGTCTACTAACACAATAAATGGAATGACAGATACTTGAAAAATACCTGAGTTCTATAAAGATACCTGGCTTTTAAAGGTACTTTTAAAGTATCTTTAGATTTTTTATTTAGGTGATATAGTCTCTTGGAAGTGTGGCCCCATGGCTGATTTTGTTGTCTAACTTGGCAAAAGCAATGCCAGTGGTGTTGAGAATGAAAATCTGTGTGCCTGCATCATTGACTGACTCCTCTTGCAATGCAGCAGTTGTGTGGCTGCAGTAGGTGCTGCAGACACATCCAGCAGGTGTTTGGTCAGAGCAGGAGCCTGGCAGGCTCTGAGTACCCACTGTCCTCACCAGGGTTTCACAATGCCTGCCCCCTTGCTCTGAAAGGGGAAAATTATATTCCCCAAATCACCAACTTTCTACCCTTACCAGCTCACATAATTTTTATTACTTCTGTCTTTACTCTTCCCAGAAATATTCTGCTCTGCATGCTAAATATGCTGCAAATTTCCTTATGATTAAGCACAGTTATAAATACAAGGAATGGAGAACAGACTGTCATCCAAAGAAAGGGTAAAATTGGTCCTTAAAGAGACATTGCTAACATGATTTGATAAGTTTATATATATCTGTGTGTGTACATACATATTCACTAGAAAATAACTAAGGGCACTTTCCAAAATTCCAGGTATTGGATGAACCAATTCCAAGCTTAGAACAACCTGCTGGCAAAGCCCATTAACTCAATCAACTTCTTTTATGCAAAGAAAAATTTCGAAGTTCACAAGCTTCCCATAAAAGATTAATTGCAGTCAATAGAAAAATCTCCAAGGAAAGTGTGAAATACTTAAGCATGCTATTTTAGGTTCTGAATATCTTCAATTTTTTTCTGCACTGAATGCTTTCAGTGTTGTAAAGTAGAATTGAATCAGCTGTTGCATATGTAAATATTGGCGGTTTTCAATGCATACTGGAATGAAGAATGCTGTAATTTTGTGAGTCTTATTTGTCCCTGGAGAAACTTGTTTACCAGAATCCTGAAGTCTGGCAAATGGTTTGGTACAGCTGTAAATTGATTTTTTTGGGACTGGCAGGGGGAGCAGGAGCAAGCTGGATGTATTTGATTGGTGCAGTTTCACTTGGACATTTCTCACTCTCTTTAGCTATGATTTCTTACAGGGAGAACAAAACCATGTAATTATGTGTGGGTTCCACCATGTGTCTTACAGCTCTTGTGTTCATGCATGCAGTATATAATTTCCTGTCAGGATCCAGTCCTTTAGGCTGTCTCCATATTTTCTACAGACAATCTCCCCTCTCCCTTTCAATGCCCACAGAAACAGCATGTGACAGTGTGATGTCAGCATGGAATGATATGGAAAGAACACTGCCAATATTGAGTGTTGTGATGCTTGAGTATATAAGTACATGGAGAGCGAAATAAATATTGCATCATATTTTTAAGCTCTAGAAAATTTTTCCCCATCTTGGGAAAGTTGTTTTCCCTTTTATTACAGTGTTGCTTAGACCCACTTTTCTAAGTTGAACCTTATCTCAGTCCCAGTGTTCATATTTTTCAGTGAAAATTCCACAGGCCATCTATTTAGATTTTGGGCATCTTGACAGCAATGTGATTTGATTCTTTATGTGGCCTAATTGCTATCCTGTGAAACAAGACTTCCAAAGTGGTAATTTTATAGCTGGCTGTATTTTTGTTTGATTCCAAAACAACGGTCTCAAACTTCTAAGGGCCTTTTCTTGGTCTTTGTTAAAGTAGGATTTTGTACTTTGTATGGATTTAGAACCCAATGATTTATTTGTCTGAAGTTTGTGCAGTTGTCTTACCTCTTTAAAAGAAGTCAGTTGGAAGACACAGCCTCCTTTCACTCAAAGTGCTTGTTTTGTTACAATAATCTATTTACTGCTTGTGTTCTAGCCTTCAGATTTTCTGGTGAACTAAAATAAATATGCCCCACTCCTGTCTGCTTTTTCAGATCTACCTTTAAGGAAAAAAAATCAAACAGAGCTATTACTTATTGTTGTTTTTAAATAGAAATGACCATGCTCCCAATACACAAAAGTGATGAAATGTAGTGGCTTTTAGAAGAAATTGGCCCAAAAATTTTGGGGCTTACATAATTTTTTTGGTGATTTGTATATATGGCTCAGGTACCCCTCTGCTCCTTATTGATAATTTATTAACTGGGTATATATCATAAAATAGAAACTTCAGCTGTTAACATAGTTGACATTGATGAAAAATAAATTTTCAAGTATAATAATGTATTTGTAAGGATAATTTTTCTGGTATGTGGAAAAAGGCCTCCCACCTTCACCCAACTCAGGTTGTATATTTGTTTTTTTTTTTTTTAATGGCATCCTTGCTAAGGATGTGCCTTTATGTGTACACATTCAAACTCAAATTGCCTTCTAAAAAGATCAGTGCTTTTCAGTTGATGGGGAAAATGGTAATTTATCATTCTATATCTTCAGAAACAATATCACTAAATCATGGATATAATGAAAATCTGTTTTTCCTATACAAAAATATGTGCTGAATGCCTTTTGTATAAACAGTTATTTTCTAACATTGTCTATTACCTGATTTACTTGTAAACATATTAATTTGCCAAAGCCATTTGGTTTCCAGTAACAATTTACAAATGACTCCTCCTTTCCTTGTGATCTTGTTTCTGGGAAAAACTAGTGGTAAGTCTACCCCATAGCTTCCTGGTAAAAGGAAGAAGAAGCAGTTCCCATTAAAAACTAAGCCTGTATTTATGTAAGTAGTTTTTAGAACCTTAGCTTGGCTTTAGGCCAAGGTTTAATTGTTCTAATCTATTATGACTTGTAAAAACTTTCTGAACAAATCCACTGTCCTGTTTGGTGTCCATACACCAAATTTATTTAATTATCCAAGTGTTAATTATCTAAGAATTCTGGTATGTGCAGTCATTACATTGTCTTATGGTGAGTGCCTAAATGAAAAATTGGTATTTATTCTACCAATAAGTTTCAATCCACTGACAGATGTTCTTTCTTATTTTATGATCTGATCTTGAAAGTCAACGGCATTCAAATCCCATGCCAAGAAATCCAAGAACAAAATATTTTGAAGCTTCTTATTAACCTTCTAAAGGTAATTTTATAGAGCCTTTTTGAACAAAGGAAGTGAGAGGTTCCTTTTGCTCTCAGTTTGTCTAACAGAGTTGTGCTGAAGGTTTCTTTTAGAATGTAGACCTTTCCAAACTTTAACATTCTTAAGCAAGCAATGGTATATAGGCATGTAATCTGTCAGACACCTGAACTTGCCATGTTTCCTTCTTCTGAGATTGCTCTGCTGTGCTATTGTACTCAGATATTCAGCACAGTAAATCTTCACTAATGACTGGTATGTTCATACAAAAATTCATTCTTTTTGATTGAAAGCAGCTAGTAGCTTTGTAGGAGTTTAGATAAGTACTAGATCAAGATAAAAGTGGCCTACAGAATGCACAACAAGGGTTTAGCCATCCATTTGGGCAGGAATTCGCAATCCAGTACATGTCAAAGGACATCTACTACTTTCAAAATTTGGTGTTGAAGCAAAAAAGAAATTTTGGAGAGCCAGAGGGAGTAGTATAGTTAAAGTGATCATCCTCCAAGGATTTACCTGTTCTCTCTCAATTTGCTTTGCCTGACCATACATTACATATATTATTAAGTTCATATGAAACTCATAATGTCTATCAATGCTTCCAGAATTTGGCCTTGAGATTTAATATAATATTTAAAATGTTCGAAATAAAATTATAAAATTGATACATACCTCTTAATAATACAAGTTAATACTCAAAGTTCTTATTTTACACACGCATTGTGAAAAAACTTGTTGTCTTTAAATCACAGACTCAAAAGGAAGAGGAAATTGGTTTACATAAAACTTACTTCCAGAAAATAAGTATCCTGTTTATATTATCATTGTGGTCCTCTCTGTTGTTGTTATTGACACAGTTGTTAGGTACTTGTGTTTCCAAGCCAGAGGCTTATTTAGAGCTTGAAATTGATTGCTGGGGAAGTTGCAAAGCAATTTATGTAGCAACTTATCATAATTAGTTCGTTTTCTTAGTGTAAACTGCACTTTGTGCTTGTCAATTGATTTTTTTTCTGTGTACATGCATAAGGCAGCTCATCGTATTCTGTCAAAAAACCCCAAACCCCAAAAAACCTATGGTTAGTACTTTATCATTCAGTTAAGGAAGGGTATCCATGTATGTATATAAGATGCATTTGCTTTTACTTGTTTAATAACTAAGAATAGGATGAATAAGAAAATTGCAAGCAGATGCACTGGGTGAAATTTATCAGGCAAAGTTGCTGTTAATAGTGAGATATTTTCATTACTGTTTTGCATAAATTGTCCTTTGAAAATACCATCATTTTTAACCTGCATTATGTGGTGATGTGTCCTAGACTGAGGACTTCTTAGGCCAGGTTCTTCTCATCATGAGATGAATAACCTTAAAATAAACAAACAAAAAAAGTTCTCAATAGCATGGAACAGACAAGATCATATTTTCCAGGGAAGGAACACTCAAAATATAAGCTGTGACATTTCCTATTAGTGCCAGGAAATATGTCCCAACATGAGATGTGATGTGGTCATGACTTAGCCTCAAGGGGAATGGGTGGAAATCCTCTTCTTTTGACACTGTGGGAGAAAGTTAAAATAAGGAGTCTGTTATGAAAAAAAGAAAAATCCCATGTGATTTGCCTGTATGAAGTGAGAAACTGGGTTCTAGTTTGGTTTTTAATTTGGAAAACAGACAATGAAAGCTCAAGACACATGGGAGAAGCATGGAAAGCAAAGTGATGGTATAGATGAGTGTCAGTGTGAGAGAAGACTTGGTTAAGAAAATATTATCTTTTCTGCTCTTAGCTCCCTTTCATTAAGGGGATGTGAAAAAATAAAAATCCATCAGAGGTGAATTGTTATTTTGTGGTCCAGATGTGTGAGAAGGTAATGTTAAAGAATTCTGGTGCAAGAAAGTGAAGGAGGCTTCTCCTTGCTGTGCTGGATGGTTCCTTCTGATGCCCAGATTCCCCAAACCTTACTTCAGGAGGTGAGGGGAATGGAGTGGAATTTACTCCATGGTGTGCCTTCTTGCTTAGCTCTGACCATGATTTTTCCATTCCAAGGTGGATCCCAGTTTATTGTTTTTTCAGTGTTTCTGATGTGTTTTCTTTGTGAGAAGAACAGGCAGAAGGAATGGGAACAAAGCAGGTGGGGAGAAATGCTGGAAGGCACTTCCTTAGGGAAGTTACTCTAGGAAAATGCTCCTAGCTGATAACAGAAGCCCACCTATATTAATATTGACCAAGTCTGCAAATGCATTAGGCATCTCTTCCCTGATACACAATCAAAATTTTGCCTTTCAATGGAACTGAGAAGTCCAATGCCCACACATGATCATCTCAGTTATGGAATATTTTTTGCTGGGCAGTCAGGAAAGAACAGGTTAAGTAGGGTCTCATGTTCTTTCCTGAGCCCTATTTTGTTTGTTTATTGGAATAGAACTGCCACCAATAGCTGTGCTGCTGGTGGACCAATTTGCCTCACTTGCTCAGTAGTGATAATTGCTTCCAGCATCTGCATGTTTCTCTGTAAAGCACAATGATGTTGCTAAATGTGGAATAAGTTGTAGTTGGATTTGAATGTGACCTTGACTAATATGGTTCAAGAAATAAATTTTCTGGGTCATAGGATTCATATTCTTGTCACTTACAGGGTCAACAACTTTTTGTCTGTGTATACAAGGGATGTTGGATTTGAGTCAGGATACTGTAGATTATTAAAACTTCAGCATAAAAATGTATTGTTATATTTTTGTATATTGCAGTGATGGGAGCAACTAGTCATGTGAAAGTAGGTTGGGGTAAATGAGGTGGGGATGATATATAGAGTGACTTGCAGTTTTGTGTAAAATCTTTCTTGATGGCCAGAAAAGTTAAGATTTGGTTTTAAATGACAGCATATTTAAATTTGTGAGCCTCCTTTGTGTTCTGTGGTTTGAAACTGAACCCAAGGGATGTGATTGAGCTGACCAGAAGTGAGTTCTAAGAGGATCGGTTCCTGGTGTGCTGTGTCTCTGTGGGAATAAAATATGTGTGTTTCTCTGCAAGAAAATTTTAAAAGAGAAAAATAGAATAATTAAGTGGTTAATCAAATTCAGATTAAAATATTATAAAATATCTCAGATGTTGAGCACAAAATTCCCATTCTGTATCTAATGGGATTTAGTAGTCTAAGACTCAGGCAAACTTTCATAAGTGTCAGGGTTTTTTCCAAGTTTTATAGAGACTTTCATTTTTCCACAGTGCACATTCCCTGATCTGACTTTTGAAGACCTGACCACTTTCCATATTTTTGTCATTCTGAGGTTTTTCATTGTAACTTTTTCCATATTTGCCAAAACTAGCAGGCTAGGCCCAAGTCACCCATACAAGTGTCACATCAGAGGGAATGTGATTAATGAGGAAAAAATCCGTAACTTCATATTTTTGGTGGACTAGAGAGTGTCTGATATTTCACAACATAGCTCATTTTGTCATGCTGGCAATAAAAAACCATAAGAATGCTCAAGCAGGATGACTAAAAAAGTGGCAGAAATATATAGAAAACATTGGCTTCTATCAGTGGAAACTTGGGATCTGAACCCATAAGCCTACCTAAAATCTCTGGATATGTAAGAGAACTAATGATGCAGTGTGAATACAACCGGCAATTAGAAAAAAAATCTAGTAAATTTGCCACTTGGCCTTACAATTTTTTGCAAAAAGGAATTGCAGTCACCAGCCCCAGTATTGCAGCCCTACCAAAGAAATTTGGTTGAAAGCGCACCAGCGCTGTGCACATGCAGTCTCCTGAGAGATCCCCATGTTTAGTTAGCACTCTGGTCTAGCCTGTTTTTGCAGGAGTCCTCCAATTTTATCATTCAGGCATTTTTATGGCCTCATTGGAACAAATAAACAAACATCTGGAATCTTGTGGTATATTTAATTAAAAACTTTTTGTTTGGCCAGAAATAGTAAAATCATGAAAAATTGCCTGTCTCCAAGCTCAGAAAGGCCAAATGGTGAAGCTGTTGGCTACAGACAGTTTTACAATGTATTGAAATTCATAGATATGCACACCTGCTGCAAGTCCCCCCCCCCCATTTTTTTTTTTTTTTTTATTCATAACCATTAATGAGTGTTTAGTGTACAGATTGTAGCCCTTGTTTAAAGGGGAATTTACTGTTTTTAATAACATATAGACATGTGTTGATATATTCCATACAGCCTGTACTGTTCTGTAGTACAGACAGGATAAAGCTTTATATTATTCGCTAAAGAAAAAAAAAAAAAAAGAGAGAAAAAAAATCTTTATGGTGCATGTTCCATTTGAATGTTTTTTTCATATGAGCATGTTTTAATTCTAGAGGCAGTAAATATCTGCCCCATGCTAAGGGTCTGTGTAGCAAATGTTGGAAATGTGAAAGATGGTGTTTTCTCATTAAAATTAGAATCTGTAATGAAAATGTAATTTTTCATTGTTACATGTAATGCATTTTTTTGAGGAAATTTTCAAGAGACTCTTGCTTTTGCAGATAAAACTGCTTGATGTCATCTGAGACATTACTGTAAGGTCACAAAATATTACCGACCAGGATTATTATTTATGAAAACTAATTTTTCTGTGGGGCTACTATTACTTGAGATGCACAAATATAAGCCTTTGAAGATATGAGACATGGAATTTTATATTTGAATTTGTACATCTCAGTTTTTAAATAGCTGAGCCTTCTAATGAGAAAATGGCATGCGCTCAGAAGGTAGTATTGCATCCGAATATTGTTCACTGTTCTTCATATTTCTTCTGATTAAAATAATATGGCCATTCCATTTTGAGCTGTGTTTCTCTGAGAATTTAGACTTTTTCGTTTAGCAGGATAGGATGGATGGAATACTTAGGTGACTTTGGCCACCGCCCTGTGGTTGGTGTTACTGACCTGAATGAAGAGGATGTGGGTGTCATCTGAAAAAGCACCAATTCCCACACAGTCAACACATGTAGAAGCCTGCTTTAAAAAATGGGGGAGGGAAGAAATTTCCTCCACTGTCAGAAGGGCAGCCATCTGCATAACAGCAGTGAAACTATTTTATCCCCTTGTGTGCTTGCTCTTTATAGCCTGCACATCTTGCTGTAACATCTACGTGTCTTTCAACTATGAACAGCCAAAAACATGCAATGTATTTTGCATTTTGTTGTTCAGAGTGTGTGCTGCGCTAGAAGTGGGTGAAGGGTCCTTTTAAAAATTTGATTGCAGGAAAGAATGGGGGTAACTTAGTAGGATTTCATTGCATGAACTTGTGCAAGGCAAAGCTGTCAACTTTTTACTGGATATGAATATCTGTATTCATGATCTAATGATATATTTACTGATCAAAGGTCCTTGCAAAGCTCTGAAAGCAAATGATTAATAGGTTGACGATTTCCATTTCCCCTGTTTTCTGATTTTTTTATGGCCTGTTAATAACCTAATTGTAAGAAGAGTAAATTATAGGAAGCCCCATGACATCCTTCACTACTTTGTATGCTCTTAAGCAGAGAGATCACACCTTGGGAGAAAAAAAGGAGGAAACAGAGAGATAAATAATAAATATAAACAAGGGCAATTGTTTTATGTTCCTTACCAAACAGAAGATGCCTGATCCTTATTTTGTTAGTATTTGTGGTTGCCTTTTACAGTCTGAGATATCTTGAAAATTGTTTCTGTTTACACAGAATGACTTTCTTTTACTGTGTGATTGACCAAATTGATGTGTTTTGTAAGACCCTTTTTGTCTATGACTCTAAAGTGCTTAGTAAACCTAGGCAGCCACCTGAAAGACCCCCCACCTGTGGCTGCATAAAACCAAAATAAAGAATGGAAAATAACCCATTGAGTATTCACTTTCCCACCCACTGAGAGCAAAATGCAATGTAGTGCAATTTTAGTGCTTGTGTGCCACTGGGGAAAATAGACTCCTAAAATCACATAGTGAAGCACTGGGAAAATTCAGTGAATTTGCACTAAGCGCTGAGTTATAAAACCTAAGGAACCATGGGCTCTGCTTCTCAAGTGAAACAGATTTGTATTGCAGTTCTGTTAGAATGCCTCCAATTGCAATGATGATATTTAGCACAGTAGGCTGAAAAAAATGTAAGGCTGCTGAATATGAGTCCTTTCACAGGAATGCTTTCAGAGGAGGGTGCAGCAAGCTTCTGATGTCTACTTAAAGACCAAACCAGACTGAATCTCTGATTTGTTTAGGTTTTTTACTTTTGTTCAGTTTCAGGCTATGTAGAGTAGAAAGAGCACATGGCCCAAGTTCCCTCTTTCAAAATTGTTTCTATTGCTAGACATGGCTTCTCACATCTAATAGAGAGCTAAATTAGTGTTCCCTCTTGCCTGAGAGGAGTTAGTATTTGTGTGTATCAGCATTGCAGAGCTACCACACCAACCTGCTGGATTTCCCCACACCAACTTGGCTTCCTCTGCACCCACCACTGTAGGAGCAGAGACTGTGGTAGCTCCAGTCAGCTGTGCTTAGAAAAACTGCATCTGTCCCAGCTCTACCTTTCCTCATAGGGGAGAAGCAGCTTCTGGATGTTTTTTGAGGTTTTTTCTGAATTGTGAGTGGGAGCAGCCAGGCTTAACAGTAAATTTTGTTTCCATGAAATAAAAGGAGTGGGCTCAATGGAAATAATCTCTTGGACCCTGATGGAAGAATTAGAATTTGTCTTAAAGCCAAGAGGATGGCAAACACCCCCTCCACACACACCAAACAAACCAAAAGCTGTCCCTCCCAAATTGACAGAATTAATTTGGAAAACTGTGACTATCTTAAAGGTAGTGAGGGATAAATCTCATGGGGGCAAAAAAGAGAGCAACTTAGAATAAATAGATTAAATATAAGCTATTACATCATTCAGAAGCAATTTGGTGCTGTCAAATGCCAGCCATTACTGATGCAGGGTACGTGATATGTCAAGAAAAAGAAATACCAGGTGAAATTACAGAAAGGTAAAAAGGAGACGTGTAGACATCCACTCAGCTGATAATTGTGGATATAAAGTTTACCTCTGACCTGCAATCTGGTGCTAGTAGGATGGCAGTGGCAGCAGTAGTGTGGAGGGTAGCTGAAGGAGTCCCTTTGCTGTTGTTTCCTCTTCACTTTTGTCCCACTGTTACAGTAATTTCATGACTATAAGGCGCACCCTTTTGACTAAAACTTTGATCGGAACCTGGAAGTGCGCCTTATAATCTGGTGCGCCTTATATATGGACAAAGATCAGAAATTTTCCAACCTGGAAGTGCGAGCTGCGAGCTGAGCCACGTGCTGCGAGAGCCGCGGCAGC
>VRYO01001366.1:13423266-13458670 GCA_009812075.1 Sialia sialis
CGATTCTGTTACTAATTTGTTGCTTTGTTGTGCGCAGATCCTTGCTGCAAAAAAAAAAAGTGCACCCTACAGTCTGATGTGCCTTATATACGGAGAAAGTTCGGAAATTTGCTGATGACTCTGATGTGCACCTTATAATCCATTTTGTGCCTTATAGTTGTGAAATTACTGTAGCTCCTTTACCAGGGTGAGTTCAGTAATAAAGTGAGAGAGAAGCTGTCAGCTAAATTAATTTTTTTATGTTGAAAAATCTGTTTTTTATAAAGGATTATAATGGCTCTTTTCAAAAGAGAATGAGTCGAAATAGAACACCATGAGAAGAATTAGAACATCAGGAGATGCCACAAAGGAGAGCGAGTTTGCCTTATTGTTCATGTCTGTTGATTCTTTTATCCTGCCAACCCTTAATCAAAGTTTGTTTGGGATTTCATCCCTGTTCTGTGCATGCTTAAAAACGATGGCCCTTCAGATGAAATTTCTGGATGAAATTAACAAGTTAAAATAGTTTGCAAGATTTGGAGATGGCATTCATTTAGGAAATGTAGGAACCATGATTCAGGAATTCAGGCAGGAGTTGTTCCCACAAGAAGCTAAAACACAGACTGCAGTTTAGTAAATAAATAAAGAAACAATGCAAAATACTGGTATGTTTTGCAGAGTAAAAAGAAAATTTCAAAGAGTTCTAGAAGTGACTTTGTCAGTGGGAAGAGATGCCAACTTGCTGGCAGGGTAGGGTACCTGGGAATGCACTGAGTGGAAGATGGGGGTAGGAAAAGGCAGGAATGCACTTGGAACCTCAAATTGCCCATCCTGAATGGAGGCAGGATTTTCCTGACAGATAATATTTAGGATCTAATGGTTTTTTGTTGGTTTTTCTTGGGTTTTTTTTTGTGAATGAACTACCTAAAGGATCTGTAGTGTCAACTACCAGGGAGATGTGTCTTATTCTGTTTTTCAGTAGCACAGGCAGGAAAGGGCAGACCGTGATGCTGCAGCTCTGAAATTCTATGAGTTGTTCAGGATTTGTTCTTATGTGTGTGAGAGAGCAAATTTAGAGCTATTCTGCAGCAATTTTAGGAGATGCCAGTTTGTAAGATAGGTAAAAATGTTGTGCAACACTTCAATCACATTTAGAGGATTTGGGAAGGCAAAGAGTATCTGATTGCTAAAATCAAATCTTGGCAGTAGGGAATCTAGTTTTAAAATCTACTGTTTTAAAAGCTACTGTATCTTATTATATAAGAGTTGTTTAAAATTAAAACAGAATTTTTCTGAAAACTGAATGTTCATGGGACCATCTTCAGAAATTGCTTATAAATAAATGAAGGTGCAAGAGCAAGTTCTGATCTGTGAAGTTCAAACTACCTTTCATTGGAAGTATTTTTAAAGTATGATGATGGAACAGAGAATGAAATGAAAAGTGAAAGCCAAAATATGAATGTTTTTATGTTCTTTTAAGTAAATGAAGAAGCACATTCCTTACCTGGTTTTTACTTGTTTTCTTACTGTTTTTACTTCATGGGTTGGAAATAATTTTCTAAACTTCCAAAGCAAACTATTTCATACCAGCTTGCAGGTACTTTGAACTGCCCTAATTTATTAATTTTGGTAAATTTTTTATAAATTCATAAATTTATCAAATTTGTGATTTATGTGATAAATCTAACTTTTTTCCAAATGTTATGATATTATTTCCTAGTAAAAAAGATATCTGACTCTTGTTTCTTGTCCATTCCCAAGTCTCATAAGCTTAATAGAAAAGATTTTTCAATCAGTCTAAGGAAGGGTTTCTCCGATGTGTAGGTTAGAAATAAATACTGTGTTGGAAGTAAATACATTCATACAAGAGGGGAATCTATGGGTAATTTCTCCCTGTGGCTGTAGTTAAACCTGCACAGATTATGGGGAGGAAATCCATACACATGCTAGACATCTCTGTGCCTTAAAACAACTGCCTGCAGGTGTTTTAGCCATGCACATGTGGCTGGATGTATGATGAGGCTTTTCAGATTTTCAGCCAAGTCTTCACTTGCAGGGTAATGAAATGTTGAAGGAGAGGGAAACAAGATACATATACACGTAGAGGTTATGATGTCATATGTGGTGAGTTATTGCTGGTTTGATACTTCTCATAAATTCATCCCAAATCATTGCTAAGCCATATTTCTTGTGCTGTTAATTTAAAACCTTGGAGAATATGAAGCTGTGTGCATGCACACATGTCAAATGCTCTCTGTTATAGTCAGCCATTGTCTCTGAGCTGAGGGAAGCACCTTCAACTACCACTGAGCTACAGCTTTATTCCTTATTGTTGGGTTCAGGCACCTTGGGAGCAAATGGAGGTCAGCAGGGAAGGTTCTAAAATTCACTTTCCTCTAGGCAAAACACAGCAACTGAGCACAGATTTTTGGGGGCATCACAATCCTCAAATGTTAGACAGTATTTTAGCTTGGTGCCACATCCTAAAGTGTAACCCCAAGCAGCTTTAAAGTTTGTTGAGAGTAACTTGGAGAATTACAATTATTTCACACATATAAGGCGCACCCTTTTGACTGAAATTGCGATCGGAACCCGGAAGTGCGCCTTATACGCTGGTGCGTCTTATACGTGACAAAGTTCAGAAATTTGCCAACCTGGAAGTGTGAGCTGCGAGAGCTGGCAGGCGCGGGGAGAGCCGCGCGGGGGGAGCTGGGAGGCGTGGGGCCAGTGGGTGGGTGGGGAGAGCGGGCAGCGGACCCTTGCTGCAAAAAAAATAGTGCGCCTTATACACCAGTGCGCCTTATATATGGACAAAGTACGAGGATTTGACGGCAACCCGGAAGTGCACCTTATACGCTTATGCGCTTGGAATTTCTGTACTTCCTGCTAAGTATGAACTTCACCTGTAGTGCCAAGTTATGGATACTACAGTGCTTTTATACAAATACTGATTTTGTGTGTTTTGAGCTCATTTGAGCTCTTCATGGCAACCAAATGAACAGAGGCATATGGGCAAATTCTATCCAAGATGTATGCAAACTTTCTGCTGCTCTTGTGAAGTAGTTTAAATGTTTTGATTGATCATCATCAGTATTACTATTTTGGTGATTCTTGATTTGAAAGTAGACCTGGAGTTGCTTAAGAATAGCTTGATAAGCTTTAACCTCTTTAATGAGAGCTTGATAGATAACATGTTTAAATTAGAAGGGGAAGGGGGGCAGTGTGAAATAGATCATGTTGTAATTTCAGTAATCACATGCACTGAAATATGTCATTGAAAAGATACTTAAGAATCTTAAATCTTAGGATGCCTGTCAGATTTCTTTTAGTCTATGAACAATGACAATCATAATTTGATGGTGAAATACGGTCAGAGCTTCTGTCTCCTTGACAATCACTCCAATATTTAGACAAAAAAGCACATTCTCACAGATTTCATTAGTCGACTTGTGCTTTTACCTTTTCCCTCATGTAACTCTAATACCCTGAGAAGCCTAGACAAGCAGAATTGAGTGTTCTCTCTTACCAACATGAAAGAAATTCCATGTGAGTATGAAGAGCTAGAGGAACTTTAAGGTCAAGCACACAGATTGTTTGAAAAACCCAGAAAATATTAGGGTTGCACTTAATGAGTTTGCATGTTCTCTTGAGCCATTTTGAAACCTCCTATAATTGACTTGTAGCACAGTTGAATTAAGATTTTTAAGTTAATTTTTTCATATTCTGTTGTTGTGGTGCTTCATTCATAACAGAAAACCAAGCAAAATTTAAGAACATTGGAAAAAGAATTTAAGAGCTGCTTTGGGTCACAATCAGAGGGATTGAGGAGATTCTGATTAACAAAGCAATCTGCATTTATGAAATATCTTCTATGTAGATTGTCTCTGGGCACCTATAATGCAGTAGTCTCTGGAGCTTGGCTGGGCAAGTGAATAAACTTGAAAGAATGGGAATTTGGAAAGCAGGGAAGGAAGAGAGCTTGATCTAATGTCATAAGGCAGGGAGGTTTAGAGCCTTGGGGCACAATTAACAAAGGGTCTGACACCTGCCTTCTCTGGTCATTGTATTTGTTTAGAGAGAGATTGAGTAATTCTGCTCAGTGGATGTGTTTCCTTTTCTTGTCTTCAACCCACTGAGGCTCAGAATCTCTCTGAATATTTGTGGTAATAACAAGCTGTAAGCATCCTTGACTCAGGTGAGCATTATAGTTGAGGGTCACTTAGTGAAGCTCATGAGATACTTGCCTTCTCTTTTGTCATCCTGAGTTCTCCCCCTCCACATGACTTTTTTCCCGTTTAACATCAGAAAGGTGATTCTAAGACTTGAGAAAAAAAACAAAGGAATTTATGCTGCTTTTACAGCAGGATTATTGCAGGCCTTAAGAAGCTTAATTCTGTTTTTTAATTTTTATCTGTTATTGATGTAAATGGCATTTCTACTTAAACACAAGAAGAATTTTAAGGAAATGTATGCTAATTTGGAGAAAAGTTGAGGATACTGCTGTGTGTCCTTTGCTATCCCTGAGGATGCTATGATTTCTCCTTATGAAAGTATAAAAGGGAGCATTTTTCTCTTGCAGTTGTATTGTTATCATGATGAGAATACAGAAGACTTTTATGGGCCCTTTGTCAAGCATAAGTGGAGCAAGAAGTTATCCATGGCTCGATGCATTTACTTATTAAATGGACAAGATAGGCAGTGAATAAAATACAGGAAAAAAAAGAATTTTTTTCTTTTTTTCAGATTTGAGAAGGTGAGGCAGAAAGCACCACATGGGTGATTTAGCTAAAATTTTTGTGGCACTGTATGGTTCTAAGTGCCTCATTCCTCGGACTGCAGATTTAATAACTAGAGCATCCCTTCCAATAAAAGTGCTCACATCAGAGGCCTGCATGCTTCCTAGCTAATTTTAATATGTTCTTTATCACCACTATCCACAAAGTTTGTTCTCATGGTACCAGAGATCAGTTCTGCCTGGATCATTCTGACTTGCACTTATCACTTATCTCCAATTTTTGCACTCTATCAATAGATTCCTATAATTTTCAAGTCTTCCTATAAGGAGAGCATGGTTTAGTTTGGCCAGAAACATTGTGTAGTCATTGAAGCCTACACAGTTCAATAAAAAGGTGTAAATCTTGATGTATAAATCTCATGAACTATAAAATCAACAAGAGAAACAGGTGAGGGGGAATGGAGAGTGGCAGGTGAGAATTAACAATGCTGGACATCATTAACTTCCTGAGCACATCAAGGAACCTTCAGCGCAGATAAACTACAACTTCTAAAGGTTAGAGGTTAATTTCTTCTAAGTCATACAGATCTTTCGAGGAAACTCATCTGGGGGGGGGGGGGGTGTCTGTAAAATTTGCATTTCAATAAATAATTTTCATTTGCCTATATGATGCAGTGTCATCAAAAAGACTTGACTTTTACGAATGGATGGCTTTTTTGGAGCAGTCTTTCGTTTCAGCAATTGCAAAACATAGTTTCAGGAAAGGAGAAATACCTTACTATTTACACTGTTCTAATCCACTCCTTCTAAAGGTGTTGTAAAGACAGTGACAGCTCAGCTTTAATGGATACATGATTAGTAAGCCAAGGGCTTTTTCATCAAGGCACAATTTTTTTCCTGTCCAGTAAGCCCAAAAATCAAAATGATGCAAACTGTAGTTTTCTGAGTTGTCCACAAAATTAAGTGTTATGTGATAGCTTCTGGTGCTGTGTCATTTCTTTGCTGAAACTGATGCTATTGTGGCTATAAACTACTAAAGCATAGCAGCTGTTTATCAAAATATTCATGAAAATTTTCTGTGACGGGAGAAATGGGCATGCTGTAATACTGTTTCCATGGAAAAAGATGCATGGGCTCAGATTTAGTCAAAATTATGGCATACTGTTCTAAACTTGACAGAACTAGTTCAGCACATAATCCATAATAAAATAGGAACTGTGGTATTTAAACTCTAATTCAGTGCATATCAGTTTGTATGCAAAGACTCTGTTTAAGATATTGCAAGCTAGGTTTTCTTAGTGAATGCTACCAAAGCCATGGCTTGAATCCCAGTGCTGGGATATGAGTAAAGTCTTTATCTGGGCTCCAAGCTGCGGTTCCATGGTCTGCTCTCTCTGCCCAGTACAACAAATAGTGGATGTTGCATGCATTTTTGATTGATGAGGTACTGAGGAGGATTTGGAAATCTGAAAACCCATATTATTATAAAGATTATAGAATAGAGGGAAATGGAGCCAGGAATGTACCTATAATTTAGGGTAAAGAGTAATAATGAGTGCCCATAAAAATAAATAACCATGATGTTAAATAGACTGCAGATCATTTGCACCTTGAGGCTTTTCTCAGATTTTGTGCCAGTAAAGAAATGTGGTAATGAGCCCTCATGTATTTAGGCAAAAGAGTTTCTTATGCATGAATTTTATTTGGGCAATTTGAACAATCCCAGAAATATTTAGGAGCATGAATGGGACAAAAGATGGAAGATGAAGGCAGAAACATAAAAAGTCTGCACTGTTTGGAAGTACTTTAGATTATTCTTGATCATACTTTTTTTTTTTTATTGCTTCTGACTCTTTCATGGCTGATAGTGCTATTCTGAAGTCTGTTCTGAAGCTGTAATTTCAGTTCTGTTCAGTGAGAAATCCTTTTTGATCACTGAAGACTTGCAAAATGAAGTTCTGTGATTGCTGGCCAATTCTTATAGCAATCTTGAAAGTTCTTTCCTTGCTTGTCCTCATCAATAAAAACGAAAAATACTTTATATACTTCTTCCTTCCAAGACATGGTGCTACCTGGAGGTTCTAGAGCTCCAGAGTGCAGGGTAGCTTTTCCTATGCCTGCAAGTGTAGGAGAAAGTGTACAATGAGCTTTCATGGCCGAGAATTTAAAAGCTTCTTGCTTGTTTCTTCTGCTTTGTCACAGAACACTTTTTTCAGATAAATTTTACTACTCTGATGATTTTTAAATAATATTTGTGCATGTCAGTATTTTTTCACAGCCCATGTTGAAATCAGATTTGTTTATAATGTCTGTATGTGATAATCAACACTGCAACCATGTTTTGCAGCTTCCTTTCTTTCCATAGAGTTTCATGGAAATTGTTAGTTATGTGTTTAACATTGCAGATCAGTGATTTCCCTCTTACAGATTGTGCAGATTCAGGCAGTTTGCAAATCACTTGGTTGTCATAATTTTGTGTAAGAATTTTTTGGATATCTTTCCTCTCTGACTAAATTTATTGAGCTACGAGTAAAGGAAATTTGGAAAGCAACATTTTTTAGTAAAATGTTGTTAGTTCAGTGAGAGGTGGAATGGTCAACAGCTTTCTCCATACTTCAAGTTCCCAAAGCAAAAAGGAAATTTATACTCTCCACTGAGATATAAACTAGTTTATTTTCAGTCATTTATCTGAAAAGTTGATGCTCACCATAATAATTCATCAAACATTTTTTGTGAAGTATATCTGGCAAGGCTTCCTGGCATCAGCCTTTGAAATTCTGAGTTCTTGCATCCTCTGGGAACAGAGTGACTCTCTCTTCTTATTGCACATCTGGAAGGAATGTTGCTGCCTTTTTGTTTCATCAAGGAGAGATTGTTAGGATAACAATTTAACCTCTCTAAACTGTTTGCTAGTATCTTTGGATTTGTGAATATGAAAGAGGTAAAATGCTGTAATTTATAAATTATACTTGCATTTCAGTTTTTAAACAATACAGTAATAATTATGTCATAGGAATAACTATATTGGTACCTTACTGGGCTTTCCATGAGGAATTAGAGGCGAAATTCTGTTGCTATACATATGTGATGTGAGTTAACTCCATTGTCCTTTTTAATCTCATCAGGCATTCTAAACAAAACACAGATACCTACATTTGTTGCATGTAGTTATACTTTTTCACTATCTAGTAAGCACTTCAGACAAAAAAAAAGCAATTATGAATTTGTAACTTGTCAATGGTGAGTCTCTATTAGGTAAAGTTTCCACCTAATATCTTTATGTTCAATCTTAGGGCTCGTCTGAATGACAAGAAAAGCTTTATTTTTTAGTTTCCAAAAATAGACTTACGAATGTTAATGTCTAATTATCTAAATTATTTTTTTCAATTGAAAAGATATTAATTCAGTTTACTAAAGTAAACACCATTATTTAAAAGCCAATCCCTCTTATTGTGGCGCATTTTTTATTTAATAGGACCAATTACATTACTTACCCTAATTCAGCAAAATATCTGAACTGTCACCTAGATTCCATTATGTGCTTTTGTCTTTTGCTGAATATGGATGATTTTAAACATATGCCTAAAAGACTTATTGAATGAGAGACTCTTGGAAGAGGGGTTAATGCTGTTTGCAAGCTTTATGTTACTAAAAATCTAGAAAAGATTGAATTTGGTTTAATATTTCAATGACAAATGGTATAAGGCAGAATGCCAACAGGAGATGCATTAATAATCCATAAACCTGTGGTAGCCAACTAATTTCGGACATTATAGGAAATCTTGGCTTTATGCTGCCAATATTTCTAACATGAGTTTCCATCAATAAGTGCAGGAAATACTAAACTGAGTTATTAATCTGAAAGGAAGAAACGAAAATTTAGAGAGATCTGATTTCTCTTCAGGAAGAACTTTTCTCTTAGGCATTAAATTTTAATCCAGTGTATTTAAAAAATAAAAAAGGGTTCCATACTGTCCCTCTGAAATCCTGCAGAATGTTTTCACATTACTAATTAGTGGCAGAATGTCAGCAATCTTTCATTAAAGAGAGTTCTGTTCCTTCCTTTTCTGCCACATCTCTCTGCTTCTGACTGGAAGCCTTTGCATAATGACTGAATATGTATTTACTGTTATAACTAATATGAAGTATCGTGATGAATGTACATGCTGGATTACCTGGCTTCCTGCTTGCCTTGCAGATTTCAGAAAATGCAACATTATTTGGTAGGAATTTCATCTGTGTGAAATCTTATTAGAAGCTTGCTGGTAGGAAGCATAGATTGGAGAAAGAATTGATAATTTTAAAAATATGTTCCTATATAGTTTTATTAATTGTATCCTTGGGCTTCCATCTTGCCATAGGGAAGTTTTCTTCTAGTGAATTCTGCAATGCTAATCTCCTTGGAATTTAGTGATTGCCATGCCCAAAGTAGATATTAAGTGAGACATTCCAGAAAGGATTATCACCTTCTATCACCCAGCTAAGCAGGGGCTATGACTAGCACTTTTCTTTTCCAAGAAAGAATGGACAGATGAGGCATTTGCAGTTTTAAGTCCTGCTGCAACCATCACCACTGGGAAGTGAGGAGGAACTTTCTGTCAACATCTGCAGGCAGCAGAGCAAGGATACCTCCAGGAGTGGGTTGTGTGCTTTCCAGCACTCATATTCACAACGAATGAATGGGAAAAGTGTGAGAAAGGTTGATGTTTATTGCTAGTTGTTTATGTTCTTGATCTGTATGTAACTTGTCAAAGAAATAATATCCCTTCCCAGCTTGATCCGAAATAGCAGTGTCTGGGGTAAAGGTACTGTGATACATTCCACTGTGACTGTAATAGTGCTTATTTCATGGAGCTTGTAGAGCTTTATGGTTTCCAGCAGGGGTGCCCAAACGATGCCTCCAGCTGTATGTGGCCTGCTAGACCCATTTGTCCATCCTGTGCTCTGTTCCTGGCTGCTCCCTTCCCCAGGAGCCCCTCCAGTGCTGGCACCGAGCATGCTGCAGCCCTGGATTGTTCTGGCAGTCACAGCCTGTTCCTGGCTGCCCTTTTCCCATGAGTCCCTCGTGAATGGGCAGAGCCTTAGCTGTGTAAATGTGCTATAATGTTAACACTTCAGCTCTGGACCTGCTGCTCAATCCAGATCAGCTTGCCATGCTGTGAATGTGCTGTAGGTCTGCTTCCTCCACTGAGAACCTCATCAGGCTGCATGGAAAAGCCAGATACTCTCCTACTCTTGGCTTAGGAAGAGAATGAAAGCTGAAGTTTCTAGGAGTGGATTTATTGTCATAACTTTCCAATTTTAAAAATGAAAATTCTAATGTAGTGTTTGAAATTTTCAAAGCCATTTAAGTTTTAATTATAGTCATTCTTAGGGCTTTCAATACAATAAAGCATTAAGAATGCAAATAACAAAGATTTAAAACTGTCAGATCAATAAATTGTAAAAATTGAATTTGGAATGATTTTTTTTTTAAATGTACAGTAATTTCACGATTATAAGCCGCACCTTTTTCATTGAAGAATCCAGCCTACCCCAGTAGTGCGGCTTATATTCAGGTGCGGCTTATCTATGGACAAATCCCAGTGAAATACCAACCCGGAAGTGAGAGCCAGCCAGGAGGGTGCCTGGGGCTGCCTTTAAAGGCTTCACTGGTCTATGAAAACTGTTTGCAACTTGAGCACCTGGCACCAAACCCAGCTGGCAGTGATTCTGTTACTAATTTGTTACTTTGTCGCACATGGATCCTCGCTTTAAAAAAAAAAATTTAAAAAAAAAATGTGCGGCTTATATTCAGGTGCGGCTTATATATGGACAGATCCCGTGGTCTACCCGGCTACCGGGAAGTGCGGCTTATAATCAGGTGCGTCTTATAATTATGAAATTACTGTATATAGAATTTTGACCTGTTCTCTTGCTAAAGATTTTTTTGCAAAAAATCCAAAATTATAATCCAAACGTTTGAATCAATCTTTCTCAATCTTGAAAAAAAAAAAATGGGTATACAAGAAGTTTATCACACCACAGCATCATTTGAAACAAGAGAAGCTCTTGACTTTTTCTGATATACTTCTCCACCATTATCACAGAACAAAAAAATAATCTTTTAACCGTCCTTTGGGGTGTGACTTGGCTTTAAATTTTTGGTGTAGGGGAAATCCTATTGTTATTTCTCAGTTACAGTACAAATGTTTGCAGTAATGATAAGGGTAATTTCAAATATGTCCTTCATGTACTAGCTTAAAAACAATTTGGCTGTTTATTACAATGGTCAGTACATTATGAAAGTAAATTATATTCCTAATGGATTTTAAATTTGATAATAAACATTAAGAAGTTTAAGTTTAGAACGCTTAGTAAGTTAGTTATCGTCTTGGAATATTTTGCACTTAAGACACACTTGTCTCTCCAAGTATTGTGTTGAGTTCTAGTCCACAAGAAAAACTTTGGTGAAAACTTTTGAGGTATTGGTGAAATAAAAAGTGGAAATTTATCTTCAGTGCTAAATGCTGAGCTGTTTGTTTTTTTGGTTTTTTTTGAGTTTGGGTGGCTTGTCCCCCTCTCCCCATAGGGATCTGTTAATCTCAGGGATTTTTGTGATCTACACTATTAACAGTTCTGCTGTACAGTTCATTCTGTTATTCATTCCTCAGGATTTTTAGAGAACTGCTAGAGGGGTTGATAAGTGATCAAATATTAGTAAAAGGTTACAATAGATATTTCAGTAAAGGTAACTTGTTAGCTTCAAATATGAAAAAAAAAATCAAGTCCTACATTTCTCTTATGATTTTTTCCACTTTCGAGTAATGATACCTACAAAAGATCCAATGTATTGAGCATTTCATAAAAGACTCAAAAGTCTGCCTGGAAGTCTAACAGAGTGTGCTGGTTTTGGCTGCAATACAGTTTATTTTCTTTCTAGTAGTTGGTTCAGAGCTGTGTTTTGGTGTTAGTATGAGAATAATGTTGGTACCACACTGATGTTTTAGTTGTTGCTCGGTGGTGGTTACTGTGAGTCAAGGACTTTTTCATTTTCCCCCTCTGCCAGTGAGGAAATGCAGAAGAAGCTGGCGGAGGCACAGCTAGGACAGCTGAACTGACCAAAGGAATATTCCTTACCATGGAATGTCCTGCTCAGGATAGAACCAGGGAAGAAGTTGGCCAGGAGGGGCTGACCGATGCTGGGGGACTGGATGGGTATCCCCATTTTATTCCTCTCTTTTCTTTTCATTGCTATTATTGTATCTGACTTCATTTCAATTGCTAAGCTGCTGTTCTCTCCACCCGTGGTTTTTACCTTTATTTTTTCCACCAGTTCTGCTCCCCATTGCACACAAGGGAGGGAGGAATGGCTGTGTGGTACTTAGTTGCTGGATGGGGTTAAGCAGCAACATGTAGTGTGGATACCAAAAATTAGACTGGCCTCTGAGGCAAATGAAATAGCACAAGTCTTTGCAATAAGATAAAAATGTAAATTCTATAGAAGAGCATCAATGCAAACATTGATCTCCTGTCTATGTTCTGGTAATTGCTGAGGCAAACTTGTCTTGCCATTTGGATTACAGCTTTCACAGGCACGCTGTAATCACTGAAACAAGGTAATGACTTAATCTCCCTAAAGAGTTATCCATTTGTACTTTACTGAGAGATGTTAGATATTTGCCCACATGGTATTCACTATGAAATTCAAATTGAGGAATGAAAGAGATTTGATTCAGTCCTCTACTATGTTCTGCAGAATGCAATTCCCAGAACAACAGTACACACAAAGCTAGAAGCAAAATAACTTCTTGATATTATGTACTTATGTGATATTATGTACTTCCTGCTAGAATGCTTGGGTATCATGAAGATGAACAAGAACTGAGTGTGAATTGAATTCTTAACTTGTATCCAAAGGAAAAGTTGAAATAGATGATGGGAACATGAGTGGATTATCTTGTGAAATCCCAGATGCTCTCTAAGTCTGCTGCATTTTTTGTCCATATGCCTATTTCAATATTTCTGAAGGCCAAAGTAGTGCAAACTACACTTTTTAGTTATGGATCTTCTAGATTTTCCCCAAAACCTTTTGTCTTGAAGGCATTGGCTTAGTCCAGTCCCATAGCTCTGCTGCTCTCTTTGTCTCTGCCAAATCCCATGCTAATTCCATCTTTTATCACTTGGCATCCTGATCTTTAACGCTAAATTTTAGTGATGTTAGAAGCTCCATATGGTATTTTTGATTATGAGGAACACTATCTGTGAGGCCATAGGCTAAAAATAATGTTGAAAGCAATGCAAGCCAAAATTTTAGGAAAAAGTGAATGGTGCAAACAGATGCAAAGAGACCACTCTAGAAAGTTTTTTGTTTTGTGTCATGATGCTTACCAATAATATGCAAGAGTAAATAGGAAAATTATAAGTTTACAATATGATAGGACAGGAAAATAAAAGCATATGAGTTGTGGACTGGACATATGTAACCCTGCTTTATCATCTGTAAATGGAGATCCCAATATTCTAATAACTGCAGTAACTTGTTTGAGAAGTAGCTATAGCCTGTTAGGAGTTTAATATAAAGTAATGAAAATGGTCAGATGTCCAGCAATATTGCAGAAATAGAAGAGTTAAATAAAAGATACTTTTTTGTCTCTGCTAAGTAAGAAGAGCATGGGTTGGATGAGAGGCAGTGCATCTATGAATAATTAAGTAATGTATATATAAGCAGGAGGACAGAAGAATCATCCACATCTTTCAGGACTGATGAATACTTGAACAGTAGAATGGAATGAGTAAAATAAAACTGATAGTCAGGAACAGATGGGGAGTAAATGAAAAAGAAAAAAAAATGTAGGGCCTACCAGACAGAACTCTTGAAGAAAGGTGAAAATAATATGTATCACTGGCCAAAAGAGAATCTGCAACTGTCTAATGAAAGGAGGCAGCATTATCACTGGGATGGTTGTCTCTAGCATGTAAAATGAGGAAATGGAAGGAAATTGGGTGATGTCAAGGCAGAAGCTGAGTACTGGGGAAAGCTGCAATGTCATTGCATGGAGAAAAACCTTCAAATTTGGTTACAGAAACTTTACATTGAAATGGACTTCTACCATCAAAGGTCAGTAAGGGAGAACAGGAATTAAATGCCCAAGACATTATGGAGAGATTTGAGAAATACTTATAGTTACTCTCTTTGGCTAAACAGGAGTAGAGGCAGGAGTACCTTTGCCAATCCATAGAAATGCAATAAATGTTGCTAGAAATGTTGACAGATAAAAGTTTTTTCACCTTTGCTGCAATTTGTCAAGCCCTCACCAAATTGTTTTTAATTTTTATGCTTTTAAAAATTTTAATTGAAAGTTCTCTCTGGTTCTTTGAGGTGCATTTGAAAGTTTTAGATGTCTTCAATTGGTGTGAGTAGAAGGTTTATAATAGCCCTCTTCTATATTAGAAATATTAGCATGAAAAAATTAATACAAATTCTATAACAAAGGTTATTTTTGTACCTTTGGGTAAGGATTAAAGTTTTATGTTTGGTTATGATAAAGTTTGTATGGCTTTTTTTGTTGTGTTTTTGGATTTTTTTTATTTGGCATAGAATTAGAGCTGGCTTTATTCTTCATCCATGTCTGTAAGTATCAGAAGAGGGGGTGTTGAAAGGAGGGATCCAGGCTCTGCTTGGTGGTGCTGGGAAACAGGAGAAGCAGCAACAGACAGAAATTGATATACAGGAAGTTCCACCTGAGCGTGAGGAAGAATGGAACAGATTGTGGAGTCTCCCTCACTGGAGATATTGCAGTGTAATGTGTTCTGGGATGGGCCTGCCTGAGCAGGGAGGTTGGGGTAGGTGACCCCACTGTACTCCCTTCAAACCTGACCCATTCTGTGAGTCTGTGATCATCATCTTTGCCATGACCCTTCAGATTTTCCAGGCTATTTTATTTATCCTTAATAACCATGAAACACTGACAAAATGGGAATTCAGTTACCAAAGCACATTGCAACTTCTGTCATGCCTATCTTAAGATTTCTGCTTTGTCTGGGTGAAGATGGAAATATAGAGATTAAAAAGAAACTTAAAAATACCGAAAAATCAAGTTCCAACTAAACAGAAAAAAAATAAAAAATTAAAAAAATACTCCAAAGGTTTCTTTGGAAAATTCAGACTTCTAATTGCCCTTCCACAAACTGATCTAAAGCTGTATATCTGGTAAAATGCAGTAATTTTTTTTAATGTCTTTTTCTATATTTTTGACATCTGAGTTCTATTCTGCTGCTGCCAGTGTGTTTTCAGCTGTGCCAAAAGTGAACAGATCAGTGTTTCCTTTGTAACATCAAAACGAAGACATTTATCATTAAGATTTATCATGGGACAGCCAACCAGATGGTTTGGTATTTTAGAGGTGAATGGCTTGAGTCTTGTTTCAGCTCATGTGATCTTTCACTTATAGAAAACCATATCAGCTGCTCACTGTAAGGGCTTTTTTCCCTCCTCCTTTTTAGCAATGCAAAAAACATTAATATAATAGCCAATGTGGCGTGTAGTGCCATGTTAGAAAGGAAACCAAGTCATAAGCAATTCTACTGATTGCATTCCAATTATAATGTGACCTCCTGTTGCTTTGCATTGAAGCAGCATTCATGTCAGACACATGCTGATAAACAACACGCACAATAAATGACCCTTTAGAGGGGGCAATTGCAAGACTCAAGTTTGGAATTTTTGCTCATACCAAAGGTATTTCTTTTGCCAAGTCTGTAGCATTAGGCCAGAAGGAATGCATTTCATTATGCAGAGACCAGACTCACTGGGAACAGAGCCTTGTGAGCTTTGAAATGTTTTTCACTCAAACTATATTCAGATTTCAAGTCATTAATGATTATGGTATAGACTAGCCAGTTTAAGGCACTGAGGAGACAAATGAAAGTCTGTACTCCTCTCTCTTTTCTTACTAAAGTTTGAAGAATCTTTAGCTGTTTGTGTGTTTTGGTTCTTACTGCCAAGGAAGATGAGAATGCTTATTTGACCCTGAGTTGTAAATCAGTCTGGAAATGTGAAGAGAAGACTGTTTCCCATGAAATGCCTAGTACTTCCTGGTGCTTGTGAAAATTGCGGTATCCTGGCAGTATCTTTGCCTCGATCATTTTGGTACTTTGGATTCTGGTCGTTGAATGACTAAATAGTGCAGAGATGAGAGGAGAAGCAGGTATTTCTTCCCTTGCATCTGAATTACTTAAGGGAATTTTCAGAGTTTATGCAGGATATGAAAAGGAACCAAGGCAAGGTTTACAACAGGCGTTGTAACAACAACAACAATGCCTTTTATTAGAGCAAATGATGTTTAAACTCTTTGGACACATATGCCCTTCTTTAGATCTGTTCTCAGCAACTAAACTTACTGATAAAAATGACTAAAACACACAAGGGCTGGGAGGAGCAGCGAGCCTGGAGAAGGGCATAGCTGCTCAAAAGCTTGTCCATCTCTTTTTTCTCCATTAGTTACTCTAATTAAATTTATTACTTTCTGCTACAAATGATGTTTGGCCTAGAACATTACACTTGGCTCCCCAGCCACTTCTGTTGGAACAGACAGTGGTGACATGTGAGTGAAAGACCAAATCTGACTTTCTCCTTCCTTCTTCTGCCCTTAATTTCACCTGACTCATTGTTCCCTAATTTTCTATTCTTGTTCTGCTGTGCTCAGTACTCTGATGTATACAATTTATCAGGCAATATATCCCAGGCACACTTCACAGTGAAACTGGGGCTGTTGGCTTGGGTGGCTCTTTGTATACAATGATCTGGACTAGAAATTAAGTATGAAGTCCCAAAACTGAGATGCATGTAGCCTTAAGGCATTCCTTCTTTTTTTTTAATATTTAACAATTGGATTTGTAGAATCTTGATAAGTGGCATCAGACAATGAAAATAATCTGGCCACAGAAAAATTTGTAGTCTTTGTGGGTGATATTGAATTTTCTTTTTTTTTTTTTTTTTCATTTTTTCATTTTTTGGGCATTATTTGTCTTCATAATTGAGACTATGTAGCTCAATTAAAATCAGTATAATTTTTATTATTAAATTAAATGAAAGGGTGACGGTAAAAAGGTTAGGTTAATGGATCTGTTAATGTAAATGACCACTGGAAATATGGAAAGTGAGTATAAAATGTGTCTTTTTCCTGCCACCACCTCTGCTTGGAAAACAAACCAACAGCAGATTGATACATTCAGCATTTGTCACTCTTCACTCAGCATATCCAGTCTTGGTTGCCATTTGATGATAGGTAAAGAAAATCGTCTCTTTTAGGCCTGAGTAGCAGCCCTTCCAACTTCATGTCCCATGCTTTGTAAGGCAGCTGAAGTCCTTGGGATTTTCCTGCTCACTCTTGGATTTCTTGGCTCTTTCTCAGTTGGAAGCTTTTGCCATGCAAGTTTTACCTGCATTCAGGTTTATGTTGGTACTGGTCATATCAATCCCATTGTCTTTTAAAAGTAGCCCACTTCTTATTAGAATACTGAGTTTCAAATTCATTAATGTTATTATTTCAACATCTCTTTTTTTGACAGTATTAGTCCAGTTGCAGCTCTACAGTATTCAAAATTATTTGCTCTCCCAAGCCCCATTATTTGTTTTTTTCGGATTTAAAAAGAAAGTTGTTATGTGAGTTGAGTCTCAACTTGCCTATGAGACTGCAGAATTGCACACAACTTTAGACTGTATTCTGTACAGTCACCAGAAATTAAATGTGTTCCTAATCAAAATTATTTCGTAGGTCTCCAGACTGCTTAGGCCTTCTTGTAAATTATGTGGTCTTAGGAGGTAAAGTAAGACTGTTTGGAAAATCTGTTGCTAGATCAGAACCAGCATGAGACTGATTATTCAGAAAAAAAAAAGCGTATTTCTTTCAAATAAGGAAGAAATGATAATGCATTTTTGTAGGTAGCCTGTGTAACTTTCATTAAGTCAGAACATCCTTTCAACCTTAGCATTCAAGGATTGATTACTTTTTACTCAGAAGAGTTATTGACACTTCAATACTGTTTATGTGTGTTAAATCTCATTGGCTACCTCTTGTGTATCAATTCTGGTTTAGTAGGAGATTGTTCTTTTAGATGAATCTTGGAATTGCAGCATGTCCTGACTAGGAAAGGACCCATCAGGACCATCCAGTCCAGCTCCTGGCCCTGCACAGGACACCCCAAGAGTCACACCCTGTCTCTAAGAGCGTTGTCCAAACCCTGCCTGAGCTCTGTCAGGCGCTGCTGTCACCACTGCCCTGGGGAGCTGTTCCAGTGCCCAAACACCCTCTGGGTGAAGAACCCTCTTTTGGTGCTCATGTATCAGAGAAAGATGCATCAATTCCTCCTGCAATATGTATTAGAAATGAATTGGGCATGCAAATAGTAATTAGGAATATCAAGTTAGATGCTGATATCAGGTGTGTATGTGTCTAATATTTTTTAAGAACATATCGAGTTATATTTTATTTCCAGGGGTCTCTTCATCATTCCTTTGTAGCAGCTTGTATCAGTATGTGTGTGTATAAATAAGAGAAAAAAGAAAAGTAAGTTAGAAGAAATGGAAAACTAATGATTCAAGAAATCACATAGCATCAGATAATTCTATCGTGAAATCATAGCAGCAGCACCCAGAGGCATAAACTCCCCAAATTGTTAGTAAAAAACCCCTCTGATATATCCAGTGATGCAGAAGCCTGAAGGCACTCTTTATTAGTGCCTAATGTTTCCTGAAAGAAACATTTTGCAGGCATTAAAATATATGTTCTTGTTTAATTTTATAATCTGGTTTCTTTGACACTTATTTACTGATGCTTCATCTTACCACTTGGCTCTAATGTTTCGCATTATCTTTACAGCTTTACAGCTGTGAGTATTTCAGGATTTTCTAACAGATTGCTACCTATACTTTAAGCAAAATATTTTTATTTTGTCTGCAAGATTGTATTTTTTTTTCACCTTTCCACACACCTTTTTAAGCACCTCTTTCCTGTAGGCTTGAGTGGCTCTCAGTGGGTCAAAGGGAATGCAAGAGCAGTCCATACCATATTTCCCAGCCAAGTCTCTAATATTTGCACTGGGATGTCTCCAGCTGTAGTCCCATGATGTAAAGGTGGATTAGTTTGTGTTTTGACAAATTATTCCTTCTGTGTCTCTTCAGCCTTTTATCTGCTGTGGCACTCTTTCAAAAGCATGTAATTAAAGATTGTTGCTTAGAAATGCAATTGGTCATTGGAGTCCGGGACTCATAACATTCTGTTCACCACCAAGAGTTGAAGAAACAAATTAAATGGACAAACATTACTAAACTGTTCCTTTTGAAGAATCAGCTGTTGCTTCTGATGAGTTTGGCCCTCTTCTAGCTTTGCCCAAAATAAGGTTCCTAAGTGTAAGCTCTCTGTAGAGGAAAAGTGTCCTGAGAAGATACTGAGCATAAGCACAGTGCTCTGGCAGGCTGGACCTGCGGCTGGGATCTACGCTGCAGAACAGTTTTCTTTGGGCTGGACTGACTCTGCCAAAATAAAATTGCTGGGAAGGCACCAGTGTACAGGTCTGTCTTTCTTCTCACAGTAAAATCTTCATCAAAGAGAGAATTATGTAACACTTTTTTCTTCAAAAAGACAGGATTTATTGCCCTGAGGTTGAATGAGTGAGCATGTCTGGCAGCAAGGGTAGAAAGGAGCTGCAGGAGAGTGAAATCTAAGGTTTCAGAAATTGGCATAAGCTCCTCTTTGTTTCCCATCTGGTTTAAAATTAAGATATCTTTGAACACAATAGAAATATTCTCACCTAGCTTGTTACTCCTTCAAATTATGTCAGTTCACTGAAGTGAATTTCAATTACATGCCCACTCACCCTTGCCCCATGGAAGATTGAGGGATAAATGCTTGTATTGTGTTAAAGTTTCTGAAAATGAAGTTGATCCTGACAGAGAAGCACAATGCAACTTTTGTATGGAAAAATCAGGGTAAAGTATCATTTTAATTTAAGAGGACAACTCACTTCAGTTTAAGAATTTGATTGGCTGATGATTTTTGACAAGCAATGTCACTTCAAGAAGATTCAGATGAATGAATTCCAGAGCTCAGATCCAACAGCTGACTCCAAAATGCTGTAACTTTGTGTAGTAATGGATTGTTTTGGACCAGAGGGGAAAAAAAAAGATTGAAATGGTATGTAATTATGTGGTTAACCTTAGCACTTATGTTTTCTCTGTCTTTGCAAAGCCAGTAATTTAACAAGGTAATCAGAACGGCCAAAACCCTCAGATTTTCCTTTTTTCATCCTTATAAAAACCCATCTGAATAATGATGGAACTCAATAAATTACAAAATAAAAAGTCAAGCTAGCACATTCAGTTTACTGTCTCATGCTATTTAAAAGTTGGATTGCACTGAAGAACTCCTGACTGTGTGGGCAAAGGAAATATTGTTGGATGGTTCAGCATAACTGAGTATTTCTATTCATTTGCTGTATTGAAAGGAAGAAAATATCCTTATATTTTTGTAACTGGAGGCTGGATAGGTAGGGAAAAGCAATTGGATTCCTAGCACAAATCCTTTGGAATGCTGCAGTACTTGTGTGTGCCACTCTTTGGGCTTCAATATGTACCTTATGCATGCTTTCATGTGGCACCTGTTCATTCAAGCTTTTGTTAGGAAAGTTGTTTTACTTGGATGTGGAACAGCATGATAAATGCTTCTCTTGGTCTCCACTCCTCTGTAAATCTGACTGTGAATCTCTTGTGGTCTGTCTGACAGGGTAAGTAGGTGTATTTTACAGCAATCTGAGGTCTCATCCAGAGGCAATCTACATCTCCAGATTTTGGCAACAGGATGTGTTATCAGTTTCATTCCCAATATTTTCATTTGTACTATTTGGTTATTCATTTTTCAGATCATGTGCTTCTTCTGCTTTATCTTTATTTGAATTTTATTATGGTTTCCTACCAGTTTGTATAAGGCAAGCCCATGGAAAAGGCACATTCTGCAGCCATAACAAAAGGCATCATTAGAGTCAAAATCCTAAAAGGTTGACAGTATTTGCTGGACAAATTTTATAAGTGTATGGGTCACTAAAGCAATGTTTCTATTTGTTGTTTGTTTCTTATGGCTTTTGGGTTTCCTACCCTTTTCCCAAAACATTATATCCTCATTTAACATTCTCTCTAACAAGCTGTGACTTGGGAAATGGTTTAAAGGGAAATGGTTTAAAGGGAAAAGCTATTGCCAGAAGGGTTCTAAAAATACAAACTGGTGAAACTATTTGAAGTAATCATCATAGCTTGAAGCTTAGGTTTTCCCTCTAAAGTGGTTTTGTGCAACAATCTGCTGTCTTTGAAGTCAATGAGCAGATTCAGTATTGACCTTATTGATTAGTCAATTGGTTTGTGTTTTTACAGAATGGGTCTTGCAAAAATGCATTTGTTACTCATTCTAGTATTACCAAAATTAATAAAATGTTCTGACTTATTTGCAACATGTTCTTGAAAAGCTACTACTGTCATTATTCATTAATATGCCAGATTTTCTTCTTTCTAGAAGAATTGTTTAGAATCAAGCTCTAGTTTAAACTCCAGCTTTGTGCTGCAGCAGCACCATGTCAGACAGTCCTGGTTCCCCCTGCCTCCCACCCTGTGTTAGTCACCTCTCCCTCTGGAATTCTGCATTTCCAGAGCTATGTGCAGCTGGCAGGCAGGTTGTAGGTAAGCTTTTGGCTAAATCTCCTGCCGACAAATAACTCCACTTATTGTATTTCTCACAATGATGGTTTTAATATCTGTGTGTGTGTTTGATGGGGTGGATAAGGAGAGAGGGTCAGACCAAAATACAGGTTAAGGTATGTTGGAACAGTGCCACACAGAAATTGTGATTTGGTTCCCTCATGTTCCCATTCTCTTTGATGGTCTATGAGTCTCAGATGGACTGAAATCTGTTCTATAGACACATTTCTCTCCTTTGCAAGTTAGTACTTTTCCAAAAAAGTAACATATTACCCTTTCCATTAATTGGCAATAATTAAACAGCCTGGGAAATTTCCAAAATTCTTTAAACCAATACTAAAAATAGTTTAAAATAGTAGGAAAAAACATTGTTATTTCTTTTCTTGTTCAAATTTTTCTTTTGGTTGTCTCCCACTTTTTACCAAATTTGAATCAAAGGCACTCATTCACAAAAGACTTTAGTATCAGTAAATACAATTTTGCTACCAAAGGAGTTTTGTTTGATTGCTTTGCTCGGTATGGAGCACTTGATCTATGTGACACTTCTAAAAACTAATTTTATAGAACAGGAATGTTGGGAAGTGCATTGTAAATATAAGGTGTGTTTTATTCTCTTCTTAGATTGTTTTAATGTTGAAAAGGAGGGTTAAAGGACCATTTATTTTAATTTCTTTTCCTTTCTACATTTCCAGTGAATGGTCTGCTTGGTACTTACAGTGTGCTGGTAGCCAATGTTACAGAAAAATCTCAGTCCAATGCTGCATTTTCCTATCACCAAATTTTACATCCTGCATTGGAGAACTGGTAATTTCTTTAGAGCTGAAAGCTGATTTACTTCCCCTCTCTAATTTAAATGAGAAGTTCAGAGAGTTCCCAATATTCTCTAACTAAATTTTGAATACATTTTTGTATTTTTCACAGTATCTCTGCATGTTCAGCTAAATGAGATTATTTGTTTATTTCTTTTCTTCTGCTGTAAATTAATTAGCAAGTTTTTAATAGCTGGGATAGGCTAATCTGTTCTCTGCCTGAATAGTATTCCCAGTTTATTTCTTCACGACATGTTCTTTGCAACTTCCAGAACTGTCTTCTAAAGGTTGTGTTACCAGTAGAACATGATGAAGTCTTTGTTGCATGCTTCATAAAGCATTCAAAACTGAATATTTTATTCACTAATAGTGTTTTATATTATCCAATGAAAGTGCTAAAAATCTGTGGAAGCAACTGTCTTTTTTTACTTTGTTATTTATTTTATTTCGGCAGTTTCCTGTTCCTTTAAACTCCTTGTTACTGGTTCTTTGTCCTCAAGACTGGATGTACAATATGGGGATCTCATTTTTCCTTTTGGCTACCACTGTTAATTGCCATGCATTTTTTATTGTGTTTTCTGGAGAGTGTCCCAGTTCCTTCTCTCCTATGGCTGATATTGTCAATGTCATGTTGTCCACATTAATTGCCACTAGGAGGAAAGCACCAAGCCATGTGTACCTCGTGTTTTGTTATTTGAATTAGGTGCCTAGCAATCCAAACCTCTGAAATATATTGAGCTGATATCATGTGCCTGGCCCTGTTAGTTTCAAAGCAATTTTGGCAATAAAAATGTTTTGTGGTTTTGGGCATGACATTAACATTTGTTTCCCCTTAGTTCTTGTTCCATTTCCTTGATAAAAAGTCTTTGATGCCCAAGGGGGTGACCTTTTACTTCATATTTCCATAAATTGAGTATTCACGTAGTTGCTAAAGAAATTACCTGTGTTGCTCAGCTATTCAGAGTCTGAATTTTGATCTGTGTGCTTTGGTGAAGTTTTGTTGGCCCAGCTTTCTCTGCCTGCATGTTGGGGTCTCTCTGTGTCATTCATATCTCAAACCAGAAGCCTGCAGGACATTGGAAAATTTTAAATTAGCAACTCACTTTGAGGCAGAATTTTACAGCTGCCAGAAGACATTTTTCTTCTTTTCCTGAGTTTCATGGCTCACTACCTGTCTGCTTTCTCATCAGCTGGATAACCACCAGTGTGATGGTTACTGATAATGTGGTTCTGGGGTGTATTTGTTTTTCCTTCTTTTGGGTCTTGATTTTACTATCTCCTTTGTGCTGCTGGAACTTGGCAAAAGATGCATTTAACCATAGATGTTATTCCTGTAAAGAGGCAGGGCCTAACATCTCCCTGTCTGTATCTGTAGCGTCTCCCAAGGACATTTTTAAACCCACTTGGTGGAAACAGAGGTTAACATTTAAATAAAATTATTTTTAAAATCCCACACTGTGTGAAGTCTTAAATACAAGATCAAGTAAGCTTTCAAAATGTGACTTGGCTTCAGGGAGGATTCTTTCAGAATCAAAGGGCAGTAAATAGACACTGTGAGATTGCAAACTTATAAAAATATGGGTAGACTAAGGTACTGTTGAAAGGACAGTGTAATATCTGACACACCAAGGTTTGTAAAATTTGCATTTTGAAAATAAGAGATATTTTCAGGAGGGCAGTTATAAGGGCAGTGCGCTTTTTAAATATATATATATATTTTTTTTTTTTTAACAGGAGACAAATCTCAGTAAATTACATAACTGAAAGTATCTACATGTGAGGTTTAGGTCTGGCAATATTACTAAAGCACATTTGCCTATTTTGGAATCTCACTGGTACAAGGTACAATGTCTTGCTGGGAGCAAGGAACTTATTTCAAGGTGGGATCCCTTAGTTGGGATGGCTTCTCCACCCTGCCTTCAAACAAGGAAAATGCAGAACCTTGTGCAGCATGACTGGCCATAGAATCATTATATCATATCAATCAGTGTTTTTATACAATAAGAAATGCTTCCCATCAGAAGCATGTAATATAATTTATTGTGGGGCACTAGCATCATGTATTTGCAACTTTGAAACTATTCTAAGAGCGAAGTTTGTGTTTCCACCTGAGGGTAGACATTAATAAAACTTGCCAAGGACTTTAAAAGAAATGAAAAAACCATATATATATATAAATAAATATATAAAACCACCAAAAATACCCAAAGAAACCAATTTATATTGATTGTTTATATGAAAGCACAACATATGCCTTTGTTTCTTGCTTGGTTTCCCTTTCAATGTAAAGGAATGGCCAGTAAAGGATTAGGAGATGCATTTTGTGCCAATCATCCCAGAGCAGAGGTGGACTGTACCTGAGTGCCAGGTGACAGAGGATTAGTAGGTATCACATAGAGTAGGAAGGTACATTGAAAAAAGGAAGCTGCTACAGAGGAAGAGGAAAGAAAAATGAAAATTCATTTCTAATGAAAAATGAGAGGCAAACCCCCTTTGTTTAGCGGTTTACTGGAGGCGTGCATGCTTTTGGAAATGTAGAATACAGTGTAGCAGTCTGTATTAGCTGTGTTCAAACTCTGGACTGTCAGTTTGCCATGTGCATAAGTGTATTTATGGATACACTTTTGGGGACTGATGGAAGGCCAGAGGAAATGTGATTTAAGTCTCACAAATGAAAAGGACTGCATTATTATAGATGAGCCTTTGGTTTCTTCAAGAGTTAAGTACTTCCAAATGGAAACAGTTGAATTCAGAAATTCTCACTGCTTGCTTGCTTATGAGGAGTGTATGAATATAACCTGTATAAAACATTAAACAATAAAAGTAATAGTCTCTAAGGAGAAGGAAATTATTTTCTTTTGGAACCATGATGTCATGGTCTTACCTCACCTTTGGTTTCAGCCAAGCAAATAATGTGTACTGAGCTCTCTATCATGTACCATTATAATTAGCTCTGTCAGGTCTTAGCCCTGCAACCCTCATGCAGATAATATGATAATATGTCTTCATAACCAAGTGACCTTACATGCACAATATTTCTCCCCTTATGAAGATTGCATGTCAATAAAGTAATTGAGTCTCAGAGGCTGCAGCGAGTGAAGATTTAGATGATTGGACTTTGAGGGCAGTGATGTATGACCGTGATTATTCCACTTGTCAGGGAGCTGCGTACAAGCAAGGATGGTCAGAGGATGACAGGGATGAAAGGTTGTGTTTCATTAAAAAAAATATTGCTGTTAATCACCACTCTATTCTTTTCAAAGTCATGCAGGGAAGAAACTCCTTTTTCATTTTAGCTCTGGTTAAGGATTTAAACCTCCACATGTAGTGGGCCTTCAGAGCCTAGTTATCCAGCTTTATTATTGCTTAACTAGAGAAATAAATTATTATTTCAGCTAATAAAATACAGGAAAATTCTAAACACTGAGACCACCTGTATACTTTTATCAGATCATTTAAAAATAACATTAAATGCACCATGCTAAGATTTAAATCACATTTTTCCTACAGATTTAAATAATTATAACAAGTGCTATGAAGCTGGTACAAAATCAAACCATACTGAATTCAACTATTTTTTCTTTTACTAATTTGTTTGGACAGTTGCAGTGCTTGAAACATTTATATTTCCATGCTTTGTAAAAGCAAATGTTTTTTTTCCCTCACCAAGCTGTTTTGTAGCTGTAAATTTATCTTATGATATCATAACAGCTGGAAACTTGTAGCTTGACAAGGTTTTGTTTCATATTTAAACAGCTCAGAAATTATGTTTGAAACATAGTATATTTCTCTCTGTGAGACTTTTCTCATTTTGTTGCACATTATCTTGGAAGTATCTGCAATATATTATAAAACAGATTATTTATGCAATCCTTTAGTTAATAATTCCTAATGATTTATATATGTAGCAGATCTTTCTTCTATACATTAAAAAAAGATCCAAACTAGGCCAAAATAGTATTTACTGGCAAGTGCTATATAATGGAATACGGATGTAAGTTCTGGAAAGCTGATGAGCAAAAAAGTTTGGCAGTGCTTTTAGTGAGTGGAAAATTCTAATAGAAGCACATCTTTTCTGAAGAACTAGTTTCAGAAGTCTTTAAATCTTCACAGTTAGGAAATTTGACTGAGATATAGCAGCTGTGACAGAGAAAGCTAATCAGATGACTCTTGGCTATACATAGTAAAGCAACAATTCATTAACTAAAATTAGCCACTGCATCCTTCCAGGACTGACTCCAACAAGGGCAATTTTATGAGTGCAAACAACAGAAAAAGAGAATGAAATCTCTATAGGACAAAAAAAAAGTTAAGTTCTCTTACCTTTCCTCCTGGGCAAATTTTTAACCTAACAAGTAATTGTAGAGTTGAGTTTATTTACAAGCTCATTTTCTCTACTATTAATGAGTTTTTAAACAGTGATGTTTTATGTGATGTAGGCTCTGTTCTGTGCACTGCATGAAAAGTGATATTACCTGTTCAAAAAATAAATTAAAATTGAGATCTGAGTTAGGAAATATAATCCCCCCGCCCAAATATAACTATTTAACATCTATATTGCCATGTTGTCAGTGGCTGTCAGGAGCACAATCCTGAGTCTGAGTCCTCCCTTAAACTGGCCTCTTCTTTCTCTATGTATGTGCAGCATTAGGGACATAACTGTTGGTAAATCAAGCAGAATTCATACTTAAAGTTGTTGTCTCTTGGTGAAGATTTTCTTGAGGCAAACTGCTACTCTGTTAAGTCATCCACAGCATTAATTAGAACGTTAGTTGCTTTCCTTGACATGTGTGTAGAACAGTCTTCAAACATTGAAAGTTCTGAAGTGTACAAAATACACAAGGATCACTGTGGATCTGAAGAGAAATTAAGAAATTAGCAAGAGTTAAATAGGAATGCAAACAAAGAAGAGTTAATAACCTATTTTTCTGTACCCTTTTAGATAAAGGAAAAAGACTGATACCTTCCAGTCAAATGGAAGGCTGATGTGAGTGATCTGACTCCTGTATTGATGTGACATCTGACTCGCTGCTAACAGTTATTGGTGTTGATAGGCACACCCCACACAGAGAGCCAAATGCAGTTGTTTTGATCCCTTGTTCTTTTATTTCTATTCCTTCTCCCTGTTTTCTGTCACAATGTCATGTTGAATCATTGTTTGGTGGCACATGCAGGACCTCTCAAGTACTGAGGTATCAGACTTCAGGAACTGCATTGAAATGAATATAATAATGAGAACCAGAAGGCAGCACGAGCCCACTTCTCAGGGAAGGAGGCAGCTAATAAGTGGATTCTGGGGAGAAGAACCTGAGGTGCATCCTGTGGACAAGCAGGTATAACTTGTCTCAGGGTCCAGTTAGAGGCACACTGAGGAGATCAGTGCTGATGTCTGTCACTTTGTACACATCAAGATGCTCATTTGAGAAAACAGACCAGTGGTATAAAGAGCAGCATTACATACAGATATATATGCGTTTGTGTGTGTGTGTGTGTTTGTACATATGCATACATACACATATATATATACATACACACATATATATATATATATACAAGTACTGTGCTTTTTAGATTTCCACATATATCTTGCTAGCTCGGCTTTCCATAGTCTTTCAGAAGGAAACATGCCTTTATTTTCCTCCCCTGTTGCTTTTCCTGGGCATGTCACCTTATGATGCTGAGCTGTCTGGGTCTGTGCATACATGTTCCACATCCATATGTGCTGTGAGATCTTTTCCCGTCCTGGCTAGGCATTGACTCAGGACTCAGCTTTCAGATCAGTTGGTGATTTCTGTGTGTGCCCGTTTGGAGGGTAGATGAAAATTTGCTTTCTGATTTCGTAAGCTTGTAGATGGAACTCTGGATACTTGTTCTGTTATGTCTGAGTCAAAAAGTTTGACAAGGATGAGAAGTTTGGATACTATTCCAGCTACAGCCTATTTTTGTATGTGTTGCTGTATATATAATCTTGCATGACAATAATTCTATTTACAGCAATAGCAACAGCAGTGATTGATGTGGCCTAAATGTTTCCATTTGCTTGTAATTATATGACATTTATAGCTATATGACATAATTTAGTGCCTTATTTCTGTCCAGGGGAGAAGATTTTTTCAGAGATTTTTTTAGTCTTTTTCAAATATTTAGTCAGATAATCCCATTGTTTTTCATGTATTTATAGATTCATACAGTCCAAAGGCTGTCTTGATGTTCTGCACCTTGTAGTCTTTGCATTTCACATAATTACCCCTTAACTGCACTCCATGAACTGTATTTCCTAAAGTTCATCTTCCATTGAAGTCCTGGCTTGATTCATAAATGCAGACTCCACTGATGTACCTGATCGCCTGTTCCAATTGTTAATTACCATGTGGTAAGAAATGTGTCTAATTTCACTTGGCTTCCACCTTCAGCCTTGAGAGCTACTTTGGTAATATTGGCACTGAATATTAGTCCTTTCATGTTGAGTATTTTGTCCTCATGTAGCTACAGAGAGTAATGAAGTCATCTCCCAGTTAATTATTTTTTATAAACTAAAAGCATTGTGCTGTTGAAATCCCTCTATTTTCTCCAGTTCTTAAGAATAGATTGTAGCTCTTTTCATCACTTTTTCTAATTTGTCAACGCACTTTTAAAAGTATGGCTGTCAGAACTGCTTTTACTAATCTAGTCTCCTAAATGAACAGAAGTAAAATAATTTTCCATGCTTGCTGTGTTCCTCTATTCAATTCCCTTCCCTGTCTCTTTAACCCTCAAATAAAAGCAATTACTTCAACCCATCTTCCTTTAACATCATTAGGACTTTCTGCTAAATTGCTTGCCCACCATGTTCCCTAAGTTAATTTTCAGAAGCTCTGCTTTGTGCCATGCAGTCTCACATTTTATAGATGAGGCTAGTCCTCCCTTGTCCCCAGTAAAAACCTTTAGGTGTTGGTCACACACTGATGACTGACATTTCAGCCAACCTTATCCACTTAACTTTTGTTGCTGATGCACAGTAATTCAGTACCAGTTGCTTCTTACAATGTGAATTTGTAAAAATTGCTTCAAAACTGAAGCTATCCACTACTAGTGACTTGGACAAGAATGTCTTTTGTTCAGAAATCAGTGTCTGCGTCTACCCTTGCTACCAACACTGCTAAATCCTGAGAGTACAGTAATTTCAGGACTATAAGCACATTAAAGCCTAACATTTTGATCAAAACCCAGAAGTGCGCCTTATTTATGGGAAAAGTTTGAGTATTGAAGGGATCTCAAAACAATTTCTGTTTCACGTTGTGTAGCAACAAACATGAAGCTCACAATCAAATGACCGCGAGCAGGCGAGAGCCGCGCCAGCCATGAGAGCCGCGCCAGCCACGCCAACTGTGAGCAGCCTCGTGCTGGGGGTGGCTGCAGGGTTCAGGAGAACGGTGGGCGGGAGTGCCAGGGCCCGCGGCACAGGGAGGACACCTGGGGCTGTGTTTAAAGGCTGCACCGATCTGTGAAAAATGTTTGCAAATTGAGCACCTGCCAGGAAACCCCGCAATCGTGTGATTCTGTTACTAATTTGTTACTTTGTTGTGCGCGGATCCTCCCTGCAAAAAAAATGTGCGCCTTATAGTCCGGTGCACCTTATATATGGACAAAGTTCGGAAAGTTGCTGACAACCCAGAAGTGCACCTTATAATCCAGTGCGCCTTATTGTCGTGAAATCACTGTACTCTGTGCTCATGCAGAAGTACCAAAGGAGAGATGATGACATAATGCAGTTGTAGTGTTCACTCACCCAGCTTCCAGAGGTGCCTAAAGATGGTGCCAGGAGGCCACACAGGTTGGACTGGGGCTGAAAATGAGAACACCCTTGAAGCCAATTTTGCTTCTGTCTTCTCATTTTGGGAAGTGTAAAATGAGAATCTGCCTCACTTTGGCTGTAGCAACATATATCTTTCTATACAAGTATATTCTTTACCATATTTACTAAAATTATGAATATATTTATTTGTTTTTCCTTTATGGTGCAGGTCTTTTCATCCAATCCTTTCTGATTTTTACCTTGAACTTGCAACCTCCCTTGGATTTAGTTTTTAATGTAATTAATTTGCACCAGAAATAAAAGTGATTGGCTTACCAATGTTTTCTTCACAAACATCTGTTTTCTTTTCTGCCTTTTAGTCCTGGGAAAAGAATGCATGCTTTCATTAAATCTAACAACTTAAAGGTTACTTTTAATTTGCATTTTGGAAAAGAAACTGTATAAAAATTAATCAGAAATGATTGACCTAGTCACAGACAAATCTCGAGGACAAAATGTCTCAACTTTCTTGTCTTTTGGAGGTATAATCAGTTTACTTAGAAATTACTTTGCTGTGTAATCCCACTGCTTTCCACATTTCAGGAGCTGTAACTACACACAGAAGCATCTGTAATTTTGGAGATGGTGCAAGGATGTGTGTTTTATAGTTATTGAATACTAAAGTATTCCACCTAGGGATATCTTTAAAGTATTGCTGCTAGGAGACACTGGAGACCTTGCAAAACTGAATGACTTCTACATGATGATGATCTGGAATAAAAAAAAAAATAGCTGGAGAAGATATTTACATTTCCGTATTTTATTTCTTCCTCTATATTTTGAAAATTATGTAATCATTTGTATTTTAGAATCTCATTGTGAGTATTGTGGAGGTTACCAAAAAGATAATTTCCAAAAGCACTGAAGGTAGTAGCATGTATCTGGATTTTTGAGTATTTTTTTCATTTAAATGTCTTATTCTGGCCAATTCTTAATATGTGGAAAAAACATCTGCTGAAAAGGACATACTGGACTGACCAAGTAAAACATCTGCAGAAAATTTAGAGGTTTTATCAAAGAAAATTTGTGAGTTTCCTTAGCTGTGTCAGCTTCCTATAAGCCCAGTCACAATCTTTTTGTCTGAGTGCTAGAAATCAGCTATTGACCAGCAGCATTTTTTGGTGGCTCTCACATATTTCATCAATCAAGGTATCCCTGTGTAGTTAACAGTAGTTCATATGAATTCAGTACTATTTGATCAGCCTAAGTGTTATTTCTGTAATATTTAACTGTGTTAAAAACTGGGTAATAGTTTTTTAAAGGTTAGTGGATGTGCAATTCAGTATATTTAAGAACTTTTATTGGTGTTTTGTGTCCCCTTGTGAGTTCATTGTTCCTCACTTCCCAGGTACTTCTGTGGTTTAGAAGAAATAACCCACAAATGCTCTTACTCTGTTGCTTCCTTTTAAATCTTAGTTCTTAACCAGTTTGTTATAGATATTCTTTCATACCTGATGAAGTAGTTTCTCCTCAGAGAATATTGTGTAAATATAATATTTAATAAAAATATATGCTGTAACTGTAAGCCCTTGTGACCTGGCAATCCCGGTCTTGCTCTTGTGTTTCCATTATTTGTCAAATTATTTGATAATAGTGTCCCTTCACTAAAAAAGGAATTAAGAGTCCCAAAATCTGCTTTCAGTGGTAGCCTGCAGAAACTAGACCCTGAGCTGAGGAATATTTTAAAACCTGCCACACAGCAAGCCTGTGAATAGCCACAAAGATATGCTCCAAGTTTTTTCTCTGTCCTGGGAGGAGATGCTGAAGAGAATGGCCTCAGAGCCATTTATCTGTTCATAGCAGCCACAACCTTTCTGCTCTTCAAGGTGAGTGCAGAAATTCATGAGAATTAGCATTGCAGTAAATATCCGTGGTTTTTCAGTGTGTGTTGGGCCTGATGTGAATGATTCCTGCTGATGTTTACAAATAAATCATTAGAAAATGCTCATATGTAATATAGGAATCTTTTAACATATTTTTGTTAGGTACAAATCTGGGTGGCTTCTTATTATTACAAAGTTCAACATTTAGAACAGAACAGTCATAACTTCTTTCTGAGTTTTCAAGCACAAATAATACTCTTTTGCCTTGAAGGCTGTTTTTATTAAGGGTTCTCAGAATGCTTTGCCATATAGAGATAATTTCTCTAGATTTGATGCTAACTGATGTTTCTTCTGGTAATTTTGTTTTAAAGCATATAGCTGTCAGATCTGTGTCAGTGCAAACTAAAAATTGCACCATGAATCCTGTACCATGCAGCTTTTGCAGAAAGCTAGTTAAGATATAGAAATAACGTCGATGGGAGGTGGATGTTCTGTCTTTTCAGTGGAGTTTTGTTGTAACTGACTGTTGGGAAGAATGTTGCTGAAGTGAGTGCTGTCCTTAAGCTACAGAACTTGATCTGAAACTCTTCCAATTGTTGCTTCATCAGCATGTGCCCTATTGTACTCACTGTGGACCCCCAAAACCAATCCATCAGAATTGTTTTCCATCCAGCAGCAGCTGCCCCAAAGAGGGCAGCGATTCTGTACATGAAGATTAAAAATCTTACTCCAGCTAGGAGCCTTAGACCTTCTGACCTGTCCTCCAGCAGAGCAGAGCAAAGCACAAGTACAAAGACATTTTGATGTGCATGTAGCTCCTCTATTCCATCAAAGCTGAGTGGTAAAGTATTCCAATAGCTGAGGCAGAAGTAACTGCAGGGAGGCAGCGGGAGAATGTTTCTCTATAAAGCTGATGTTTGTAAATATAGCAGCTTGTATCCAGCCTGTTTTCTCCTTAAACCTGGAGATCTGAACAAAAACACTGCTAAAGGAATACAGTAAACAACAGAGTTGTTTTCGTTTATGGGCATTGTGGGGTTTGTTTCATTTATCAATACCTGAGAATAGTGTATATAAGCATCGTAAAAGGAATATTATGACATTAGGTTACATGTTTTAGGCAGATGATTTGCACATGGGAATCAGAAGAAAGAAATTGTATTTTATATAGTAATATCCTGCAATACGTTTAATAACACAAAAACAGTAAAGTGTAAGATTTTGGAATGACAGTGAGAAGTATGTGTCAGTAGTTGCTGTTTCCTTGCTGGATTTATGATACCTTTTATTGTTCTTCACACTAATGGAAGTACAAAAATATTCAATTAAAAACTAGTACAATATTGAGTGAATTGTATGGGTAAAAAAATCCAAGACGTAAGAAAATTCAATGCAGTGCCACCAGTTCCTGAAGGCAACTGAACTTCTGAATGTGCCTGAAAACTCCAAAAGGGTATTTTAGAAATGTCTAATATTTAGCTAATTATTTCAAATGGAATTGAGAAACAGTCTTCAAAGTCTGTAATTAAATAAATTCTGCTAAATAAACCTTAAGGTATTTGTTTATGATGGAAATAGAGGGGAAGCATACTGTTAGGGCTGGAAAGTGGCCTGTCTCCAGAACAGAGTAGAATTTGACCAAGAAATACAAATATTGTTTCAATCTTCTTGTTACCTACACAGAAAGAGCACAGCAATTAACTTCCAGTTAATCTTCTGCTGCTAAATCCAAGCAGATGAATCCTTATTCCCTTAAAGTGATGTGAGTTGGATGAGATTATGATGTTTTTCTTGATTCCTCTCCTTCTAATTAGCTGTGCTCTTGTCAGCTAATTTAAAGGGTGTGAACGTTTTCTGTTTGATGTGTATTATGAATGGCCAAAAATTTAACAATTTGTGGTCCTTTATTCTGCCTCCTTTCCCCATTATTTCCTTTCCATATTTCATTTAAAAAGTCATTAGTGGGAATGATTCCTAGCCAGGAGGGGTGTGTCAGATAGTTTTCTGAGGCAGTATTCAGCCCCATAATATTGATTATAATCTACTGTAGGGCTGGCTATATTTTGGTTGATCTTCCTTACTATACTGTCTGTATCTGTAATCTTTTATAATCAGGAGAAAATAATATGACCTCTTTTATGCCAGTAAAGTCACCTTGAACATAATGCAGTGATCTTTAGTTGCTATTGGAAATTTGTAGGAAATTATAATTTTGGGCAAAAGGAGTGTCAGTGAAATTGTATTTGAAAATTTAAATTCTTAAATAAAATGTGGTAGATTTTAGATTTTAACTTATAATATGAACATAAGCATAGAAATATATTAATATATATGCAGAAGAGGTAAAATCAGAGCATGATGTCCTAAGAAAACAATCCACATGCCAAGAGGAGGATTGCTTCCTCTTAGTTTTTTATTTTTACTTTGATAAATCATTTGTCTTGGACAGGAAGACTTGACTTGATAGCCCTTCGTAGCTGCTGTAAATTGAAAATAGTGTTGCACTATTATTATCATTATTAATAATAATATCTGCTATAAGTAAAGAAATACTAAAAACCTAAGAAGAAAAGGGTTTTCCATCAGATAGATAAAAACCTGACATTGCTTACTGTTCTCTAGCTATTCCTACCTTGACAAGGAATTACATTAATAAATATCTTCAGCTAGGAGACTCTAACTGAGATGGCACACTGCAAGAACCTGTGGGAAGGGGGGACATGAGCCAGGATTGTCACCCAGAATCGAGAGCAGGGAAGAGAGGCCTAAACTGACCTGACAAAAGGATGCTGTATCACTTGGGGGCTGATGCTCCAGCCTGGGTGCCACTCTCTCCTCTCCACCTGCCTGGGCTCAGCCAGGGCTGTGCAGAACCAGTCAGAGCATGAAAAACACTCAGGAGGTTTCATTGCCTGCTGGCTCTGATGCCTCATGCACTGTTTCTATTCCTGTGCTCAGATGAACATCTGTGGAGACTGCTGTCATTCAGCATTTTACAGAACACGACCTCTGCTGATGGTTTGATTCGGTAGCAATGGAGCACAGGTTTTTTGGAACCTATTTTGAGCAGCCTAAGGCTAGGAAGCTCAATCTTTCAACAGGATTGTTTACGGGGAAGAAAAGGCTACATGATCTTCATGACAACTTGAAGACCCTTGTCTCAATAGCTAGTGATAGGGCTCTGTTACACACAGGGCAATGCCAGCAATAGCAGCTCCTTTTTTTAACTTTTTTCAACTCTAGTGCTGTCATAGCAAGCTTATAAAACCAGGATGACACCAAAGAAGAATAGAATGTATTAAAAGAATTATAAAGTGCTGCACTTTCTCTCACATTAGAAACTTTCTTTGCAACTGCAAGAAATGGAATTTACACAAAATTACTTTTGATGAGTGCTGTTTTTGCCCTTGAGACTTATGGCTTAATCTCTTTGTACTCTTTTAAGAAAAGTTAAATCTTCAAAAAATGGGCATTTGTTTAATAAACATACAGTAATTT
>VRYO01001366.1:13459670-13524684 GCA_009812075.1 Sialia sialis
TATTTTATGGCTGTTACTGGAGCTTTAAAGCAAACAATACTTTCAGGTGTTGTGAAAAGTTAAAAAGTATTTAGATACATTTATTATGTAATTCCTCAAAAATATACGCTATTAACTCACGGTAACCAATTTTTTGTTAGTTTTGACCTAAATAAAATTTCTAGCACGTAATAAAAGACTGGACATCTATTGAATATTCAATGTTTATTCCTTATTGATCCAGGCTGATCAGCACCACAGCATCCTTACCAAAGAACACAGTGCTCTCTAAAGTACATTGAAGTGTTAATATTATAATTTTATCTATTTCAGAGCATTGATTGCTTCAATAACCTGGGGAGAGATTTGCCTGACCCAGGGTTTTCCTGGCTTCCAACATTTTTTGCTAAACAAAAATGTTGATTCAGTGATTGTAGTCTTGTGCATGCTTCTGGGAAATTTCAGCCAAGATTAGTAGTGCTGCCTTTCATATAGGAAGAATAAGATGATTGTCACAGTTACTGATATTTCTCTCTGGTTACATGAGTCTTTTTAGTTCTTGTGCTGCTGTTGCCTTTCTCAATTCCTTTCTTCTCTTTCTGTCTAGAAGTCCCTTTAGTGTGATTATCATCCTGCCTCCTGTTACTTCAACCTTTTTAAATGTATTTCTTCTGAAAAATTACTCATGGTGGCACCTGGCAATGTTCAATTGTTTATGATTATGGTCCTTTGTCTTCAGAGATGAAAAAATAGATTTCAAAACTATAACAGCACTATTTCAGCCCAGTTATTTGTTTTAAGAGAGCCTAACACCTGAATACCTTATCAGAGAGAAAATAATGTGTGCAAATGATATAGCAATGAGTAGATACAGTAATGAGAAGAATTTTCTAAAATTCTGTTGGATTTGCTAAATTGCTGTGTGGATCAAGTGGAGCACAAGTGGTTTTGAAAAATGTCACTGCATAACCATGGTGAACCCCATCTCCTTTCACCATAATATTTCTGTGGTTTTGTCTGGTCTAAATGACTTTGTTTCATTTTTTTTCCCTTCAGCAGTCAGTTGCTACTGTTTGTTTTGTAATGCTGCTGCTTACAAAACATGGATTAGTTTGCCCACCACATCAGTAGCATCATATCTACTGAAAACAGAGAACTTCAAACTCTACAGGAGTAAAGGTCACATCAAACTGAATATAGACAGCAGCATTATTGGGGTGCGCAACATAGAATAATTACTTTAAATTTGATTTTGATGCTGTTTCAAAATTGAGGAAGAGGCCTTTAACCCTGAGATCCTGAAATACCCGTCCAAATTTTAAAATCAAATTATACCCTCTCCCATACACCAAAAAAAATTCAGAGGTAGAATTATTTCCCTTAGATTTCTCTCTATATTTGTAGTATAAATTCAGGTCAATTTTCAAATTTTTGTTAGAAAACAGGGAGGCTAATGCTTACACAGATAATTCAGTAAAATAATGTCTTGATTTCAGCAACTGGAGGTTAGAAACCAAACACAGACTTGGAAAAAAGTAGGATTTACAGTGCTACTGTTTCTGATGCAGAGCAATAGAGCAACTAAGAGGAAAGTTAACGCATGGGTTCATTGCCATAATTTATGGAATTTTCTTATTCAAATATCAGGTTAAAAAAAGAAAACATGCATGAAAAGTTTTTGTAAATAAGGAAAAGGTTTGTTTGATTTTTTATTCCCCTCCCACAGCAATGTGAGCTTTAATTAGTGTATATAAATTAAATTAAGCTTATGGAAATTATAGCAATATATCTATAATTCAGAGTTAATAAGAGTGGTATAACAGTAATTAGTTTTGTGTTTAACATATCTTGGAATAATCATCGTTGCCTTTTATCCTTAGCTGAAACTTCCTAAGCACCTTATTTTCACAGGAAACTCAAATCCCATCAACATCCAATAAGGCTTAGGATATAGGATAGAGTGCATTGGCAAGTAGGACCAATCACAAAATACATTCATAGTTTTAAATGTGGATTTTTTCCTCTTGCCCTCCTGGGGATTGGATGAGGTGTGATTTAATTTTTGCATATATGAGCAATGTTATTTCAGGACACATAAACAGGAGAGTAAAGCAAGCTTACTGGAGATGATTTCTGGTCTTGTGTCCCTGACCTTCCGTAAAATATTGCAGCCACTTTATTTTTTACCCTGAAAATAAGCTTGCCGAGTTCAAGGATTCTTCACTCTATCTGCTTGCTTTTTTTTTTTTTTTTTTTTTTCCTCTCCTAGGTAAGCAAGCAGTTGCAGAATTGAAATGCTGCAAAGAAATTTCCTTGAGCAAGTATTTTAGGAGATGCTGACATTCTTACCAGCCACTGAGGCTCAGACAAGCTCTTCTTGTGCTGTCGAATTCCAGCAGATTATACCTGGCTGCTGACGATCACTTTAGGTTATGGCAGGAGGAGATTAGCTCAAATTTATAACAGCTCACATTTTTCATTTTTTTTTCTTGTTTTTCAGAGTGGCATGGAAATTATATTTGTGAATCCCTGGGGACTCTCACATTGGTATCAGTTTTCAGATTTTGCCAGATACCTCTAAATGTGGACATATAATGAAATGGAAAGAAATTGAAAAAATTATCTGTTTCTTGATTCTTTAGTACTGAAGAGTTAAGAAAGTGATTCCTTAGGCTATTACACAAATCTTAAACTAGAAGTAAATGTTAGGATGAAATCAGATTGGTTAAGATTCCTTTGCCTGTGCATCTCTTGTAAAAAGGCTGTATCAGAAATACAATCAGAAAAACAGCTTTGGCTGGTTTTTTTTGGAAAGGTTTTACCCCAGTAAAAATTTGAATAAAATGTTTAAGACTAATTTTATAACAAAAACTGAGTGTATTGTACGAATATAGTGCTAAAAAATCTTTCATTACCTCACACGTTCAGAAACTCTTCATCAAATCCAACATCAACAGCTGGTGTGTATAATATATTAACAAATAGAAATTAAATAGATTTCTGAAAAACATAATTGAAATATCCATGGCTGACAACTACATGAGAACTGTGTGGCTCCAGTTTGCACGGATGACAACTGTGTATCCTTACATTAAGGATGTTGGCTCCATGTGAATGCTCAACTATCTGGGAAAGCCTGGTAAAATTACCTGGTTATCAAAGAGAAATTATAAGCCAAGGCACAAGACTTCTTCCAATGGTCCTCACTCTTGGCCACACAGTAAATACCTGTGTTCTGTGTAATCTAATGTGTTGGGCCAGGTATTCCACTGACTTCAAACCAAATATTTCAAAAGTAGGATGTTGCAAAGTAAGCTTTCCTCGTAAACTAGAATAGCTTTGCAGTTTTGGAGAGTACAGTTTTGGGTTTTTTGAACATAAACAGAATAAGGACCTTGGTATAAAAATATTGTAGAAGTTTCATTTCTTGACTAAAACAGCCTGCTGCCTTAATTCTGCAAGTAGTAAGAGCCATGTCAAAATTATTATTTATTCTTAATTTTCTGCTTTGGAATATACTAAATTATAATTTTTCAAATGCAAGTTTTTCCCTGTAACCTTTAATTTTAGAGGGTTCTGCAATAGTTTGATTCAATGTAAAGTTATTTATGAAATGACTTGAAAGGCATTATAAAATGTACAGTGAGGTCCTCTTACTTGCTATTACATCCATGCCTAAGTCTTCTCAACTTGAAGGGCATATTTATATGATCTCCTGCACAAAAATTCTTTCCTGACACCTAATAATTTTGTGGCTCTCTTTTTTTAGAAATTCTAAATAAAACAGACTATACCTTTTTTAGAATGAGTATTGCTGAGGTTTTTATCATATCTGCAATTGTTACTTTAAGGAATTTTTGGTTAGTTCTTAAGATTATGATCTACATGGACAGGAGTAGCACAATGTAGTACAGTAATTTCAAGTCTATAAGTTGCACCCTTTTGACTAAAATTTTGATCGGAACCTGGAAGTGTGCCTCATAATCCTGTGTGCCTTATATATAGACAAAGTTTGGATATTTGCCAATCCAGAAGTGTGAGCCTGCGCAGCCCCAAGCAGAGCTGAGCCTGTGTTTAAAGGCTGTGCCGATCCGTGAAAAATGTTTGCAAATTGAACACCTGCCAGTAAACCCTGCGATAGCGCGATTCCGTTACTAATTCATTATTTTGAGCGCGAATCCTTGCTGCCAAAAAAAAGTGCACCTTATAGTCTGGTGCACCTTATATATGGACAAAGTTCGGAAAGTTGCCGACAACTCAGAAGTGTGCCTTATACACCGGTGTACCTTATAGTTGGGAAATTATTGTACTCACTTTCTTATCTACAGAGTCTGCTGGGACATCAGTTGCCTGTAAGTAAGGAAAAAAAATTAAATGGAAGCAAATGCAAGTAGCAAGTGTATGCAGAATACATTATTATTGTTAAATATTAATTAAATGATAATATTAAATGCTATTCAAGATCTTAATAAAATGAAAAGTTAGGAAATAGTTGGAAAGTAACTTAGGATGGAGATGCTGTAGCGTATTATTAGAGAAATAGTGTAGTATCATTTGAGCAAGATAAATTGAAATAAATTGGCTGGAGCACATACATTGTTATTAAAATTTCAGGCAGGGAGTATTAATTTTGACATATACCTTCCATTTATTCTTTTCATCTTTTAATATTTTTAGTACATTGAATGTTCAAATGAACTATTCACACATTGAATGGAGTGTAATACTCTGAAACTCCTCCTTTGGAGCTGACTTCAATTTTCCTTGCATTCCATCAGCTTTGTACTTTTTAGAAAGAAATAAAGAAAAAGACAATATCTGCATGTAATTCTCAATTCTATAAAGCATTCAAATATTTTTAAGACTTTAAGGTGAGCAATTCCTAGTTAGAAATCTGCAAATTGGATAAAGTCACTATTAATGTGAAGATAAAAGGATATAGCTCCTGATAGGATGAGCTATTGTAAGCACCCTAAAGTTTTTACATCAAAGAGTAACTTTAAGTACCTATAAATTCTAGCAATGGTCATGTTTGTGCTGTGTATTGCAGAATTTACCATTGCTTATGCTGATATACCCACCAGTGTCTCAAGCTTTATGCTTGTTTTTCCATATCAGTAATAAATGTGGCATAAACTAGTTTGGATCAAATTAGCATTTTTGTCAGTTTAAGCAAGTTTTTCATATAGTTTCACTGTCAAGATTCTATTTTTTTTTTTCATTTCCATAGTAAACTGTTTCTCATCACAGATCATTTTATTTCACCTTTTCCAACCAATCTGCCACCTTAATTTATGAAGGCTTCTTGTTTTGTTATAAATTATGGGATTTCTCCTCATTTTATCTATGTCAGGTTGCCATGATTGTGGTGTAACTTTGTATAGTACCCTTTATACACAGTTTTGGGTATCTGCTTTGATAAGTCCTAAAAGTGATGTTTCTAAGGTTCCATTTTCTAGTATCCACTGGGTAGAGCTTTGGCTGGTGCAGTTGCCTTCAGGATCTTGCTGTCTCAACTATTCAGAAAAGTTATCGTCTTTAATATGAATTCTCTGCTTGTCAGTTCATCACAGAACTGAGTCAAAAGCATTATCTGTGCATATTCCAGGAAGTCCTTTGCATCTTTTTCATCAGCTGAGTTAGTGGCTCCACCTTTCCCTCTAGCTTGACACTTTTGCTCCTTGTTGTTTTCTGGGTATCTGAAACTGAGTTTCACAGTACTGAGAAGGTTATCTTTAAAAATCAAAGTGATCCTTATTATTTTGATATTTTTGTATATATTTTAGCTGTTTTAGCTGTTGTAGGTGCTTAAAGACGGTATTCAGGCTTGCATCTTAAAACCTAACAGCAACTTATACAGTTGTTTAGAACTGTGAGAAAAATACAGCACAATTCCTCTACTCCTAATGAAGCATGGATCAAGAACTGATAAACTTCATTTTAACATGTTCCCTAGTAACTAAAATATGTATTCACACAGTTGAAGGCTGATCTGGACTCTGATATTTATTCTGCATATTCTTACCTCAGTGTCCATACCTTACTGCTAACACTGCCTTCTATGCAGCTGATTTTTTTCATTCTTACAGTTCCTTAGCACACTCCTGGCGGGGGGGAGGCGGTGGTTAGTGCCATTGCAGGAGTCAGATCTAACCCATGCAGTCCCCTCAGCACTAGTTACGGTAATTTCACCACTATAAGGCACACCCTTTTGACTAAAATTTTGATCGAAATCCGGAAGTGCGCCTTATAGGCTGGTGCATCTTAGATATGGACAAAGTTTGGAAAATTGCCAACCCAGAAGTGCGAACCGCAAGAGCCACAGGGAGAGCCGGCAGCGGACCCTCACTGCAAAAAAATGGTGCGCCTTATATATGGACAAATTACAGAAAATTATCAGCAACCCGGAAGTGCGCCTTATACTCTGGCGCGCCTTAAAGGCGTGAAATTACTGTACTCTACAGTCAGTAGTACCTGAGCACTGCCATGATAGTTTTTGCCACTGGACTTTGGTGCATGAAGTTTTGGGAATTTTCTCTGACTATGTCCTGTTTGTATCCATCTCTATTTCATCTCAAAACTGATCTTTTCATGTGAGGAATCTAGACAAACCAAGCACTTCAGTACTTCCCATCTCTGCCATTATTGGTAAATGCAGCAGTCCCTCTGATTTAGAGTGCAATGCCCTGTTCGCTTGATAGCTGTGTTAGAAACAACAGAGACGCCTCTGTATCACTAGCTTTATACATGTGTATGCATGAGGAAAAGAGAATAGTTGCCTCAGATACTAATGTTTCATGCCTGGTTCTTAAAGCTTACCTACGGTGTTATGCTGCTGTAGCATCTGCTTTTTTCCCCTTCCTTGCCATCAGAGTTATGGGGTGCTGTACGGAAGTGCTTTTTCCCCTTTGTCAGGTCAACTTCATCTGCTGTGGTCATGTTAGAAAGCCTTTGCCCTCTCAAAGGACAATTACTTCTTTTCTCTTCATTTCAAGGCCTTTATCCAGCTCAGACTGGTAAATTAGTACAAAGTGCTTGCTCAGAACAAAACTGGAATGATGTGATTTTATTAAATGGGGTTTACAAAGGATACCATAAAAGTGAGGAATGATTTTCAGTCACTTTTTTTGGACTGTGTTCAAGTTTATGTCCCCGAGAGAGCTTAAAAGAGCTGTGAGCACTAATTGTTTGTTTAATGATTTGGCCACCTTTATAAAAACTGCAAAACTAAGTTTTTCATTACTGCTTTGGGTCATTGTTCTGAAACCTGTGTTAAGCAGTTAATCATAAATCTAAAGTCTATTTCTGATGGTACTTTTTGGTACTTTCCTAGTACTTTTTACAGCCCTCTATAATTGTCATTAAAATAATGATTACCTTGGTGGAGATGCAAGCCAAGAATAAAACATAACTGATGGGCGATAGCAATGATTAATTTTAGAGTCTTGTTTTTGATTAAAAACATAGCCTTTCACATAATGATGGTAAATATTCAAACTATTACCTTCTGTAAATTGCAATTTTTTATTTTTTTTAACCTGTATCCCCCGAATTTCAGCAGTGGAACATCTGTTTTCTTTTGAGAAAAATATGATAAGCATCTGTTTGCATGGAAGATGTGAATGAAACCAGACCACATTTGTTTGCAGTGTTATGGATTATCTGGTCTCCCACTGTTTATGAATAAATCATGCAGGATGGATAGTGCCGGTAACCACCAGAGGATGTTTTATACTTGGTTTAAAACATAAATTTATGTATTTGTGATCTTTCCTGTAGACACTCAAAAAATTTATGTTTTAAATAAAGAAGAAGCCTGTTGCATTTCTAGGCCAGTATTTAAGCTCATGGATGCCAGAAGTTCTTTTAAGTCAAGCCATGCCCGCTGTTAATATGTATGAGGATACAGCTTGAGAGTTAAAAGCAAAGCAAAAAAAAATTAGCATGAATTGAACAAAAATTCCATCATATATTTTATTATTTGAGAGATACTGTGTTCTGTAACTGGATTGTGTCCTAATGTCCATGTGGACAGAGTTATGTTTGCTTGTGTGGTCTGGAAGACTGGTCTTGCAAACCCCTGTGTATGGTTGTGGTGCTTACTGTTGTGAATCCTTTGTATAAAATCCAAAATATTTTGTATTCAAAGAGCTGGGAGGATGCACAAACATTTTTGTGTTCCAAACAGTGGGGAGATGCTCAGGTTTGAACAGGACCTGATGCTAACCACTGGTCTGGTGAAATATGAACATCTAGTTCAATGCTTGACTGTTAGAGCTATGAGGTGATTCAAGCATCTTCTGCCTCTCAGCAGTTAGTGTCTTTCCTTTGATGCCACATGTGACTTTGTGGGGATAACATGACACATTTTAAGATGTTGTGTGTTAGCACAAATACAGACTGATGCTCCTTGAGGATCCCTTCCAACTCAGCTTACTCTAAGTGTGTCTATAATATATTAGCTAATTGAGTTTCTCTATCTTGTAGGAGTTTTTTTTTTCAGCCAAGCTGAATTTTTAATCTTTTTTCATGCTTTGCAGTGCTTTGGGTGCATTCCTTGTGGTTCTGGCTGTCAGTCTTTCCCTCATTTCTCACAGTTCACTTCCATAGTTATTTCACTTTCAAAACAGACTAAGCAATATCTAGTGCAAAAATCTAGTCTCTAACACTGTGGATGCATATTTCTTTATCCTGTCTTCCAGTGATGTGAAAATATATTTCTCTTTTGCAGTCTGCTTAAGGTAGGCTAAAGTTAAAAAAACTGAGGGAAATATTTTTTGTGTACACACAGGAGATGGGAAGAGAGGTTTTGAATGGAAAATTGGTAGGTGGAGACACTGGATAGTTTCATGGCAAGTTCCCTGTAAGTCTCTTTAATAAGTCATGACAAAGAAGGGCCTTCCTTCCCCAATAACTCCAGCTGTTAAAAGAAGTTGAATCCTTGCTGTAAATGGCCAGTGGAGAATTCCTTTTATGGGAACACTTGTTGATGTAAAGTGGCTGGGGTCAATGTTCAGGGCAGCAGGATCTTTCCTTCTTCTGCTGCAGCTTTCTGCTGGCAGGAGGAAGGGGGGTAAGGCAGAATTTTACTGTGCTCTGTCAGTTCACCACTGATTTAAGGTTCCTAGAGGAACATGTGCTAGAGAAACAGTGTAGAAGATACTTATGTTCTGACAGCTTCTGTAGGAGCAGAATAAAAGCTCTCCATGCCACATCTTTCCTGTGCAGCTCAGCTGCTCAGAGGACTGAGCCAGATATTGAGAGATTCCTTCTTATGAGCTGCTGGTTAGATATAAAACAAGTGTTTTAATTACATTAGTTCAGATAATAGACAATAATGAGTATAAAGTGTAAGTCTCTAGAAAGGCATCAAATATCTGTGATTTAAACTATGCTTTTTGAAACATTCCTACATATAGTTGTTTGGGAATAGGGATAGGAGCAGCTAAAGTGATCTAAGAAAACCTTCTAGACTCTTTTTGTTTAACTGTGTGTGCCACTGAATTTAGATGGATGTTTAAAAGTTTTGTGTGTTTTATTACTATTCTCTATTTACCATTTTGACAATGCTGTTGTTTTTTAGCTAACTTCCCCACATCTCCAATCTATATTTATATCAGAGCTGACAAAGGATTCACTAACAGTGATCTCCAAAAGAGTCAGACATTTGAAAATCATGGCTTTGAATTCCTGAATGTTAAAACCAGTGCACTTGCATCTCTTTTTCCTCCCATTCCCTCCCCTACCCCACTCTAATCCCTAGGATTAGATGTGTGGGATAATTACATTTCCAGTACTTTAATTTAGGCCAAAAATTGAGTTCTGGAACAGAAAACTTCCCAACACCTCCATCTACTCTTGGAAAAGTTATTTCATGAAAATCAAAGCTTTTAGTCAGCAGACTGATTTTTGGCTCATGGTGCTTTGAAGTAGCTGAGGCAATGCCTTAAGCTCTGAAAGTGTAATTGCTAAAGCACTTACAGAGCAGAGTTAACATTCTGAGAAAAAAGATCTACTCTCAGGCCAATTCAATGGGCTGATAAGGATAATTCCCATTTTATTTAATAATAAAAACTGTTGTTGAAGTAAATAGCCAGTGTTTGATTTAGCTATCTATACTTTTTTACGGCAAATATACTGTATTTGTGAATAGAAAAATATTTATAACATTTTAGAATAATTTGAAATATGTATATATATTTTATAAAGCATAAAAGGAAAATAACTCTGACTTTTAAAGGTCTTTTGCTAGTGAAATGAGTTTTCAATGAGTTTCATGTTACAGATGCAAGTGCCTGATTTGAGACTGAGGAAAAGAAATACACAATGATGAGTTACTCTTTTCTGTTGCCATGATAGTTCTTGTCAGTAATGATGGCTTGTATTTTCAATTGGTGCTTTTTTTGTGATCAGTGCCATTTTTCTTTTCTCTTGGATCTGTTGCTGTAGGTGAGATGTTCAGCTGAAGTTGTTTGCTTAGTGCCATGTAGGATGGTGGAATTTTGGTACTGTAGGAGGTGTATTTTTGACTCTTTTCTGAGTCTGTCTTCATTCTTGCTATTTCTATAGTAGTTCTCTTTTTAGGGACCAGTTCACTTTTCCCTCTGTTTTAAGCACAATTCTCCTACCTGTGATGCACTGAGAGAGAACAGAGTGATGACAAGAAGTTTTGTGTTATTATGGTGCTGCTTGGCCTAAATCTTGCTCTAATTCTTCCTTCTAGGAGTCTGGCAAATGTGGTGGAGTAAAATAGTCCAGGCAGAAAGTCTTCAGACTCAGGCTGTGAATGCTTGAAAGAGTTAATTCACATGTGGGACAGAGTCTGGCAGCTCATGATTAAGTCTCTGATGACTTAGTTGCAGCCATAGAAGCTCTTTTATCCATAAAGTCATTTAGCACCATATTAATCATAGACTTTGAAGTGGGGAGGTGCTCAAGTCCAAATAGAATGGTTATGTTTGGTAAAACCACCTGTGGAGAGACACATCTGTATCATGAGGAAGGCGCTGAGGAGGGATTTTGCCTCAGAAAGAGCACAGACCCAGCTGTGCTGATGCTTGCACCTCCTGTTGTGCTGTGCTCCAGAGCATCTGGAGTAAGAGCTCAGAGGATGCCAGGAGCCCAGGGCAGAGCACAGAGGGCCAAGGGGGAGCTGAGAGCTGTGTTCTGTAGGCAGCCTGGGAGATCAGTGGGGAAATTTGGGAATGCATTGTACGAACAGCAGGGGAGAAGGCTGGAGAAGCTACATTGTACAACTGACGTAGTGGGGATGTCCTGGAAAGTGAAAAATGCAGGACTTTACGAGTGGGTACGATCTTGATGGCAATTAAAGGACTGGCGAGGGAGAATATTATGTGGTTAGGATGTACCAGCAGAACCCAAGTGGGTTGGGATCCTGTTTGGAGTGATACAAAGTAAGATGCTGGGAAATGGAAGGGAAGCCCATCACTTCCAGCAAATGCTTGGACAAGAGGCCAGAGCTGTCATTGTCCAGCTGGTTATCTGCACTGCCTGTGGCACCAGCATGAGCCCTGTCAGCTGTCTGCCCCACAATTTCACTTGCTTTCTAAATTAAACTTATTCCAAACCCAGTATTCTTGTCAGGATTCTCAGCTGGGCTCTGGCTGAGTTTAGCAAGGAACTTGCGGATCTGGCCTTTTCTCCCTTTCCTGCAGTCAAGTCAGTGCAACAAAATTGAAACTAAATGAATAAACTTTGTGTAGACCTTGGAATTCCCATGAAAATCAGGTGGAAAATGAGCCTTTTACCTAAAACTACATAACAATACTGGGTGTAGGGGAGAATTTTGCATGATCAATCCTCCAACTTCTTTTCTTAGCTCATTGTCTTGATTCTGAAAAGAATTATTGTTCATGTCTGACACCCAGACCACGTTCAGGACATATTTGAAAAACGCATGCCAGGAAAGGGTTATAAGGAGCCAAAAATGCATTTTACTGAGTTCCAGGTTAAGGTTCAGGCTGCTAAAATAAATCTTAAAAGTCAAAGCCATATTATCTAATGTTCTGTACTATCTTTTATTTACAATACTATCATTCTTGAATCTAGACAAAAAAGTGGTTTTTACTTACATATAAACATTTAAATGAACACAGAGGGGCTTATTGATTTTCTGTACAGAGAATGGTTTATTGATACTTTCCTCAGCTTTCATAATATTAATTTACTAATAGCTCTATTGATATTGTTTCAGCAAAGAACCTCCCAAGCAACAAAAAAAGCAAACCGCCTAAAACTTGAGGAAACTGATGTTGTTTCCCCTGTAGTATAGCTGTGTGCAGAAACAGGTACTTGGAGATAACAGGAGCACATCTAGCTGTAGAACAGTGTAGTTGGTTCTGAATGTGAGGTCAATCTCCATCAGATGCTTTCCTGTGAAGAGTCACCAAGAGTGTGCATCACTCTTTGTAACATGAGCACAAGTCTGTACAGCTGGCTTTGTAACTTAATTTTTTGTATTTGAAAGAACATTTAGTCTCTGGAACTGGATGCTTAAAGGAGACTGATCTGAGTTTAGGATTGTTTGGGTTTACTTTTTGCCTGCTGTAAATTCATTTCCGCACTTGTTTTTCTGTTTACTTGGCAGACAAAATAGTAAAAATGTTTGAACACACTTTGAATTTCCTTTTGCTATCTCAAAAGTTCATGAAGGAGAGCGTGGAGCTGCAAGCTTCAAAACATTATGAAAGTTTTTTAACCTCAGGTGCCTGAGTTAGACCATCTGTACTCATGGAATGCAGAGAGTTCAAGGAGACATAAAAAACTGAGCAAGTTCTTAGCAGTTTTCAGAAAGAAAGCTACATTGCGTGCTGAAATACCCTTCTTCCTCTTAAATAACACACCAGAGAAGAGAGGCTGACTGAACTGACTGTTAAGTTCCTGCAAGTCAATATTTTGTTCCTAATATTAAAAATAGTACATGTATTTTAATATTGGGACCAAAACCAGTAATAAAAAGCTCATTAGTATCTCTCACAGAATGCACTCACCTCTCTTACACTGTATTGCATGAGCAGGAGTAGCATGGAACTTGACTAAGTGGAGCATTTTGCCCTTAGTACTGTATCTGTGTCCCACAACGGAAAACCTAATTAGTGCATCCAAAGAAGCGTTAAATAGATTTCATGCTGTTTAACAAAGGCATTATGTGGTTTCGTCTATTGCAAAACATTAGAGGAAATGTTCATAATGCAGGTTTTTGCTGCCTCTTTCACAATTTAGGTGCAGTTTTACATTGCAGCTGCCTCAGGAAGGTTCAGTAACTTTCTTCTCCATCAAACGTGTCTCATTGTTATGCTCTATTTGTTTTGGTGTTATTGCATAATGGTACACACTTAATGAACATTTTTGCCAGTCATCTGAATTTGGGGGGGACAGCTCTCAGCAGCAGAATATATCAGCCTGTTTGACTTGAGTTTGTTATTCTTTTTTGGTGCTGATATCTAACTAGTAACTGAAAAGTAAGACTAATTTGTGTCATCTGCAGCCTGAACCTTTTCATTCTTGTGTGTTCTCATTAAAATGTGAGATTTCTTCCCAAAGGTCACCATTACTGTCAGGAATAAACAGCCTTAATGGTGATGTTTTGTCTTCCTATTTCATCCTCTACCTGGCCTTGGCTGGCCTAAGGTGTCTGATGTGTAGAGTTTCTAGACTTACATGCTGAAGTTCAAAAGGAGAAAAATACCACCTTAGGGAAGGGTAGAAGGGCTTCTTGAATTCTGCCAAATTTTATCTTGTTGTACACGAAACTATAAAGCTAAGCAACTTAAGGAATACCTCATTGTGTGCAGTTAATCTCTTGCCTGCCTGCTACAAGATCTGCACTTAATGGGGCGTTTTATTTGGGTTTGTTTGTTTGTTTGGAGGTGTTGTTATTGTGGATTTCTCTGGCTTTAGCTCAGTTTATTCAGATGAATTTATGTGATCAGGATCAGTTTTTATTGGGTGGCTTATATGAAATGTTGCACATTGCTCATCTAATACGTGTTGTAGAACATTACTAAAACTGTGCAAGTTGTCGTGGGTCAGTCTCCTTAACTTGTATTTTATCTGCCTTTGTGGCAGTGTGAGGTGGTGTAAAGAGCACTAGGGATAGAGCTGTGAACTGACTCTAGAGCTGTGGATTCCCCTGGATATTTGATTAGGATTTAGTGATATGTGAACATGGCTATCCTAGTATAATATCTGCTTAGAGTACAGTAATTTCATGACGATAAGGCACACCAGATTATAAGGTGCACTTCTGGGTTGTTAGCAGCTTTCCGAACTTTGTTCATATATAAGGCGCACCGGACTATAAGGTGCACTTTTTTTTTTTTTTAGCGAGGATCCACACGCAACAAAGTAACGAATTAGCAACAGAATCTTGCGATCGCAAGGTTTACTGGCAGGTGCTCAATTTGCAAACATTTTTTTCATGCTCGGCGCAGCCTTTAAACGCAGCCCCAGGCACTCTCCCCGTGCTGCGGGCCTCGGCACTCCCGCCCACCCCGGTGGCCGCGGCTCTCGCAGCTCGACAGCTCGGCTTGGCGTGCAGCTGCCACGGCTCATACTTCCAGGCTGGCAAATTCCTGAACTTTGTCCATATATAAGGTGCACCAGATTATAAGGTGCGCTCCTGGGTTTTGATCAAAATTTTAGGCTTTAAGGTGTGCATTATAGTCATGAAATTACTGTATTTTGAGAACACTTGCCAGCCCCATTCATACCTGGAAAGCAGCTAAAGCTGTACCACAGCACTTTGAGATTAAAACTCTATGAACTGTTCTGTCATCATGCTTTCATATATTGATGTAAATTTTTTTTTGCATTTTTTTATGTTGTGTTCAAGTCACCAGTGTAAAATAAGTCTGAATTTTGCAGCAGTCTTTGTTCATAGCTAACATAACTTTCCACTTTGGAGTTACCATCTCCTTAAATGTATTGTGCAGGAATATTAAAGCAGCCAGTTGCTCCCAGAAACACTGAAAACATAATAAAAGGCAACAGGAAAACAACATAAGCAAACACTTAATCAGGACCAGAAACAACCTGTGTCCTCATGCTGTACTTTGTGGGAGCCCACAAAACCACACAAGTAGGAGTGTGATCCGAAGGTCACAAGCATAGTGAATTTTCCAAATGTTAAATAATTAAAGAAACACCTGTGCCCCAGCCAAATAACTTCCTGCTGATCTGCTGTGAAAATGTTGTGCCTAAAACCCTAAAAATGTGTAACTTCTTATGCCCAGTGGAGGCTGCAAAAAGAGCAGAAGTATATAAAGCATTGGAGACATTGCTTCAAGATGTCTTAAAGGGTCTCTAAAGATTGATTTAGTAGTGTCCCAGTGTGTGTTTCCTACTTTCTGCAATTATGTTTAGCACACTTCAGATGGGACTAAATGGGATTTACGACTGCCAATGATTTATGAAGACTTAAATTCTGCTCCTGAACTCCTGATGTTCTTAAGCCAACAGAGGTTTTAAAGGAGATCACAGGTCATATATCCTTTCCTAAGGAGAAAGAAATCAAAAATTCATATTGCTTAATTTTGGTCATCGTATCTGTGCCTTTATTTTGCAATAAAGAGAGTGCTATTGATAAACAGCTGAATGTTATAGGCTCATATCAGGAGGGAAGAAAGCTGGTGTCAAATTTCAGAGTTTCATGGGGTCATGGAAAGTTTTCTAACAAGAAGGAAAGAAATAAGAGGAAGGAAGTTTTCAGTGTTCACATTATGAAATTGTGAAGAATCTGTAGAAAATTTGAGGGAAATCCTGCTTTAGTGAAATAAGGTTCCAGTGGGAGTGGAATGCATTGGAAAAGCAAGAAAAACAAGATAAATGAGAAGGCAGGACTAGTCAGCTGGATGGATATTTTTCTCATGTGCACTTCTTTTAAATCTTCCTTGCTGACTGCCAAGCTCCTGACTCCCAGGATGTGCCACCAAGCACATGAAGGCATAGAAGTAAAAGATGTGGTGACAGTCCTTTATTCATAGTCATTTCATCTCAGGGTATACTTACCTGTGCATGTTATAGGCATAGAGATTTATTTCACTGTTACTGACTACATTACAAGTTTTAAAGCAGATTTGTCAAAATTGGCAAAAGATACTTCTGATTTCACAACTGAGGAGTTTTGCCCATGACTCATCATAGCATTCCCTTTCCCGAGTCCTGGAGTGTGTGCTTTGTTAAGTTCAGAAAACATCATTAACTATCTGAATAAGTGTAAATGGCTAAATTATATAGCCTGGGTATTTCAGAGGAAGTCACTGAATGACTGATATGTTCTAATTAAATGTTTTCACTTGCTCTGTGACTACTCTTGACAGTAACTGCAAACCACAGTGATTTAAAGCTTGATAACTGGATTTTATTAAATAACTAAAGACCATGAGCCATGAGTAGTGAGTGATAGCCAGGTATTCTTATGGCTGAACCTGCACGTCTCTGGCTTTGCCAAATCCTCCAGTGTGCTCCTCTTCCAGTGTTCTCTGTCTCTGTAGGAAAGACAGAGCATTGGGATCTGAAAAACTGAGCCCTTTTACCAGTTCTGAAACTCCTAAAATAGCTCAAAATCTCTATCTTTACTGACCATTGCTGCCTGAATTCTAATTTCTCCGTGTTTTGGAGTCACAGTAAATTTATATATACTCATCCAACATTTTTTTTACTCTTGTGGTATTCAGATCCTCACTGAATTAGGCCCTAAAGGGTGGAATGTGAGCATATATAAATAAAGTTGGTAAAATTCTGTTTTATGATTGTTTTAAATGAGTTTTCTATAATTATTAAAGAAATCTTCCAAAGTGATTTTCATAACAGAAAATGAAATGCTTTCACAGTTATGGTGCTTTAGGAATTGCTTTACCAAGATTTATTTGCAGAACAAAATGTTGATATCTCCCATTTTGGTATACTTTGAAAGATAATTTTTCTATTTTCAAGTGGAGCTTTGAGTTCTTTTATTGGATTAGAATGGTAAATTAAGAAAGATTAAATTTAAAAAAGACAATCTAGTGGAATACAGATGGAGTTGTTTTGGAACCCTCTCTGGTGAAGGTATCAGTATTATCTTCTCAAGTGGACTGAACAGAGATCTTAGGGTATTTAAATTCTTTCTAAAATAGAGGGTTGTTTTTCCCCAGGTGGTCATGCTAAGTTGTTAAAAAGAGGTGAGATGCTATATGTGAATATTGGCTTTTTAATGGAAATCACTCCACCACCCCTATTTAATAATAGCCAATAACCTCTATTTAATAGTAACCAAAATACTGATTCCTTTATACCCATTGAAGGAATATTTCAGGTTTTTGCACAGTTAGTTCATGTTTGACTTCTGTTCTATGATGTTATGAAAAGGACCTTGGGTCCTGAGGTCTTGGAAGTTTATTCAGAGTGTACTTCCTACGTGATGTACTTGTTGCTTGGAGGACAGACATGATTTATAGCACACAGAGATTTTGGTCTATTTTTACATTCATGTGGGAAGTAAAGGGCTCTGGTAATAAGAAAAAAAGGAAAGGAAAAAATACTGGTGAGGGAAACAATAGAAAAAGAGAAATCTTCAACTCCTGAGGCTGGAGGTTATTATTTTGGTATCAGACATTAGTAAGCACATTTTTAGAATTATGTCCAAGTGTCTGTTTAAGAGAGTGACTATTAAAGAATGATAGATAATCAAATGTTGATGTGGCTTCATGCTTTGGGCTGAGATGCTGTGTGCTGATGCAAAGCTTAGATTTTGCCATGTGTTTCAACCAAGCACAGAAGATGTGGTTTACCCTGCAAAAATCTTGATTTCCAGTGTACTGAGTTATAGTGCAAAGCCATAAGGGGAACCATCTTTAAAATAAATTTGTAAAAATGCCTGTGTTTTCAATTCTATTTTTAGTTTCTAAAACTTAGGATAGATAATTAAAAATCCATATAGTAAAATTATTCAACATACTGTTTTCACTTTTCAAGTGTTTTTGACACACATCTGATAAAGCATGTTTATAAAAATTTGCTTTTCAGTTACTTTAATTGAAGTTAATTGTTAAAAATTTTGATGGATGCCAATATAGTCTACATTTCCTCCAAGAGAGAGTGTCTTACTGTTTCTTTGCTTTTATCTATTAATATGAAAAAGAATACTGTGCTAATAGTGCACATTTTGTATGCTGATGCTAGTGATAAGCGAGGGGGCTTTTTATCCAACCAAATAAATTGATAAATACAGCTGATTCAGACTGTTTACATAATCTTTCCAATGTCAACAGTCATTTAAATTATCCTAACTTTATACTGCATCTCCAAAATCCAATTACAAGCTAATAATAATTGTCAGTTTTACTCTAAACCTTTAATGATAGGTCACAAGGGATGTTGTACCAGAAGGATTAAATCATTGTAGGCTGTTACTATGCCCAGCCTTAAATTACTAACCTCTTATCTCATGGTAACAGAGCTACTATATGTTTTGTCACCATTTTTGCTAAATAGAATAAATGTCACCAAAATTAATTTCATCTTTCTTAAATTAGCTTCTTAGTATGATTTCTCACTTCAGTCAAAATTTATTTCTTGAAGAATTCAATTTCCTTCTTAATCTATTTCATTTGAGAAAGAGGAGGAAGAACTTTCAGGAACAAATATATTTTAAATCATTCTGTGTCTAATTTTGAAATTTACTCTTCATTAATAACTGCTGACATTTGCAGGATGGAATTTTTTAAGCCACTGTATACTTAAAATCAAACTTATTCTGCTTAGCTCATCCTGGCTATATTTAAGGCACTAAAATTTAAAAGAGGGTGAATCTTGCTTGTAAGAAGAGGTGCTGCTTAATCATGTAGCAGATTTCCCATGTGATGGATGGTTCAAGGGAATATTGTAATTAGATTGCATAGTTCAGTTGCATTTATTTGGTTTTAATCATATTAAGTATGCATGCAAGTGAAGGAAAATATACCTAATATAAGGAATAAAGTAGAGGAAGAAATACTAAGTTAAAAAAAAGGCATTGAGAGTTGGCATTGTCAGACAACATAGTGACAGCAATTTCTGTCTGAGTTACTGGCATCCTTCAATAATATTTTCAATGGAATGTGTATTTTAAAATAATTTTAAAACGCAACTATTGGCTTTCTCTTATATTTCCCATTCTTTTGGTTTTGATGAGCTCAGTCAGAAAATCTAGAGTTACAATGTAATAGTTCTTTCAAAGAAAAGAAATCAGAAACATGGAGCAATTGAAAAGGGGAGGATTCAAAAAATAAACCTGAAGTGACAGGCTCTGTCTGAAATTATCACAGCTGGTGATATGAGACAAAATGGGGGAGGAGAAGGATTTTTAGTACTCATAAATAAAATCTATTTTAAAATATTGAAATCTAGAGGGACTGTATTGGCTGAAATAATGAAAATCTATTAAATGGCTATGATTTCCTTTTGGAAACATGTTTCTCTTTAGGAATCTATAGCATAAAGAACTGGGGTAACTTGAAAAATAAGAAGTAAATTCTTCTGTCAGCTGCACATGGTTATCAAGACTTTGTAAACTCAATTAGAAGAGAAAAAATTATCCAAAATCTGATTAAATATTAGTGCCAGCAGGGCAGAAAATTAAACAGAGCATACACATTAATAATCTATTAAATCTTCTATCAACTTTGAACAGCTGTAGTAGTTGCAATCAGACATTTCTTTGTGGCATCCTACACATGTGTATGGCACTGGGAAGTCACTACTAGATTATTGCAGTGGGTGGAAAGTCAGACTTGTCTGTCAGTCTTCTGACTGTGGAGGGAATCTGTGTGTAGGAAAATACTGAGTTTGTGTTTAAGCAGGAGCTTTTTTATTGGAAGTGTTGATATTTGTCTGTATCACAGCACTGGATGTGTAGTATGATGTTTGTACAATGGCTAAAGAACAACCTCAGGGAAGAGCTTTGGGAAGTCATTACTCATATCTACAACTTCCTCGTGAGGGGAAGGGGAGGGACAAACACTGATCTGTTCTCTGTGGGCTGAAGTTGCGTCAGGAGAGGTTTGGGTTTGTTATTAGTAAAAGGCTTTTCACCAGAGGGTGTTTGGGCACTGGAACAGCTCCCCAGGGTAGTGGTGACAGCAGCAGCCTGACAGAGCTCAGGCAGGGTTTGAACAATGCTCTCAGTGGTGTGACTCATGGAGATGTCCTGTGCAGGGTCAGGAGCTAGGCTCAGTGATCCTTGAGGTTCCCTTCCCACTCAGCTTACTCTGTGATTCTGTGATATGCAGAAATATGGGTATTTTTACTACCTCAGCATTTCTGAAAAAGAAACTGTACCAGTCAGGCTGGTAAATTGGTAGGTTGCTCTTTTATAGAAGATATGTGATAGCCACTAGCCAAAAGAAGTGAAAACAGAAATATGAATAGTCTCCAGAGGAACAGAATTACAGCAATTTCACGCATATAAGGCGCACTGGAGCATAAAGCGCACTTCCAAGTTGTCAGCAATTTTCTTTACTCTGTCCATATATAAGGTGCACCGGCCTGTAAGGCACACTTTTTTTTTGAAGGGAGGATCTGTGCGCAACAAAGTAACAAATTAGTAACAGAATTGTGCTATCTTGGGGTTTACTGGCAGGTGCTCAACTTGCAAACATTTTTCACAGATCGGTGCAGCCTTTAAACGCAGCGCCAGGTGCCCTCCTTGTGCCGCGGGCCCCAGCACTCCCGCCCCAGTGCCGGCTGCACGGCTGCCTTTGTGCCGGCTGCCCGAGTGGCTTGCACTTCTGGGTTGCCAAATTTCTGAACTCCGTCAATATATAAGGCACACAGGCCTGTAAGGCGCACTTGCGGTTTTTGATCGAAATTTTAGTCAAAAGGGTGTGCCTTATACGTGTGAAATTATGGTAGTTTAGCTTCTTGAGTTAAAGTAGGAAACCAAATGATTGACAATTTCAATGCTTTTGAGAAAGCCTTTTGGGGGTATAAGCACTGTGCTCATATTGGTAACCCAACCTGTGCATGACAGGGAGCTGATCTAGAAAAAAGGGTGAAGCTGGTGAAGAGCAAAGGACCTCAATGACCATGTGCACCCCAAAGCATAAAATAAGGATATATAGAATGCTCTCCCTGGCTCTGACCAGCTGCCCAAGTGCCACAGGATTCTCTAATTGTGTCCAGGAGCAAATCTCTGGAGCAGAACTGAACCAGCATATATGATATTCCCCATTAGTGCTCTTTCCAACATTTGCCTTTTTTCATTTGAGTTTGTTTGCTAACCTGTAACAGATCTCCAGTCTCCCTTGGAGTTCATGTAAGCTTCTGTGCCCAGTAGCCTCTGGCAAGGAATTTCACAGGTCTACTACTTTATGTAAAGAGCCACATCTTTGTTTGTTTTGAAGTTTTTTCCAACTGTTTTCTCTTGATGAGATCCAGCTCTTAAACTGGAAAAGACAGTTGAAACTAAATCTGTCTTAGTCTCTTCTAAATAATCTGCAGTTCTGTAGGTCGTCAGTAATTTGAAGCCTGAACTTAATATGTGAAGATTTCTGCATGATGATCATTAAGCAGAACTGAACATGTCTGGGTTTCTGGAGAACATAGTACACATGTCCTTGAACAATTTTTGTATGACATTATATATACAATTAGGGGAAAAGATATTTAACTTCTTTTATCTTTTGTTTGCTTGTTCTATTGCAGACTGTATTTACATGGAGGGCTGTGGTTGCAGGGTACCATGTTCAGAATAAGTAACTGATCTGGATCAATCTCTGCAATCACTAGTATTGCATGTGGTAAAAATAAAGGGCTGGTTTGTTAGTCACTCAGCTTCTCCTTCTCCTGCCTTAATACGAAAACAAACAAATGAAAAAAACAACTACCACTGGCAGATTCTGAAAATGGAAAGAGTTTTTTCTGTTGTAAATTTTCTTTGTTTTGCTTTGATTTTCGTAGGGTTTTGGTGGATGTTTTTTGTTAGTTTGTTTATTTGATAGGAGTTTTTTGTTAAAGATTTTGGGGAGGACTTTGGGGTTCTTTCCCTCTTGGAGATATTGTGCAAGTGGTTTTTTTTTTAGTTTATGGTCTGATTTATTTTTCTATAAATTAAACTGGTTTGCTTTATTTATGCCTAATAGAAATGGAAGAAGACATTATAACTGTGTAAAAACTAAATTCTTTACCATTTATGAACTACAGATTTTTGTGGAGTGAAGACCTAGCTACAATAATAAATGAGAATAGAATAGCAGGTTGAAGTTCTGACTTTAAATTATGGTTGAGACCCTAGGTATAACAAAGCTTTGGAAATAGTTAATGGTAACAATAATATGTTTCTTGCATGTTCTAATACATATTCCAAAGAGCAATTTTCCACACATTCTGGTCTATCTTAATGATATATTTAGTTTTGTTAGAAGGTATTTACTGTTCTCTCATGGTTGTAAATAATCATAATGTTTTGGGCAGTGCTGAATTTTGTCTTCCAAATTCTAATTATAAAGAAATTTAGGTATAGTCAAATTCAGTTGAAAATAATTTTTTGTTAGATTGAAGCACATATTTATAACCTAGGAAAAAATCTGGGTTGACTTATGTGGCATCATTTCTAAGAACAATTTTCACAGTGACCACTAGTAATCCTTACTACATTAGTCATCTGTATTTTGCTCTGTTTTAGTCTTTTTTGTTTTTCTGTTGTTGTTGTTCTGAGTTGTTTTTCCATTCATCCTTACATAAGCTAGATTATAAAGGAAAAGGTTGTTCTGCATTGGCCGTAAAAACCCAAGTGCAAGTATTTCTTTCTCTCATCTTTTCACTTAGCAGGAGCACAATTTACTACACGATGGCACAATCCCAAATGTCTGTGCTGTGCAATGAACTCAAATTAGGATTAAAGATTGTCAATTTTATTCTGAAAAGCAATGCTAGGATAATATTGGCCATCTACCAAAGCTGTACAGGCTTGAAAAGTTTTGCTGAATGTGCACAGAACTCCACTCAAGCATGGGCAGTTCACACTGGCAAAGGTCAGCTCTCGTTCTCATTCTGTAGGGCCTCTAATTTTTCATCATTAGCAATTTAAAGATTACTATGGGGGTTTGCAGGAGATGAGGGTGAACACCAGCCTGTAGTGTTATAGCACAAAGACTGGTAAATATTTAGAGCCAAGTGTCAGGGAACTGAGGACATTGAGGAGGGTGTGGCAAGTGCTGGAAAAATGGAGCATTACTTTCTTGGCTAAAGAAAACTGGCCTTTTCACAAAGTAATGTAAATAAAGTGCATGTTGGTATGATCATGTAATACATTTCTGTTTGGTTCTCTGCATGAGTATATGAGATAAACATGGGAGTTATTCAGTTTGTGCGTGGGAAAGAAGAGAGCATAATTGGGAGGTGAAAAGGAAATGAAAATATGTGGTGGAACTAAGGAAACAGAACCAAACCCATGTACTGGAGTGAATGTCATACTGCATAATGCTACATAATACACGTTGTAGCAAAACCAGCAATAAATGACTCCTTACTGCACGCTTGCTCTTTTCCTCCCTGCCTGCTAAAAAGAGTGTTATACTTTGTTGTGATACCTACTCACTTTCAGGTGAGAATTATTCCATATCACACTATTGTTATGTTCTCCTGAAGTTCTTGACCTTTTTGTTGCAAGGGAAACCTTTCCTGCATTATCTTTTGTAGAAATGGCTATGCAAATATGGATATATCCTTCTAGTGAGGAGACAGCCTATGAAAACAGGTGGGATTTTTCTAAATCTAGGCACACCATCTCCTTGAACACTAGAAGCTAAATCTGTGGGGTGATGGTCAGCACAGAAGCATCTGCATTGGTTTGCAGTGTTCCAAATTCTGGGCAAAGACAGAAGGCTAAGCTGGGTCACAGCTAAGCTGGAGAGCTGAGCTCAGAGTTGGAGATTTTGCCAGTTCAGTCAGCTGACTTTGCAGTGAAGCAGGTGATGGGTCTTGCACAGGCTGTTCCACTAGCTCTAATGGTAGTGACCTTCACCAAGGGATATCAGAAACTGAAATGGGATTAGCACCCTAAACAAGCACAGGCTTTTCTTTTGTGGCCATTTGTCACGGCTTGCAGGATTGACAGCTTCAGTGAGAGCACAATGCTGTAAAAGTAAATATTGTCCTGGATGTAGAACATCATAAAATGGTCTGCTTCTGTCTGTTGGTTCTCACCAGTGTTATGTGTGCTGGGATAGCAGTGGGCATTTTGTTTTGCAATAGGCAGCACCTGAATTACTGGAGGAAAGGGCTTGTAGGAGATGTCTCAGTCAAGTCACTCACCAAAGTTCACTAACAACAGTTTGCTCAAATCTTGATTTCTCAAGCTCATTGACTTTATACATGGTGCTAAGTATATCCAAATCTGCTTAAGTTCTGAAAGCAGTTTAGCAGCATTAAAATGGAACAGCACCAAAGCTAAAGGCATTTCTCAACTGACAAACTGACTAATTTAGGTGTATGTCAAAAGTGCTGCTCTTTCTCTAATAGTGTAAAGACCTGGCCCTCCCTTACAGTCTGATGCAAGATATAGCTCTGCTTTCCTTTCTCTTATTCCATCGGCTAACACATCCATTGTTGTTTCCTTTTACTTGGTGCTTGTGTCTTCTCCAGGAAAAAAGAAATCTGAAAATAGATACAGTCACATTTCTAGAGTCTGCATATGTGCCATTAATCAGAATATATTTCCTTCTGACCCTGAGAACATTCAGGGTTATCCTGAGGCTTTGTGATTGTTGGTGACTTCTCCCTCTCAACATGCTTCCACATATCTCATTTCCAGACATAATGAAGGAAACATGATATCCATGGCATATTCTTCCTTTGAATGAAGGTCAGTAGGCTGTGGACAAATCTTTGCTTCCTCCTCTACTTGCTGTTTCCAGCAGCAAAGAAAGTACTCTGCTAACCTGAAAGGCAGAAGAACATGATGCATCCCCACCCTAGCAAGGAATAAAAAAGCCTTCTCTATGCACCAGCCATCCTCTCCATGTGCTAATTAAAATGATTTCAACAGCTGTTAAATCATTTCAACAGGAACCAGAGAAGCAGAATCATGCACTTAATTTTTGAAAGGGCCTGTACCTTGTTTAAAGGGCTTCCCAGTACCCAGTTACATCCAGTGTGTCTTCAGCCCACCTGTAACTCTCTCCAGAGCCAGATCAGTTGTGCTTAGTGAAGATGTGGATATTTACTCTGTGAAAAATGAGAAACCATGTAACAACACACATATCTTTCCTACTGTGCTGAAAGTTTTCATTTGGCTTGCAGAATTATGAATAGACCTTTTAACAGGCTTGGGGTGGGTAGGGTGTGTGTATGGCTTCACTGCATAAAGTAATTAAACACAATATTGTCTGGCTGCTGAATTTGAAGAGGCTTAGATAATATGACAATGTCTTTTCCGTTCTTACATAGAAGAGATTTACTATGGATATATTATAAACCTGTGATTTATAAACCTCATTGACTTCATTAGTCCCCAGGAGCTTTATTCTTGTTAGCCTGGAAATGCCTGTTTAAATTTAATTTTTCCTCTTTTTTCTTTTTTTATTTTTATTTTTTAAATTTAAATTATGAGCTCATTAGAGTGAAAACATGGCTCCAGATTCTTGCCTTGTGTAAATCAGCCAAGTCTTGCAAGTAACCCCAGCTGAAGATCCAGGCTGTAAATTGAAAACCTGTCCTTTTGACTTGCCTTTTCCAATCCCAAAGGCTGGCCCTAGAGTTAGAAACATCCTCATACTAACATAAAAGGACATTTCAGTAACTTGTTTTGTGTGTCTTCTTCCAGTTAAGACTGTAGTCTCTCAGCGTGCCTAAAACTTAGGCAAATACACTTACGAGATGCAATGCAGAAAATTTCCTCAAAAGAGGACCTGGGACAGGAAGTTTAAAAAGATGTGCAGTGGTGGTAAAGGGTAGGACTGCAAAAACTGTGAATGCCAAATAAGATCAGGTTTCAGTCTGTCACATTTTTTCAGTGGTAAGAGTAGCTTCATTTCTGTAGTTGTCTTAAGTACTGTAGTTAACATGAAGAACATCTCATAAAATTTGTTCAAGGTAAAACAGATAAATGGCTCCACTAAAGTTGTCAAATTTCACATAATGAGTATTTTTTTTAATGCTCCATTATTCAAATTCAAAACCATCCTGTGGATATTGTTGGATTGAGGCACAAGTTGTTGGGGGTTTTCTCTTCATAACAGGTTTCTTTTTCTTTCTCTATTTTAAGATAGTGAAAAACTCTTCTACCTAATCTTTCACACTAAGTCCCAAACAGTTTTATTTATAGCTGCCAGAAGTAAGTTCCTAATGTTATGTTAATTAGAAACATGTGGTGAAAAAAAGAGGCAACTTTTAAGCTGACACTATTTTTGAGTTAAAATCTGGCATCCCTTTTCTACTGACAAGCCTGACAACTGCAGCAGCAATCACCTCATCAAATCTCTCCGTTGTGTCTTTCCTGGTTTTTGGCATTCTTCCTGTCTAAATTTTTATCAGATGAGTGCTTTTTTCTTGGCAAGTATTTTGAATACCTTCTTGTTGCTTTATCTCTGCACTATCACCCCTTGCCCTTAATGTCATTTCTCACATGTAAGACTGTGGCAGAATTCGAAACAAATTAGTTAGGAATATAGATCCAAAGACCAGCTTTTCCTCTTGGCTCACTAGTCTCTTCTCCCCTCACTTTTTAAGCACCAGCCATGTCACAGATACCACAGGAACACTCAGTTTTTAAGATGTTTTTGATGCTTTAAATCCTCAGTGCTGCATCTACCTTTTTTCCACTATCATGTGTCCTGTATTGCTCTTGAAAGGTTTTCAGCTGGAGATGTCTGGATTTTAATCCTGAGTTTTGGAACTAGTCAGTAGGCTGTGTCAGTATAAAACTCTTTAGTTATAAAGACCACAGCCAAACTACCCAAATAATTTATTTCTTAAAATAAATACACAAATACTGAGAGATATTTTCTAGCAGAATTCATCCGAACGAGGACCAGATTTCCTTTCCAGAAAATGTAGGCCTTCTCTGGAAGGTGAGACTGTTTACCCAGGAAATGGAGAAATTAATATAGTATCTCTCTCTGAGAGCACTGTAAGCTGCTGAATGCTCAGCAAATAAAACCCCTCTTCAGGGTGTCATGAACAGCAATAAACTTCAAATGGTTTTGAATTTGAGAAATGGCGCATTAAGGAAGCATACTAATTAAGGTAAATTTGGCAATTTTATTGCAGCCCATTTTCTAGTTTCTTTAGTCAATGAAGAGCAGTGTAAGCTGCTGGACACACAGGGTTTTTTGATGCTGGCTGCTTCTTTTCATTGCCTAGTGGGAGTTAAGCCTTCTGAATACCCAGCACAGTTGTACTGCTACGTTTTTTGAGAACTTCAGCTGTAAATCCAGCTTATGTGACTAATGTAGTGGGCTCATTTTCTAACAGCAGCAACCCCTTGTGAAGGCAGCAGAAGTAGCTAAGTATGCAGGAGATACATAAATAGATATACTCTCTCTCTTGTAGATATCTGTATATCTATATATCTGTATACACACATACTCTTGGGGCAGGTGTTTGTGAAGTGTCTGAGCACCAGGCTCTGAAGGAAAGATGAGAGTGATTCAAGCTTTTAAGAGCAGACAACAATGCATAAAACATTAAACGTGCATAAGTAACAGGAAGTCTCAGGCTGTCTATATTTTCATTGGTGAAGTTGCCTAAGCACTTAATGCTGTGCTGCAGCAGGAGCTGCCATTTTGAATGTGCTGAGGCTTTGATGGCTGAGTCCTCCCTTGGCTTCTTGTGGTCTGCAAATTCCAAGCCTTTTGGGAATAATAGTGTGTGTCTGAGTGGGCAGCACACAATTCAGTGAAGGTTGTGGCAGTCACAGACACATTCACTTCCAAAACACCAGACAGAAGGGGAACGGCATGCTAGTCACAGGGCTGGATCTGAATGCCTTTTTTAAAATTTTATCACAGGAATCTTGTGCTGTCACTATGAAAAGACATAGTGGTTCTCTTGTTGCCAATCTAATATCTTCCTAGGTTTAGGCCTATGTCTATTTTCTCCCCCTAAAGCACCTAAATTAGTTAAAAATGGGATTTAGGGACTCCTGTAAATTAAATTATAAAATGCTTTCAAGATATCATCGTGTGAACATTCATCAGATTTTCTCTGACACTCATGGTTTAACATGCAGTTGTTTTCATAAGTCATGTTGCAGCAGAGTGATCAGCAATGAAAAACATACAGTCCTGCTACACAGTGTAAAGCCTTCCTGTAACTGCACCCCAAAGGGTGGTTCAGCCACTACTTTGCATCATGGTGCCATGTCATTACTTAACATGCAAAAGGGTTTTTAATGCTTTGTGTACAACCAATGCTTTAACTGATCTGTCCCATGGAAATGAAGATGAATGATAACTCTACAGTCTGCTACCAAATGTCCATACTAATTTTCCAGTCTTCCATAGAAGAAGGCAAAGACCATGATGCAAAAGGACAATCAGCCCTCTTCTGGATGCTTGACACTTTTAGTTTTAGAGTCAGTTTGGACATCTCTTAGAGGTGCATGTAAAAATGTGGAGAAGAGAAAGTTAAAATCATACATGCTAATAGAAGAAAGTATTAGGAATTAAGATGCTGATTTATTAAAATATCTTGAGGAATAGCAAACCGAATCTCTTAAATCCATTATTCAAACAGAAGGCTCAGTATAAGGATTTAAGACCAAATACACTTCTTCAGTATAATGTAACGCTGATTTGTAGAATCAGAGCACAGAAAAAATATTATAACAATAATGTTGTTGGAAGAATGTTAAGCACATCTTTATGAAAAACCAACATCACAGGAGCAGCCTTATTGCTGGTATTGTTCTCCTATTGCACTGCAGCATGTGCAACATCCAGGTCACTGCCAGTGCACAGCAGACAGGCTTAAGCTGCGATGAGTGATGCTGAAGGGGGGCAGGGGAAGGGGGGCTGTGCCTGTGGGTCTGGATTGTCTCAAACTCAGACCCCAAGCAGAGATCCAGTGCTGGCAAATACAGTGGAGCCTGCAGGGAAACTCTGCAGCTCAAGTCTGCAGGGAATAGGAAAGAGTAGTTCCAGATAGGCCACCTTGACAAAGGCATTAGGTGTAGCAGGACATGCTGGTGTTCTGAACACATTGACAGTTATGAGCTTTTTAGGCAAATGTTTCTCATTTCTTTTTTCTCTTTGTTAGTTAAGTTGGATTGGGTGGCTGGTGCTGAAACAATTTAATCCTTGTCTACAAAGCAATTTATTGCAAGTTATTGCATCCTATTGCAATTGATTGCTTTATTGTTGTTGGCGTGTTCTGTGCTTTTTCTCTTAGAAATTTCATTTTGCAAATGTAGTAATAATATTTTACATGTGTAGAGTGCCTTTCATCACAAAATACTTCACAAACTAGACAGAGTTTTTGCAGTTAGTTGTTTGAAAGTGACTTAGGCTGGTATCAGGAGACACAGCTATCTTTGCCCATAGAGTCCAGTCAGGCTGAAGATTTTTCTTACTGTATGCTTTCTTGTAACCTATATTGTCACCTGAGTAATAAATTGCTAACTCTTATTCCTGGCTTAGATGCATTTACTGCTGTGACTCAAAACCTGAAGTATTTTCTGGGTTGGAAAACAATTTCAATTACACTATGGCTGCCACACTGTTGGCCTGATTTTTCATTAAAAACAAACAAACAAACAAACAAAAACCAACAAAAACCCCCCAAATAAACAAACAAAAAAACCCCATAAAAAACCCTCAAAAAAACCTACAAGAAAGGTATTGACACTTAAAAAATATATTTTTAACTCCTATTATTTTCTTTTTGTGCATTTTTTAGGCATGTATGGTCTTAAAAAGTGTTATGAATCTGGATCCTGTGTTTATTTGGCCAACTGCTGCAAGGCTTAAAATTTGTATTAGTCTCTTTTATTTTACTGTGTAGTATGGCCTAAAGCTAAGACACTGTATTTATAAAAGTGACCACCTAGAGGTAAGGGCAACAGATTCTGTGCTCTGTGGTAAGCTGGCCTTAAATTTGAGCAAATCCTTGGAAATTCTGTGGCATTCAGTGAAAGAACTGAATTAATTTAAACTGAACTGCACGCAACCTTTGAAAAAATAAATCTGCTACATATATGGATAATACTACTCTTAAATATTCAGCCTCCTTTACTTACTTTAATTCAGCGGATTTTTCGCTGTCTCCACATAATTTCCGTGTAAAAGGAAAGGCTAATCTACTGGTTCAGACAAAAGGCTTAAGCTCAGATGATCTCTGTTCTGTTTCCTTTTTATCATGTTCTCGCATTTTTTCCTCCATCTGTAAAAAGGAGATGACAGCACTTCACTGCCTCATGATTGTGGAAGGATAAATACATTGATTGTGAGATGTTAAAAATGATCCAGCCAAGTATGTAACTAGGCCAATTTATATAGAGACATTCTTTCAAATTAGGAGTTGGGCTATTCTGTCTTGGAGAAGTGTGCAAGAACAGTTTAGCCATCTTGCTTAAGGTGTTTAGCAGTGAAATGGTTAACAAAATATATACACAGGCAATGTTTAGGGTTTAGAGTTAACACCCTATTGAGATGATTGAAAATAGTTCACATCTTGCTGAACTGTCATTTTGAGCTGTCTGCCAATTTAAGAACATATTGCTGCCTCAGTTAACATATGGTTCGAGTTGATACAGTTTTCTGTGCAACCATGAGAGCTAGACACATCATTATATGAAAATGAAAACAAATGGCTGAGTCCTGAGCTGGCTGCTTGAGGCCCCCCCAGTGTAAGCAGGAGTTCAAAGCCACCTCGTGTTCCCATTTGGAGATTCCTGCAGCATGAGAGAGCTGGGTGTGATGGTGAGCCACGATTACCTGCTCCTGTGCCACAGGGCTGTGGCGTGCAGCCTGCAAGGGACCTTCCCAGGACAGAAGTTTCACGGTGTGAGCACAATGGCAAATGATCCCCTGGGCTGCTGTACCTAATTTGTCAAGATTTAATTAGAATCTGGGATTGGTGAGCCTCCTTTTGGGATTTCCACTCCTTTACTGTGTCGTTGGTGTTTCAGAAATGTTGTACTGGGAGCTTTAAAGGACTGAACCCCAAGCTCTGGCTGCATCTTAACTGTGTTCTACTTTAAGTTAATGCTAGCAGATCAAAGAATAAAGTTTCTAAGGAATACTTTGTTTAGTGGGCACTGTGAGGTAGCTTTCAGTGTCTGCAGAAGAAAGGTTGAAAAATTTTCCACTGAATTTATAATGGCTCTGTTCTAGAACACCTCCAATTTTTTTGCATACTAGCTCTCTTTATTTTCTGATGGGATAGAAACTACATAGTTGTGCTATGATTTGCTTTGCTTTTCTCAGTTTAAGTTGCAATTTTAGCACTGCATCTCTTTTCTACTTAGGCTAGGTAAATTTTGCAATATTTTCAACTCACTTGGTATCCACACATTTTCATTGATGAAGTTCCCGGTATGTCTGCTTTCATAGTAGAAAAGCAATTCACATCAAACAAATTATATTTAAATTTTTTTGAAGGTATGACTAAAGCTGAAAAAAACCAAAATAACAAGTTGAAGCTGTGATTTCATCTTTTCTTGTGCTGTGGGGCAGATGCAGACCAGAGCAACTCAGGTTATGTGTACAGCATAAAGCTATCCAGATTTGGATAAATGGACTTCTTTCCTTGTACATATGGCTTTGAAACTGGCTTATTTCCCAACATTCTTCTTGACTCAACTTTCAGATTCAAAGGAATCCAGATATCTGACCAAAACTCATTTAATTTTCTCCTGCCTATTAAAAGTAAGCATTTGTGCAAAATGAAACCACAAATCAGCTCAGGTTTGCTTGTGAGATTGATGAACCGTAATGAATGTTTCGATGAACTCAGTCTAAATTTCAAGTAATAAAACACAAAATCATATCCAAAAGTTGCTTTGAGTATATCCCTGTATATCTTATAATTTTCTTTTTTTCGAAGGGTCACTTGTTTTGGGGCATTTACAGGCCAACCAGCTGACAGAAATGCTGTTTAGCAATCCCACCTGCAGATTTTCTATAAAAGCACCCAATGGCTGATTTTTGGTGATAAGGTGATTTATTTAATTCTTTGGAGCTGCTGGAGGGCGGAGGCCAAAATCTGTGGCTGGTGCACAGCTTGGCTTTTTCCAATGCGCGGTTGCCCCCTGTGTGTTCCCTGGGTTTGGTGAGAGTTTGGGTCTGACATTCCCTGCTGCCCACAGAGAATGTCCTGCCCTGCTGAGATCCCAGCTTGCCACGGCTGCCAAGAGCTTGGGCGGTGCAGGCAGGTGGGGCATGGCATCAGCCTTGCACTGGGAGCATTACACTAAGCTGGATGCTCACTCCTGTGCTCTTTGCACCCTGGCTGATATCGAACAGTGAGCTGATAACTGATTTTAGAAGCAAATTATCTCCTCCTTTCTTTTACGCATAAATCCACATTTTGAAATGGCAGCATAGTGATTGCAGCTGTTAAGTAGAGATGATTTCATCCTAACTGATGTATTAGAGCTAGGTTAAGATTTCTTTGTTTGTAACAGGTTCTTACTAGGTTTATATTCTCATTTGCAATAGGGAACCTGTTGGATTTGTCTTCTGAGATCTCCATTTTTGGAATCTAGATTACTTCCATTAGGCTCAATGACTCTATTGCTGTACCACTATGCCTTTACCTAGCACAGTGACACTACTTTGTAATTTATAGGTAGTGAGAGGAAAGGAACCAGGATGCATTTCATTGATCTTTCCATGCTGTAAATGTAAAATTCATGTGCATTTTTGTTTGCTTTATGGCTGTTCTCTTTCCTTTTCCTTATTTAATATGCACTTCATACTGTGCCAAGGGGGTCAGTAGGGCAAATCAAGGAGCCAGATGGCTTGCCTCTACCCTAAGGAAACATACCAATATTTAGCTGGCCATTTTCCCAAATAAAGGCAAGACTGGAATCCACAATAAATGGGAGAGTTGGTTAAAGCTGCATCCTTTTCTTAGATTCACAGTTACAACCTCCTTGAGGCATGAGCTTTTTATACTTCACTGCCGCTTTCTAGCTTTCTCCAAGTAACTGCATCTTAGAAGATATTAGAGGGGGGTACAGCTCATTTTATTTATGGCCTTTGCACAGTAACAAGTTTCCGTTATTATAATCTGACTGAAATAAGAAACCATAATCCATGGATGAAAAGACAGTGGACAAACTCAGTTAAATCCCTAGTACCCTGAGGACGTATATTTTGTCCATTTCTGGTTTTTTATGTTCCCTTTTTTCTGTTGTTATTCCCAACTTTAACTTTTGAAAAGCCAAGCAGTTTAAGTGGCCGGGCCTGGGGAGCTTATTTGTATGCAGCACAAATTTCAGGATCTGTTCCCAAGCCTGTGCAGAGTGAAAAATGGCCTGCATTTTCTTGATAGCCCATGTGGTTGTAAAGAATAAATGGCTAATGAATTACAGATGAACATTGACGCAAATTAATCTTCCTGATGTCCCTGGGTTATATGGCAGCCATTTAAAAGTTTAATCAATACACTAAAGTTGAAAACATGCAGGCACTGCAGTTGTTTGGATGTAATAAACATCAGAGGGAAACGGGAGGCTTGTACCCAGTCCATGTATCATAATGACAGGTATTTATGTTTAATGGACTAAATATTTTTTATTGGAAGAGAGCAAATGTCAGCTTAACTTTGTAAGCCCCGCATTCAACTTTCCTTTGAGGTTGGTGAGAGACGGCTGACATGTCATTGAAAATGAAATGTAAAAAAACCAATTGAGACAAAGCGAGGATAAGAAGCTGTTTTGCCAACGAGATGTTGCTTTAATGCTCTGCAACTATTCATTAAATAAAATGTAAACTCTACCATTTCAAACGTTGCAGTAAAATGGTTTACTAGGGCAGACTTTTAATGGTTATTAGGGAAAACAAGAGCCAACCGCTGCCAAATATTCTTTTCTGGGAAACATTTTATTTGAAAAGTCTTTTCCTGAGTTACAGTTTCAGAAGATTTATAATTATGGAACAGTCATCTCCCCCTCCCCCTTTCTTTTTTTTTTTTTTTGAGACAAAGAAAAACAGAAAAATAACTTTCAGTATAACCATTTGATGGTCTTTTTTTCCCCCTTTGAACAGAGTAATAGCTTTATATAAGCTTCCCAGAGACTTGGATATTAATTGCACTTGAATTCAATAAATTTTAGAGCCATGTGTGTCCAGAACTTAATTTCTATAAATGGAGAAGGAGGCTATGCAAGACTGCCACATTCACCAGGCCTGCACAATTGTGTGGCTATGGGAAAGACCACATGAAGTCTTTTTCCTTTAGGTCCAGAAAAACATTTGGTCTTATGAGAAAACAGACTTCTTCGCTGTTAAACAAAAAATTCTAATACATGGGAGAAAAAGGGGAGAACATCTTGTACCAGCTTTCTGCAATCTGTTTTAGTACCCCATTTCTTGGCTGATCTTAACTGATGGACCCTTGATGGTTTAAAGAGGTCTCATAAAGCTTCTGGTAAAACTGTACTGTGAAAGCACATCGGAAAAGGAGGGTGGTTGAAAGCCTGTGGGTCACTGTTTGCTTTCTTGGTGATTGGCTGAACTGCTCCTCTTGACTTCATCAACTGTCTAAAATACTTCATACATTTAAATAATTGCTCTTAACAGTGCAGTGAGTCATCTGGTGAAAGTTTGATGACTGTCCTCCTATTTTAACATCTTCAAGCCTTTACCAAAGGCTATTTAAGCCAGACAAGTGCATTGGGGGAGTGACAGGAATCTTACATCAATTCACAGGCAGCCAACATGTATAACTTCTGGTTAGACAGAAATGGTAGGCAGACCTGAGCAGTCCTGAGTGGTCTTCACTGTGACTGGGGAAGAGGAAGGTTGGAACCTTGCTGCCTCAATAAAACATCAAAGACAGGAGCAGCATTGCAGTGTCCTGCTGAATTAAGTTACAGTTTGGTTCAGTTTAAAAAATTGTCTTTTGTTTCATAAAGCTCAGAGGCAGTTTTCCAAAAATGCTCAAGAGCAGTAAGCTTTAATGGCAGAACAGCAGGTATCTACAGCAAAGCATTAACAAGGCTGCTCCAGACAGAGGTGATGCTAGTAGAAAATTGGAGGTAAAGAGTGGGTGACATTAGATTGAGTCTCTCTGTCAGATGGAAAACTCTTTTTTCAATAACTATTCAAAACAAAATATTAAGTTCTCTGTAAAATGTTTCAAAGGGGAGTGGGAGCCACCACTATCTGACACACTATTTCAACAACAGAAAATTTAGTAAGTTGTCTTCTTGATCAAAGTATTAGACTTTGACTAAATGAGTCTGGGTCAGATTTTTACAAGAACCTTGAACTTCAGACAAAGAAATTCTTTTTGCCAGGTTTTCTGAATATTTAAATTCTGTAGAGGCTGCTGCTATTATAGGCTTAATGGATAGCATATACATTAAAAAAGTAAGAATATCTGCTGTAAAATATTTCTTTTAAATCAAAAAATGTGAAAGCTCCAAGACTTCACATTTAAAGTGAGCTTCAGTTTCATTGAGAGAAAATATCTAAGGATTTGTCAATTGACAGAATTATTAGTGATTAAATGTAGCTTTTTGAGAGTACTTTTGTTTGAGTTCAAAGCCATAATGTATTTACTTACAGCAACCTCACACAACTGTCTTGAAAAGTTACCAGTCCAGGCACACAAATCTACCTGCTTACCCCTTTTCTTAATAAGTGACAATGAAAAAATTTTAATGGTGTTTTGTCTGTCCATCACAAAAAATTACTTCTGACTGCTGGCTGAGTGGTGTTTTCCAAGGCTCATGCTTACCAAGCATTTAAGTACATATTTGTGCTTCAGTTTTTTCCTACATAGTGCAACAAAGGTGCACAGTATATCTATCATATATTCAAAATATTTAAATAGTGCTACAAAACTAACAATCTAAAATTAGTTTAAGTGAAAAAGGAGATAGGAAACCATGAACTGGCAAAGTATCTTTCTCTTTACTCCTTTTAAATTCCTCAGGAATACATATGTGATGTTAAGGGGTGAAATCAGTTTGAGAATAATGCCAGTCTCAGCCTTCTTAAACTGGGAGCCACAGTCCTGACAGCTATTAAAAAAATAAAGTAACTTTTGGGTTTGATTTTGTATAATGAGCATATGACAAAAAGGTTTACTTCTACGTTATCCTGCAGGTGTAACTGCTGTCTGTCAATTTACCCTGTATTTTATTTTGATGATGAGAGAACACTAGGGAGAATAAAAAATTCTCTTCATCAAAAACCTTAACAGGAAATAAAAATGTCTCGAGACAATTTCACATATTGGTGGTTATTTGTGATGGTTAAAAGAATTATCTGAAAACAAAGAAGTCTTTCACAATGAATCTAAACACAAAAGCTTTAATAACATTTACATCTGTGTATCATCCATGTCTCCAAATGCAAGTCATGAATAACACATAAACTAGAGTATATAGGGAACAGAAGTGCTAGCACATCATTTAAAATCCAACACACCCCATCGTCAGTGGAATCAAATACACAGCAGGAATGGTTCCAGTTGATAGACACACAATGAAGTCATTGAAAATGAAAACATATTAATTATGTTCCTAAAGGTTAAGAGAGGAATGGCTGAATTCTCTAATCCTGGACTAATATTAGTGCCACAAATCCATGAAGGAAAGTCAGCAACGTTTCAAAAATTTTGGAAAATTTTCATTGCACTTATTTATATCTCACCCATGACTGACTCTGCGGAATGGGGTGGCAGGGGGAAGAGCAGGAAGTGCAAGACAAAGACAAAAACAGGGAGAATTATAAAAAAAAAGATGTTCTTGGTCCAAGCCACTTGCACTACATGAGCTAATTGTGAGAATAGACCATTTCTAAACTGCAGCTGTTATGTGCTTAAGCAAACCCTGCTGGGAGAAGAGCTTTGTAGAACACCTCTCCTTACACAGACGCTCGGAGCGTCCTTTAACAGAGGAATTCAAAGTGCAGTGTACCAGGGAAATCCTTTCTGCCTCCAAATTTTCCTGAGCTTATTGCAGGATCTGAGCCTAGCTTGTCACTCTGTCATAGGCTTCCCTTAAGTGTTTTCTATTTTCATTATCTTTTTGCCTATGTTGAACCACAACAACCTAGGGTGAAGACTATGTGTGGATATGTAGGGAAATGAGTATGGGGGGACTGAGGGGAAAGGCTCAGGTTGTGCAATATAAAATGATAGGTGTCAAAAACCCTACAAAATACCTGGCTTGGTCATGGTGATTTTCTTGGTATAATGTTTTTTGCTGTGGAGCAGCGAGATCACTCATTTCTCAGTTAATTTTAGATGTATTCTTTCTCTGCTCTTTTCCCCACCCTCCCTCAAATCCTTATCCAGTCATCTCTGACACAAGGCTGTTGCACCATGGTTCCCAACTATATTAACCCCATTGTACTGGTGTGCTGAGCACCCTGATCCTTAATGTCTTCATGCTAAAACCCAAATCCTCCCAACAGCAAGGGGTTAATTGTCTGTTTTCAATGTACTTTAAAACTCTCAGCTCTTTGGAATGATGTCTCCATGAGGGTTGAATGTAATTACAAAATAATATAGGCACTCTGTCTTATTTTCAGGGAATGATACTTAAGTCCTTGCTGGTTTTGCTGCATGTGTTTATATTGGGGCTCTTCTTTCAGTGTATTTGATGCAAGGTATTTGCAAATTTGAGCCTTTGGGCTTTGAATGTTGTGCTGCTTCTTCTGTTCCTTATTCACTACAGATTAGGTATAATTGATGACCTGCATTTACAGACATGGGTGGTATACAGATGTAAATGTTATTATAGCTTTTATATTTTATGTTCTTTCTGAAAGATCATTTTGTCTTTGAATAATACTCCTGTTCAGATTTTGGGGGGTTTATCTCTAAAACAGAATATGAAATGGATATTGCACATCGTATATTTCTTAAAAGTAATTTGGAATTTTAGGGTATGGGATTGGTGGTGACTGATACACTGCCTGGATGAGATATATCCCTTTGAAAATAACAGCGCCAGTACATGCCTGCATCTGTCTAACCTCATAATTCACTTTCACATTGGGTTATGGATGTCTGCATTCAGTGAGTCTATCTTCCCTTTAGGTATTATTTCAGCCCTTTGAGATAATAAGGAAAGTTTAATTGCGTTGTTAATTGATTTTTTGCACAACATTATTACCTTGATTGATTGCAGAGTTGATGAAAATGTTAGACACAGGCAGTGTAAAGTATCAGCCCAGTAAGGAGTGGGAGCCTTGTGGAGAATAGATAACCTTGATGTTAAGAGCTATATCCTTCAGATATGTCTTCCCTTGACATATTGATGGCCCTTGAAAAGGGAAAAGCTGATTGTATGCAGAATGCAATCATTAAACCCACTTCAGCTGGCTGTTGATTAATTTGTTTTTTCCTGAAGGATCTAGTTAAAGAGAAGGCCTCACTAGTATCAACAGCAGCCATTTTCCAGGCTTCAGATTATACTTAACCCTCTCCCAGAAGAAAGAAAAATGAGACTGTCTTGGTTTAGACAGGCAGATTGTCTGCAAACATTCAGTCCAACTGCAATTTGGGGATTATAACACTCACTTTACTCCGCTAACTACTGCTTCCTCTGTGACCTCTCCTCCCCCTGCCTTCAGTGTTCAGCCTTGCCACAGCCAGCACAAAGTCACGTTTGATGTTTTCTGAGTAAGGCCAGTGTCTGTTCTCAGCAGAGATGCCAACAGGGATGTCAAGCTTGTTTTACCCAAAGACTGAAATACTTCAGTAGCACACAGCTTCTTCCCAGGAGCCTCTCTGAAAGGACCACAGGGTTCACTGCACACACGTAAGTGGTTAAGCTTTCCTTATCCCTGGAAAGATCTTTCTTGTATAATTTTTGTTATTACTTTTGAGATCTTTGAGGTCTTCTGTAGGGCAGTTTGTGCTGTTCAGCGCTGCCCCAGGCTTAACAGCAGCACTCATGTGCCCTGTTGTTGAATACATTTAACCAAACAGCGGCTGTGTGTGACTGGCTTTCCTGCTGTGAATTCATGTCATGGTCTAATCCCAGACTACCTGCTACCTTCAGAGGACTTTCTCTTTTAATAGCACCCATGCCGAGAGCAAAGGTGAAAGCATTGCCTAAATGGCTTTCCTCTGGCAGAAGGGGCTTCCTTGGCTGCAAAACATTCCTGGGACTCAGGGACAGCTCCTGTGTGAAGCCTTTCTTTTCTTTCTACCAGCAAATGACTCAACACATCCAAAATATATATATGCAGCTTCAACCAAGCAATTTAATGCCTTGAGTGTGGTGGAGTTTTTATCCTTCCATTAACCATTTAAAGGATATTTGGTGAAGTAAGAGGTTATTGCTTCCTTTAGGTTGGTAGTCTCTAACACTACCCTTTTTTTGTGCTTCTGAGTGATAACAGTGATCACTGCTGCTTGATTATTTGGCCACATGTGTTTTATTAGGTCCATCGTGAACATTTTGCCAGTGAGCTCCTTTTTCATAGGGGACATGTTAACGTGCGACATAGTCAAGTCTGACAAATTTGAACCAGCCAAATAAGTGAGCAATATTTCAAGCTGTCAAAGTGGGCGAATACTGATTAAATGACACACTTCAAAAGCTCTCACCAACATCCGTGCTCTGGTGGAAAATGTTTGCTAAGCAGAATACTTGTTAGAAAGTCTTTAGTGCTTTAACTAAACGTTAATGACTCTGACCCTGATGGAGGGGTTTTAATGTGCCTCTCAAGCTGTTTCTTAGACCCCAATTCTTTATCTTTAGCAAAATCTTCCATAGAGACTGAAAGTGCACCTGTAAACTGTGCTCTACTGTGATTTGACCTTCAGCCCCCTCCCATCAGCATATTTTTAAAAGGAGGCTGAGGAATGGGGGAAAGAGTTGAGGATAGAAAACAATGACAGTAGTTTGGCTTTTGGTACTGGAGACAGGCTGGGAACTAGACTATGGCCAGTAACTATTTAGCAATAGCAGATGGTGCAATATGTCACATACTATAGAGCAATATTCTACTAAGAGGCAAGCCCAGATTTTGTCCAGAGAGCTACATATTTTCTGAATACTTCGAGTGTTTGGATCCAGATGCACTCTGGATTTCACTTGATTCTAAACAGTACTAGTGACAGAAGAGAGAAAGGAGCTCACACGTTGTTGTGGGCTCTGGATGTCTTACAAAGTGCCAGATGGCTTCAACTGCTGGAATCCAGAGTCTTGTAGTGTCTGCTTCTCAAAAAACACTTGCTTTTGTGTTAGGAAAAATCCAAGCAATCCTGTTATTAACAATTACTTAAATGGTTTTTTTTGTTTTCGTTACTGTTGTTTCTCAGGAAGGGCTTGTGGAAAGGGGCAAGTAATGGCAGACAAAGAAGGTTCCCTTAACTGTATCATCCTGTGACAGCAGCACTATTTAATTATGCTCTTTAATTTTATTTGAGAGACTTTCTTTCCCAGCTTTAAAAATAAAAAGCAACTTGTCTTTATTTCAGATGACTCTCTTGAGAAATTCCAAACCAGTTGAGCCAGACTGAATTTTCTATGGCTTTTTCTTTTTCCCTAATGTGAACTCCTGCAGCAGGAACACATTTGAGATCCAAAAGCAAGTTTTACTGAGGAGATGAGCCAAATTTATGTCTAAACTCTCCAGAAGGGCCCTGCTGCTCAAATTTTTTTCACATAAGAATTTGTAATTTTATTGGAATGCTTGCAGACTTTCCGAACAATTATTCCAAAAGTTTGCTTTCTGCCCCATAAATCATGGTACATTTGTTTAATTCTATCACAGTTACTGAAAGAACTTACTTCCCTCTTTTTTCCTCTCATATTTTACTGCTAATGCAATCTGTGCATGGTTAAGGTTTGTGAAGTATGATTTAATTATAGTCACTTTTTGTTTTCTTAATGACCTTGTCATTCTTTATGGTTTAGTTCGATTGCTGAGTAGTGTAAGTTTTATTATTAGAATGTAGCCCAAAGTACAGAGCAGCCAGCAGAAAGGCCATTTTTGCATATGTTAGCCAAATTAACTGAAAATCTCCTAAATTGTATGGTGAGTGTACACTGAAGAGCTGAACTTTCGTGTCTGGTCGGGAAGGGACTTTGGAATCTCCTTTTCCTCCATCATTCCGCATGTCTAAAAAGTGTCTCTGACATCACTTCAGCGCTCGCACCGCTGTGTTAATAAAAGTAATAGAGAGCTGCTTCAAAGCAGCTCTGGCATTTATGCCCTGAATATGAGAGAATAAGTGAGGCGGGGGTCAGCTTCCCCCGACAGCGTCGCCGCCTTTTCTTGGGAGCGCTGAGCACCTGGGATGGGGCTCCCCGGGATCATCCCACCGGGCACACCCAGCCTGGGGATCCCCGGGATCATCCCACCGGGCACACCCAGCCTGGGGATCCCCGGGATCATCCCACCCCAGCCAGGCACACACACACACAGATGCCGGGATGATCCCATCTCAGCCGGGCACACACACAGATGCCGGGATCATCCCACCCCAGCCGGGCACACACACAGATGCCGGGATGATCCCACCCCAGCCGCTCGCAGGGCTGTGCAGCGCAGCTCTGCCGGCCGGGCGCGGATTGCCGCCCGCCCGCGCGGCTCGGCGCGGCGCGGCGCTCCTGGCACAAAGAGCTGCTGCCCTCTAGTGCCCGCGGGCCCGCCCGCACCGCCGGCCGCGCTCCGGAGCCGGGCCGGGCTCAGCGGCTCCGGCCCACAGAACCCCACAGAACCCCACAGAACTCCCTCATTTACAGCCCTCTGTCCTTGCTCTGCCTCTGACATTCAGACCAGATGAGAGAATGACACACTCCCATCAGTTTTCAGCACTAAAAGGACTGCGAGCCCGTACTTCCTTTCCTCCATCCGCTTTCCTGCATCCCCTCCACTATATTCAAGTGTAAGCATCAGTCCGCCCCTAAAATTCGGCAAGCCGATGCTTTCTGTGCACTTGGGTTTCTTTGATTACAGTATCTACCTAACTACAACATTTATGAGTCTAAGTAATTGGGAAAAAAAATCTACTTTAATTTTTCAACATGTTTCACAAGTATTTAATTATAAAGTCAGCATTAATTCTCTCCATGACAGTAACAGTGCAAAACTGGTAAAGGCGCACTGAAGAGACAAGAGCATTTGGTTTGGGCTTTTTGTTTATTTCTTTCTGTATTTCTGTTGTGTACTTTTTGTTTCATTTTCGCTAGAAAGAGACGTTCCAACCCCCCCAACATATTTCTCTGATGATGGTTACAATGAGCGTGGAAAGATTCCAAAGAAATCCCAAGTGCAGAACCTTAAATTGTAACAATGATACCCCGAGGAGTATGGAAGTGGTTAATGATTTAAAGTATTATGCCCTAAATGCTCCTATTTTAGCCAAGAGTAGAGAATCTGCAGACAGCACATGCCCAGATCAAAGCTGATCATGTCAATGTCATTCAAGGAGGGAAGGATACCCTCCTTTCCCCCTGCTCTCCCCCCTGCCCTTTTTTTAAACAAAGTATGACATCTGAGGAACACTGTGTTGATTGTTCCACTGCCAGGATACGCATAATGGAAACATTAGCTCCAAGATAACTTTTAATCTGTCAGCCTAATGGCTCCTTAATGTGTAGAGGGCTTTAAATGTATGTCAGCCAGGGCTGTATAAAGTAATATAGTTTGTGGCCTGAATGGATCTAGATGACTCTGCACCATGACACAATATGGTTTATTATTAAGTATCAGCTCATCAGCTTATTCCCACGGACTTGGACAAGCTTCTCAATTTTCCAGTAACAGATTATGTGAGAAAAAGCTTGCAGTGCATTTTTTTAAATTTTTTTTTTTTACTATTTCTTTCTCCCCTCCCTTCCAAATTACAAGTTTCTTCCCTAGTTGCACTGGGAGCCCTGAAGTATATTTCCAGCAGGCTGCACTTTATCACACATCAGCTTGACTGCTAGTTTACACTGAACATTTATGCAGCTTCCTTGGCCCAGGATGCAAACTTCACATCTTTGTATTCCTATCACCTTCATTGCAAATTTTTCCAACATCTCCTCCCTGTTGACTGCTTTGCTCCCCCCTCCCTTACTCTCACTTCCCTACATACTCCCCCTTTTTTCCCCCTTTCCACAAACAGGCCAGTGAGACTTGACATGTCACAGTACTTGTCTGTGCAGGATACTTGCAATAATTCAGTGTGTTAGTTTGCCTTCTGTGATTCCTCTCAGCTCTAGCTTAGGTGTGTAATTCTAACACCATTGCTGTAGACTGGATACAGATTTGATTTTGTGCCTTTCAGTAATTTCTTTCAGTCTGAAAGATCATTCTGTGCCTCATGCTGTAGGGTGTCCAGAGGAAAATGTTAACATTTTTCGGCATCCCTGCGCAGGGAGCAGAGCAAAGAGGTAATTCATCTCCTCTGAATGGGAAGGTTACCTTCCTTGAGTGTTGTTACCCTCAGAGGGAGGGGGGAGTCAGGATCAGCAGTTTACTGCTGAAGGTGTGTCTTCTTTCTCCAGGAAACCTGCAATGGATCACAGTCCCTAATTCACAGGCACCTCTTGGGGACCACCCTATGAGAACTGTGGCCATGGTGACGGAATTTTGTCTTAGCCACAGCTAGCTCTGTCCCCAGCCTTCTCGAGCACAACCTCACCCCTTTATGCATAACTACTTTTTGAGAAATTATGCGCCATTTTTTCTTACATTAGTGTTCCTATCCTCTTAAAAATAAATTAAGTCGTTTATAACCTAGGTAAAGTTAATATTTGTGCATTTTTATGTGAGCACTTGTGAGTATTTTATGATAATATTTTAGGGCATTTATCTGGGTTTTGGTTTTTTTGCTGTGATATTTCAGGTCTTTTTAAGATTCTTTTCTACAGCATTTAGCTGTGGCACAACCAGAGGCATTCATATCTGTTTTATTCTCCTCTTTCTGTTGCTCCTTCTTCTCTGATTTAAGGAGTCAAGACCCTGTGTCTTGACCAGTCAGGAACAGTCTGGAAAGTGTGATTGCAACAAACATTAAATGGTAGCAGCCAGGGAAGCCATCACATTAGCCAGGACAGCTGCAACTCTTCTGTTCTGCTCCTGTCTCACATTGCAGCTTGTGAGCTCAGTGGTCCCCACCTGGCAGTGCTTTGTGTGCTGGGGCAGAGTGCAAATCTGAGTGGATCTCTCTGGCTCACACTCTTGGCTGCTTTGGGGAGCACTTGGTGACCCAGATGATTCTTCACACCTTTTCTTGTCTTCCAAGTGATCTTCTCAGATTCCTGTGCCAAAGAATTCACAGGATCATATTCAGGCTGGATCTTATTCAACAGAAACAATTACTCTGTTTCACCAAAAAAGAACTGAAAATAAGTTGTCAACTAGACAACTAGATAAAGTTCTTAGAATTTCCAGGTAGATAAATACAAAGTGAAAAATTACTAAAGTCCTGTTGAAACGGGTTTGCTTTTGGATTGTTTTTTTCTTTTTTTTTCTTTTTTTTTTTTTACTCAGCTTTGCATACCTCTTAGATGAAAAGATTTTTAAGAGTTTTAAATTAGCTTGACTCATGGAGGTGTTTTGCCTAAATTAGTAGCATTATAAGCTTTAAATTGTTCATAGATAGGTATTTATTCTCCTCTAAATGTTGTCAGTCGGGAATTACTTTCCTTTATAGGAAGTTTATATTAATATTTAAGGGAATTTCACAACTTCTGTTCATTAATTGTAGAATATGCCCAAGTGCCTATGAAAAAAATGATAATGGTATTGATATTTCATCCTGAAGGGTCTCAAAACAATTTACAGACCGGTAGTATAACCACACTGAAATGCACCCAGCTTCTTGGTGGAACATGGCAGCTGTTTAATAGCCCATAGCAAAACTATGCAACAGCAGGTTGTGCAAAAAGAGATGAATATGGATCAAATACAAATTGGCAGTGGAGGATTTAGGTACTGTGCTCTAATTAAAGTTAGGTGAAGTGGAATTCCACTAGAATATTGAGTCTGTGCATGGAGTGCTTCACTTGATCTGAGCACACCTCCTAGTAGCAGACCCTGTGGTTAGTCCATGTGAAAAGCAGGCAGAGGGCTGTGAACTGAAATGTACTCCCTGATGGATACTGCAGATCAGTGTTTGACAAACACACTTAATTGGGGATACTTTGCTGCTTTCGCTTGCAGAGGGGCTTATTGAAAACATTTGATGTTAAAATGGGTGCCTGGTGGGGATGATGTGGCAGTAGGTTTTACAGGGGGTGGCAACATTTTTGGCTTGACTACTTAGTTTCAGTAATTATTCTTTAAAGAAAACTGACTGCTACTGGAGGAAGCTGTGTTGCTGGAACCTGCCCAGGTTGTGATGACTGAGAGGTGGGTTTTTTTAAGTGTGGAATATTAACATACTAGGAAAAAGAGGTAGGAAAAAGGCAACAAGATGTTACCCAACAACAATTCCCTTAGGTCACTGTTGTCTTGAGATGAAAACGTAACTAACTAAGGCTGTATGATTTATAGGTCTAACACTTCCCATTGCATTTTGGTTTTGCCACTTCTGATATAATATGTCTGCAAACCTTTTTTTGCTCTAGCAAAGTGTGTAGAGGTCTAAAAGCCCAATTTAAAAGGAGATAACATGACCTGAACTTTTTCAGGTGCTTTAGTATGCATGTATGTATTTATTTATTTGGATAATTGGGTTTTCCCTCAGCTAAGGAAAGGCTGGTGTTGCTGACATTACAATGTGTTTGTGAGGAAAGACTGATACCACAACACACACAAGCAACTGCAAGGTCATTACTTACCCAGCGTAATTAGAACATCCATTCCGAAGGATGGAAACATTTAAAAGATAAAGAGAGAATTTAAAAATGATTCTTCCCAATGCATTTTTTTCATAATTATAGTTTTAACAGCTTGTGGTGATGGTAGAATCAGCTACTTAAGAAAAATTAGAAGCCTCATTCAGGGAAGATGATCCCTCAAGAGACCTTGTGTTGTCATTTCTTACGAACCTCGAGCAGAAACCTCATTCTGGATGCTATTTGTTGTTTTGATGTATAGGGGGTATACTTAGCTTATTATGGCCAATGCTGGATATTTTAATTAAAACACAAGAACAGCCACAGATGTATTGTTTTCCCCTCATTCTTTCCCTTGTCTGTGTGCAAAAGAACAAGTGTACTGCCAGCCCTGCAAGGAAAGAATGCCATAGCAGATAGGCAGAAAAAAAAGCAGTAGCTTTCCAGAATTCACATGTGACATATCTTAGCATCAAAATTCTCATTGCAGCACACAAACATTTTGCAGTTCTCTGAGCTTTCTGTAGTTGCCAAAGGGAGGTGGGACATAAAGAGGAAAAACAAAGCAAAACAAATAACCAAGCCAGTCACCGCATTTAATTTATGAGCAAGATTATTGTTTTACAAATAACCTTCATGATAAACAAGGTCTCGTGGCAACATTTTCAACTGTGCTTTTATCAAGGCTCTCTGAGCAGCATGTGTAATATGCCTGGCAATCGAATCACAGCTGTGTGCCTGGGTAGGGAATCTCTGCGGAGACAACACTTCCTTAATTTAAACAATTGTCGGCTGCAGGATTTCAAAAATTTCAGCTGACTTTAACTGTCACTAGCCCAAGCACCTTTATCCCCAGGCGAGCAGCAGCAGCTGGATTTCATTTCCTGCTGCCAGACTGTCCGACATCTTTGCTGAACATCCCGGGAACAGAGCGTCTTTACTTTAAGGATTTTATTCAAGGTGACAGCTCCTCACACTTTAGCGTTCAGATCACCTCAAGTAGCTGAGATATCAGTGAAAATGAGAGCACTTCTCCAGCAAACTCCAAATTTAGATTGACTGAGGTTATCCTTAGGCCTCTAGACCCAGCCTCCACGACAGCACAGGCCTGCCAGTAACTTTAAAACTACAGTGGAGTTTGTAATGATGTCTGGGGAGAAATATTCTGCCAGAGCAGTGGAGGATACTATAAGCGATAGGAAATGATGTCAGATTTAGTTAGGAGTGGAGACAGTGTTAGAATATACTTGGCATAATATGGCACCGGTATCTCTGTCAGCATCTCTGTTTTCTGTCACCGCACACAATCCCAGGCCTGTCTGTAGCCCTGACAGTGTCTTTTCAGATCAGGTTATTGCCAACTTGGAGACTGGCTCACTGCAGCCCCATACAGCCCCCTTTGTTTGAAGTCTGCCCTTTTGTCATTAATGCACTTGATGTCTATTTAAATCTGACGGTGAATACAGTATCTGTTTTCCTGTCAGGAGATCATTGACAATATTAATACCTCATGTCCTTGCCTCATTTTCTAAGCACTGACACCTAGCTATAGTCTCCAGCATTCATCAAACAGCACTCTCTCACCAGTATCTCTATAAACAGTCTTGCTTCCAGTCCTTAAGAAATGCAGCAGACCTCAAACAAGACTTTTATCAATGCCAGTGAAAAAGGAGTCCAAAGAATGTCGTTAATAAACTGCTCATATCCCTTGCATTTAGAGCTCTAAATGGCCTTGTAGCCAACTTGGGAAATCTGTTTAGGGAAAGAAAAACTTGCTCTTCATTAGACTCTTGTTTAGGAATGCTGTTATCATCTTTTGCATGTGGAAACTGCTTCACTAGTGAAGTTATAGAAATTGAAATTATTGAAGAAAGCTTTATGCAGGAGGGGAAAATGATCAGGCACTGCACTTTATAGTCCTCATTTGTATTATCCTGAAGAGGAGTGTTTTTCACAACGAATAACAGGCCTATCAATTTACCCCCCAGAAGCCTCATAGGAGCGCGTTACCCTCATGATGTCTCAGAGAGGAAGAAGAGCATGGGTTAACATCAATCTCTCATGACCCATGAAAGACTTCCAAAGCTTTAACAGCTTATCTTATGTATCTCAATTATACCCAGACCTTACACTGGAAAACAACGGACCAGAATATAAAAGCTTGCATAGTTAATTCATATTGCAGGTGGGCACAGTAATAGCTGTGTTAGTTCTGGAAATCTAAAACAAGAAAGGATGGAGGATCTGCTCCTCCCCCTTCTTTACCCTTCACATAAGGCAGCGCTTGTCTCCTTTGGGCTAGGCTGTGTTTGCCCTTACAGAGGTGAACTGGATACTTCAGGAACTGCTCTGGTAGACACTCCCAAGGCAGAGGAGACTCTTCCACGTTCTTTCTATTCATGGGAGTTGACTTTAATTTGACTGTACATGTCTGAGGGCTCAAAGAACAGCTCTGCTAGTAAAATTTAGTATCTTTGAGGATGTTCACAGGTGGGATATAACTGTGAACTTACGCTTTCACGTACCACTTAGTACCACCAGAGGGGATGCTTTTGAATAAGGTAGTGAGATTTGCAGGTATGTGTGTCTCACCCATAGCAGTTAAGGCTTCCTCAGGCATCTTTCTACCTGTACTCACTGTAAATAATGTGTCTTACCTCCCAAAATCAGTGTTATGGCTAATTATTGAAGGCATCCTTTATGAGGCAATTTATTTAGCATAATTAAATTGTATCTTGCTCATGGGATGTTGCAATGTTGTATGGAGAGATACTTTGGAAATGTTTTTATTAAATATTTATTTGTATGTAAAAAATGCTGGAGTCTGGGGAGGCCAACTCTTCTGGCCCATGTCTGCTAATGGCTTCCCTCACTTCAGTTCTCTGTCACTGAAAACAAGAGTGGTTTAGGTGCTTGCAGTATGACTGGGAAAGTTTGACAAGTTTTTCCAGGATCCATATTAAACTCTAATTATTTTCTGGGTTTTTTTGCTTAATTTTTTTTTTCTTTTTGGTTTCATTCATCAACAAAACCTTTTAAACACATAGCAGGGAGATAGCAGAGAGCACAAAATAAAACTTCAACCCAGACTTTTTGGTTTTTAGAAGCAGGAGAGAGGTTCTGTGACTTAAAACCCATTGTATGATGTTTCAGTGTTGTGTAGTTCTAGTTTTGAAGGCACTTGTGGATGTATGTTTAACAGGATAGGTCATGTAGGTATTTAAACACATTTTTCTAGTGAGCTCAAAACTTCTGATTGAAATGGCAACACTGAATATTTTAAATGCACAAACTTTCTTTTGTAGGACAAGAGAAGACTACTCCTTTCCCTCCTTCTAAATTCCCAAATTATGTGCTTTATTGTATATTATTCTACTTCAATCCTAACTGTAATTAATTTCCTTTTTATTGTAGGCATTTTGGGGAAATGTCGCTACATTTACTACGGAAAACATTCTGAGGGCAACAGATTCATCCGGGATGACCAGCTGTAAAACACAGTGCTGTTCTGTGCCTCTTCAGTCCCTCCACATAAGAAGCACAAATCACATCTACATTTTAAGCATGCAACGAAAGTCCTCTAGTGCCTTCTGCTGACTTTGCCAAGCCTGTCAAGATCATCCTTCTATCTTAGTCTGAGTAGTCACATCGAGATTGACATGATTGCCTTTAAGCAGGTCCCATCCACCAGTGTGACAGACAGCTGCAGCCGAGCACCCAGCCTGACAGGAGGAGCTGTGTGATGGATTGCCTGGTCCGAGTGCTGCTCGCAGGAGAGCAGGGGTCACACCTGGGGCTGGGCTGAGCCCGCTCCATCCGCGGCGCCTCCGCAAAAGCACCACCTTTATCTCTGCTCAGCCAAACTGGGTGCTGATATCAAAGTGTTTATAAAAGAGAGGGGCTGTAATTTCACATGAAAAAGCTCTTATCTGTTCTTATTTTTTTTCCCTGTGAATTAAGTGCTTGTGTTTCTATCATCTCATACATACTCACACAAATCCTTTCACTGTTTGGTAGTACACCCCCAAATGAGCCTAGATGGATTATTTTATCTTTCAACAGGGAAAAAAATATTCTGAAAACATTTTGGCCATGCAAAGCACTGTCAATTTGTATACATGTTTATATGCAAAGGAAAAGCATATAAGCAATTTCCCAGACAAATACATTTTTCTAATTCTTGGATCACATCTCATCATTTGCTAGCTTGTACCTTCAGAAAAGTGAAAATTTCTTTGTGCTGTAGAATAATGTCATAGCTTAACTGTTTACACTTGGGAGAAGTCCTTGTTGGTGATATTGACAGTGTGTATTATTCCTGGTTTATTGCACAAGCTATTTTTAACTTGTAGGGATTTCATTTAGAATTAAATGCTTAAATTCGTGGGAAAAAAGTGCTTAAAAGAAGTGATATAAATCTGCCACCAGATGGGTGTGATTATTCAGAGGGGAGAAAAGTCAACAAAAGTAGTGGAATTAACATAATGAGCAGCTTTACTAATATATTAGAGAGACGAGTTATGAATAATCCCTTTTGATATCTATGAAAAAAAGGCTATTGTCAAATTTTCAGTCAAAAAAACTAAAAAGGCATGGCAAATTTCCTACTTTTCTGATAAAGAGCTTGGACGTATTTAGAATCCTGAACTTGTTGCTGTGCAAAAAAAAAAAAGTCCCATACTTTGTGCATATACTGCAACTTGGTACAATGGGATTGGCCAAGAAGTATGAACAAATTCTGACCTCTTGACTGTTCCAAACCCATTCATACTGATTCCAGTTGAGACCTATTAGTGCCTAGCTGTTCTTGGTTTGTTTGAAATTACGTGGTTAAAAAACATACCAGTTTTTAGAAACTGTCTGCCTTAGGGGCTTTCATCAGCTGGCATTACAGGTGGAAGTGAAGTGGCCGTGGAAGGCAGCAGAAGCAGATGTGCCTGGTGAAATAGTGAGGCTCTGGCTGGGTGCCAGAGGAGAACTTTGCTGCTGCTCAGCATTTTAGGCCTCACTCAGAAACGGAAGCCTTTGCTCACTCTGAAAGACTATAATAAATCTTTAACAGATACTTAAAATCACTGATGAACATAGAACAATCTAGTTCACACCACTTGTAGTTCAGATGGAGCTCTGAGCTGTTTGATTGGTGTTTTAGCCACTTGTCATGCCTCATGACTGCAAATGAAATGCCAATTCACACTGCAAGTCTGAGGAGACACCAGACAAATGAAAACTACATGCCTTTTTCTTTAATCAAAAATATTAATAGAAATATTTAGGGCACTTGTCATCTGTTTTGGTTACCGAAATAACAGCAATCTTAGTTTGTTCCTATCACGATGTCTGTTTTGAAGCCTCCACACATTTTGGCTATGGCAATGTTGCAGGCAGCAGTGCTCAGAATATGGGTGTTTAGAATAACCTAATGTCACTCTCAGTCTGTTTGCATATATGTTCTTGTCTTTATAAAAGGCTTTAACCCTGCCTCAAACAATAAACAGCACTTGCAAACTGACCGCATGATTTTTCCCTCTTTATTTTGCTTGTTTACTTTTCCTAATGTCAAAACCATTTGTATCATTTGCAGGAGTGTTTTCTTCCTAGCAAAGCTTTGGAGGCAAAAATATTTTTGTCATGAAATTTGAACAAATTCTCTTCCACTTTGGATTTTGTTTTCATTTGGGGGATTATATACCTAGAATTAAATATGGTAAAGCCCTAATTAAAATCTGCTTGAAGTGAATTCATGCTTCTGATCCTGAAAAAAACCAAAAGAAAATATGTGAATAATTATTTTATATTACTAACATATATTAGAATATAATTTAAAAACATGCATGGATGTGTATTACTGTTTATGCAAACATTTTTTTCTTTTTAAATATGCTGAGCATTTTATTTTCACCTGTGTTCTGCTGAAATTCTGGTTCAAGAGATGGCAGAATTTTCACTACCTGTACTTGGTTCTTTCCTAAGTGGGAACTGTGCCTGAATTTCTTAAATGAACTATTATTTAGAATGGAAGTTACAGTAAAGTAATCTAGGAAGAGACTCTACTCTCTTTACTTTGCTCTCCCTTCTCTGTTTGTGGCACATTTTTGCCTCTCAAGATTACCAGGCTATTAAAAATAAAAGATTTGCCTAAGAAGTTAAAGATATTTTAAAATATGTATATTTCAAAGGAACAACTCCAGTCTTAGTTCTTTGTTTTGTAAAAAGAAAAAATTGGCCAGCCGTGTTTCTTGGCAATTAAAAGCATTAGAGATCTGAGGTATGCTCAAGTAATCTTCAAATACTACAAATTAAAAAAAAAATTGTTCAAACATCAGTCTTAGGTTCATTTTTGAGATGACCTTTGCCTTTTGTCAGACATCACATTTCTTCACAAACATAGACTAGGAGACAAATGTTTTTACTACCAGATGCCTACAGAAGCTTTGCTTACTACATTTGTAACTTTATGTAGTGAAAATGCTGATCTCTAACCTTAAAATTAAAAGCAAGGAAAAGATCCAAACTAGAAATTCACTTCAATGTTTCAAAGATAAATGACCTTCAGTGAAAATCCTGCTGTTATGGATACACAAACCTAACTTTGGAGCACATTGGCTCTAATTGAATCTGTTGCATGCATAAATGATTTATGGGATTGCTGAAAGTATGTCACCACTGAAACCACTTTTTTCTCCTTTCTTAGGGCTGAGTCTCACAGTATTTACTCTAGTATTTGCATTGCTCAAACTGAGTCTCTTTGAAGTTAGCCATGAGAATTAGAGTTACTAAGTTTGGGAAGGCTGATAGGCAGCCCTTTTCAATGCATTTGTTCTTTGAGCAGGGCATTACTTGATTGCTGAGTGTTTGATTCTCACGTTTTTACAGATGAAAAATCAGTGTGTGCTGGGGCACCGTTGCTCCCATTTGAGACAGAAGGAAGAAACAAACCTGTCTGTGCTTTTGAAAATGCTTTCTGTACATTACAGGGTTCATTTGCTGCAAGTGGATGTATTAATATTTTTTGTTCCTGCCAACAGTATGAGTATATTGGGAAATGTTTGCCCCCAGCAGAACTTTGCTGGATGCAGCCTTTGTGGTGAAGTTCTGAATCAGCCCATTTTATACTGACTCACATTGAGTCTTACCACATATTTCTTCTTAATGTGGTGTGATAGTTGGCACACGAATCTCTGCTTGCCCACTTTGGGAAAGTTTATTGTCTTTATTCTGTAGATCTGTCTGTCATTTTGCTTTGTTAAATGGTTGGCATATGTGAAAGAAAGAGATGAAATGCAGCTTTCCAGAGGTGTAACCATATGGGCAATTTGACTCTGTGTTTGACATGGATTTCTGAGTATCCTTTTGCAGGTTCAATCTGCAGAATCTGACAGTGAACCAGGTGATGAGAAGTCGGGGCTCTGGCATGGCCTGCTAGCTGTTGTGCCCTGTTCCTAAAGATCTCTAGCTGTGTCCTTGTCTGCTTCAATTGCCATCTCACTGCAAGCAAGCGATGGCACAAAATAGGTAAATGCTCCCCTTTTGTTTGTAAAGTGAAATTTCTGCTTCTCCGCTCATAGTGTAGTGACTGAAATGCACAGTTTGCTTTTCTTAGTGGTTTTGTATGGACACATGGTAACTGTTACGTCTCACTGGCTGTTTTTTTCTGTTATTTAGTTAAAATCTGTTTTCCCCAGTCTTTTCTTCTCCTAGTAATGAAGATAAAACAAAACAAACAACATACGATTGTGAGAAAAAAAGCATTTAAAAATCTTACTATGGGACCATGCCTATGCTAACAGCTCTGTGGGATGGGTGATCATTATTATTCACAAACACAACTAAATGAATTGATGGACCAAGATGCTGATTTGAAGCCTTAGAGTTAGCCTGTGGATGTTAAAAACTTTGAGCGTTTGATTTCATTATGCCACTCTCGCAGCATTAGCTGGTCATAGAATGTTGTCTTGCCTAAAATGAGTTAATGCTCATTTTATTCTAATATTATCCAAATACCTTACCAAGGCCTTGGATTGTATGAGAGCTAGGCCTGAGCAAAAATGGCTTCTTCCAGTGATTTATAACCTGCTCTTAAGAAGTCTAAAGAGTATTTTCTTTGGCATTTGCTATGTGAGAACATTCAGGATATACTCAGCACTCCTCCTTCATCAGAGCTGGCTGAATTAATAAATTTTCCGTGTGCAGTTCTAAAGCAGCTGAATCTTTGTAAAAGTTACCTTTTGGCTTAGGTGACTCTGATGGACTTGCCTCTGGTGGTGGTGTCAACCTGAAACTGACCCTTGCTTAGAGTTGCTGACAATTAGATTAAGGTTTCAGATCAGGATTTTCACAAGCCTTCAAGGAGCAGATATTTTTAAGGACAAGCTAAGTCGTGGTCATGGCACATTCACAAAATATCATCATCATCTCAGAATCCTCAGCATTTTAAGGAAAACAGCTTCTTGGAAAATATGTTCAGTTCTAGCTTCGTTGTGTTCATAGGTTGTAACGTAAAATATATTCTGCATTATCACGTTACATGCAGTTTTTAGGCTGTGAGAGCAAGTTTCTAAATGTGTTCAAAACATCCTTCAGAACAAGTGTAAAATCTCTTGCAAATATTTTGCATTCTGATTGGAACTTTTGCTGAAAACCAGAACTGTAAAGTCAAGGCTAGGAGGAGTTTAACCCAGTTTTATCTTAATCTACAAACTTTTATCAGAGATCATTGAACTCTCATCCACAATTCCTCTTAGAACAGAAATACATCTTAATGGTATTATAGCGTTAAAGTAAAATATATAGGAAGGAATCTGTTTGGAAATGTCAGTATTAAATGTAATATTTAATTCAGTATTTTATTTGGAAATAAAGAGGAACTTCATCGGATCTCTTCAGGTCATACTCTGAAGAGCATAAATGGCAAAAATGTGCAGCTTAAGGGATTTTACCTTACTTTTACAACTAAATTGGGAAAATAAAATAAAGCATATGAAGGTAACCAAAAATTATATTATTGGACTTTTTTTAATCTGCAATTGCCCTCCTACTTTTAACTTAACAATTTGCAGTTGAGTATTTAAGATTCACTATAGAAAAACTAAAGAAAGAAAATTTTGTAAGACATTCTACTGATTAATTTTATAGGCTTCTCTGATTTTTTAAGACCTTTGGAACAATGTGAGTGCTCAATTAGCTGGCATTGTGTATCTACCAAGTAAGCAGACAGTTGTGGACTTCAGGGAATTTTCAAACACACATGCTGTTCAACCTTAGCAATTTTCTTTTACATAGAAATTGTTTTCAGAAATTCCCTTATAATGAAATTTCTGTTTAAGTTGATAGCTGTAAATGAGGGCACAGTTGCTTCATTTCCTTTTGACAATAAGCCAAATTCATCCCTGGTGGAACTCCATTGATTTAACTCTACTTGAGCTAAGTTACACTGGGGATGAATTTGACCCAGCTCGAGATTTTTTTCTATTCATCTTTTCTTTAATTTCCTTTAGCTTACTAGTCACTTTAGGGCTGGACAGAGAATTACAATCCAAGAGAGGGGAAAAGCAAAACTTCTCTGCTCAAGAGTAATTTCCTTTTTAATACCCTACTGATTTAGCCATGACTTGTAATGTGTTTCAGGTAGCCAAATTTCAACATCAATTTTGGAAGGAAGTTCACTATACTTTGGGTCTATTTCCTTGGCTACTTCCCAAACCACCAAATCACCACCTACTATACAATGCATATATTATAAAAGGCAGTGTTAATGTCAGTGCTCTGGGAAAGGATCTGGATAAACTGCAGTTGTCATGTGGTGCCTGATATGGTTTAACTGGAGCTCCACTGATTACAGCCCTCTGTCCACTACTTTAGATGGTGTAGAGCTTCAAGAACTCTACATCTGTAATGCCCAACACATCTTCCTCCAAACTACTGCTTGCCCTGCCTGGATTTCTGATAGTCTTGCATGGTTTCTGTCCATGTTGTAATCACACTGTCTTTTTTGGGTTTTTTGTTTTGGTTTTTTTTTTTGCTTGGTTGGGGTTTTTTTCTTGGTTTTTTTGGAGGGGGTTTTTTGGTTGGTTTTTTTTTAATGTAACTTCAGGGTTTTGTGTGTTCACACCCAATAATTTTCAAGTTTGAGCAAAAGCCGAAAGCATCATTCAGCCAAAATCTCTGCTGAGCTGTATGTGGTTTTCATCTGTAACTGTAAATCCACTGTGTTCACTGAGGGTTTAGCAAAACTGGCCTGAATGTCAGACCTCTAGCAGCTCTCCCAAATCAGGCTAGTTCTGGGTTTCATTACAAGAAGATTGCACAGCTCTAGCTAAGCCCTCATTTTCCACTTTCAGATAAATGCTTTTTCAGCTGTATTTATGAGGCTTAGTATAAAAAAAACCTCCTAGCAGCTGTTAATGTTAATCACAAGTTTATATCATAAGCACATTCTGAGTCTTATCCTCTTTCCATTCATGTCAGTGGCAAAGCTTTTGACATCAGCGGCAGTAGGAGCAAATATCACAAAATATAGTAATGCACACTCAGTTTAAAAGGAAAAAAACAGGTCTGTCTTAAACTAACAAAGCCATGGGTAATATTCTGTGCTGTTGAATGCCTTATTCCATTTGCACATTCACTTTTGCCCCATGAAATACTTAGAGAAGCAAGCATAAGGCTCAGGCTCATGCTGGAACAGTTGGCATTTTCTTAAGGATCATCAAAACAGATATTAAAGCAGGGCATTTGACATAAGGAATCAAAAGATGTGATATAAAGAATGAGTGTTTATCACCTATAGTAAGAAAGAAGTCCAGATTTATTAGTTTTGAAACAGGTGTTGAATGACAAATTTCTGGAACTTTATGCAGTAAAAACATCTTTTTAGATATCAAAATAAAAATTAATATTATTTTATGCATTTTTAATCTATTCCAAAAGTAATTATACATAGGCTTTTAGTTAGGCCTGGTTGATTTGGTTTGTGGGGTTTTTTTCTAATCAGAACTTGAAGGATTTAGTCCATAAGGAATCCTGCTACATTTTCTGGTTGGGTTTTAAGGTTCAGTAAGTTCGTATTTTGCCTAACTCAAGGGCCAGCTTCACTGAAATTTTTGAAATAAACACTGGACCTACAGACTGTGCTAATGAATGCTTCACAGAAAATAGGAAAGTGAGTTTCAGGAATATAAGATCCTATAGGTGGTTTCAGCTTGTGCCAATTCTAGTAGTTTACTTTGAAAACTTACTAAAGTAAAAATATATGTCCTAGTTTTCCTACTGTAATAATATAGCTAATATAACCTTACCTGAGAGGATGCTGAGATTTAAATAACTAAAATGTTCCCAGCTTTATTGGAATAATATACCAAAGGACTTTAGCTTATTCTATTTTTATTTTGTACAAAATACCATATTTCAAATCTTTTTTATTTTCTTTTCTATTCTTAGTAAAACTAAATCCTAAATGTCACTGTTAAAGCCATTGTTAAAATTTTTTCCTTGAGGGCTTTCTGACATAAATAGCAATGATAACAGTTGTCTTTTTTTGGAGCAGTTTGAATATGAGGCCACAGTATGATATATTTTCTGAAAGTTATTTTTTCGTGTTATTGTTGCTTTTCTGTCTTAAAGCAAAAGAAGGCTGTGACTCTTTTCTTGCTTAATAATGACTGTATCACATTTGCATAAGTTGTAGTACTTCTTGGCTAGATTGCAGAATACTTCCTTTTTTTGCTAGGTCTCATCACCAGCTTGTAGGCCACCTCTCCTCATGCCCCTGAGAGAAAAAGTAGAATCATGGAGAATTTGGGATTCTTGTTCTTAAGTAGCCATTCCTACGTAATTAGTAATATGAAATATATTGTGCCCCTTTCCATCTTTCTTCCTGTTACTAATCACTAATTTCCTAATTATAGAAATGCTAAAGTGAATTCTTGACTGTGCAGTGATAGTTCTGCTTATAAATGTCTATTATTTGTTTGGTATTTACTTTTTTATTTAACCTTCAGTACAGCCAAGAGAAAGGTGACTGCAGAAACATTCACCTTTAAAGTGAATGCTGAAGTTTCAATGAAGTTAATGAATTTTTATATTTGGAACTATGTTCTGTTAACTAGCCATGAAATAAGTGGAAAAACAGTGCCTCAGAGGAAAACCAAAACCAAAAAACTTATTATCAGAAGGCCATAAATGTCAGGATTGAATGCACAGTGTTTTGAGTACCTGGCAAAGGCTGGGCACAAACTGCAATATGCATCCAACCAGGGGGAGAGTTGCTGCATTTTACTTGGAGTTTTGGCAATGCCCTTTGCAGTGTCTGTGGTTATCCTCTGCTAAATGAGCACCTCCCTTCTGATCCAAACTTTCTCCAGGATTAGATGTAAGCAGGCAGAATACCTCTCCTGAAAAGGAGTTAACCCTTCTAGGACCCCTCTAGACCTAGTATAGAAAATATGATATATTTTCAAAAAATGAGATTAAACTGCATGTTTGCACATATATGCAGACTCACATGCTGTCGTTACATTTCTCTTCTTTGATTTTCAAAAATAAGTTGAACGAAAAGCCCAAATAATTATTTTAAGAAAATGAAATTTTTAAGTGCAACTGGTAGTCAAATCCAGCTGAAACATGGCCAGTTGAAATGGGCAAAGAGAGCCCCAGAGTAAAATTACACAGTGTCTAACTGTGTGAAACATGTCTGGCTGCCCATAACAGCCACCAATAACTGCAGGAGAATCTGAAGAACTCAAGTTGCTCAGGGAAAAGGAGGAAAAATTAGTGTTTGTTATATCAATTAAACCCAAAGGGCAAATGTCATAATCAAAGAGTCTAGTTTTAAGCTTTTTTTGGTTTGATTTTGAAAGACAAAGAAATCCCAATCTGATCTTAAGAATGACATTTATTTCTTTTAAATGGATGATAATAAAACAAGACTGCTCTCTTCTTTGGAGCTGCATTTTCGACTCCTGAAGTCCTGCCCTGAGACTCCTTGGTGTCCATTAGCTGATCCATTCTCTACCCTTGAACTATGCATTCTTATCAAAATGTTAATTCTTCCAAGCTTTGCAAAAAAACACCCCAGTACACTGTGTATTTTATATGCCAAATTATTCCACTTTAATGGCAAAAGAACAGAAATGTTAAGGAATTCGTGTGTATCTGAGTCGTGCACATCAATCTTCTAAGGCGGCACATAACAAAGGTCAGAAATAGCCTAGCGCCGTGTTTTGTGTAGCTCATCATTCTATGAGAAAATGTGCCCAAGTTCCTCCTAAAATATTGTTTTCAAGCATGGTTACTACTGAATATATTTCTAAATGACAAGCTTTATTTGTCTGTATTTTGATATGTTTAGGGGAAACTCAGGCTGACAGTTAGAGGAGGCAGGAAGAGGGAACCACAACAAGTTCCACCCAAACACAAAATGTCATCTCTTCCCTAGCTAAGATGCAGAAGCATCCTGATGAAAAAAAGAGCAGACATTTAAAAGTTTCTGACATGTGTCACAGATGCAGCCATTGAGCCACTGTTCCTGATGTAGCTCGAAATGACAGCATCCAAGCCATTGGAACTGGCTGCAGGACATTCAAAGTTTGGTGTGTGTCGCATTTAATCCTTGTCATAGCACATCTCGAGAATAAAAAAGACAAATGGACACAGGCAGTAGTAATAGTTCAAAAAACTTAAAATAAAGCTTCCCAGTCTAATTGATATTATCAAGCTGTGCTAACATTTACCAGCCACCAAGTAGACAGACAGGAGGTCAGCACCCTTTTTTTTGCAATTTTCCCCCAAGTCAGAAGGATAAGTCTTTCAAGTTTTCTCTAAGGGTGACCCAAATACATGAACTGTTTATTCAGAAATAGCACTGACTTGCCAAAGATACTCCTTAATAATCAAAACATATAAAGGCAAAAAGGCTTCAGCCACCGATGAAGCAACTTGTCATGCATGACCCATGTTATTTATTCACACTAGCTTAGGATCAAGCCAATGGTGGTGATTATTGTACCAAGGAGCCAATAATTTACTGATCATACAACCTCTGGATATTTTAGATCCTTGTAAAGTTGAGGTGCAGGCAGCATAAAATAACGTTCTTTTGGAGTTATCATGTTGGCATCTTCTTTCAAACAGTGTCTTTTCATGCTGGCTGAAAAAAGTTTGTGTACATAAATTGATTGTCTGCAGTGGCTCAGGGTCTGCAGCACAGATCATTTGAATCAAGAGCTTCACTTCTAGGTTTCCAGAGAATTTATAGTCAGCAGCCCCATTAGTTTGTCATTGATTGCAGTGGATGAGTGCCTGCTCCTCATCTAACTTCCAGTTTAACATAGGGGATACTTTTTCATTTAGCAGCCTGGGAGGTGAATAGAGAAGATTCAATTTAAGAATTTTCCAAATACAATCAGCCTCTGATAATGTGAATCCCCTGGCAAGTTGAAGTAGAAAAAAAATAAAAATCTTTTGTATTAAAAAGTCAGTGGTACCTACAGGCTATTGGACTGGTTTCTACTTAAATCCTTTGGCTACCTAGGCATGGTGATAAATCAAGCAGGGTTTTAACAGTCCTTCCTTCTGTATGTTAAGAAAGACTCAAAACATCCACGACGTTACGGTAGCGAAAGAGAAGATTCAATGAAGGAATGTGTTTGATATACACAGTTTTTATAGTTTTGTTAGAGTATTAAAAATACTTCTTTTACCACCTATTTAGCCATCACATTGTTGGGAAGGAATGTTGTATTTTTTTGTTGTCTGAAGTTTAAAAATATTTTTTAAGCATTATTTTCAGTTTTCATACCCAACTGCAGAGCCAAAAGCTTGAAAAAACTGTAAACCACCCCCATATATTGGTATATTTCTAATTAGGTCAGAAATAATAGTAAAAAATATCTAAAAAGACCACTACATTTTTTCCTACTCCAAAAAACACAGGTTTGGAAGAGATCATGTTAGTGTGCTGAGACCTGACAGACTCTGACTGTGTCAAGGTTTTCCCTTTGAAAATACTGATGTTCAAATGGGGTTGGCTTGGTTGCCACTGGAAGAAAAAGATGCTCACAACTGAATATCAGCATTTCACATGATTTCTTACACCTTGCTTATGTTCATGAGGTGGTCACCAGTGAGCCCCTTCCTGTGTGTCTGCACTGGAGGCTGGTGAAGTTCACAGCACAGTGAGATACCCTACAGTGCTGGCAGTCAAGACAAACAGGTTGGCTGGAAGGTTTGCCCTTTCTGCATACAACAGGTAAACTGCAGCTTCCATGGTACATGGACTCACCCCTAAAATTCTTCTCCTGAAAGATCTACAGTTAAGACCTGTAGGGATAGCAAAGAAAAATCCATATCATTCTTAATGGTACCTCACGGAGTAAATAAGCCTTGTCTAACTAACAGTGTAATGTAAATCAATACTGTGCTCTGGCACGTCAAGTTGCATCTTGAGAGGCAAACCACATCCCTTTGTTCCCATTTACAGTGGCACAAGGTGGTTCTATTGCTGGCAGAGCGTGACACCTGAAATTGTTTTGCTGAGGCTGTGGACCCTTCCTGTGTTGTGAAGATTGATGCACAAAAGACTTGGAATGGAAGAGTGTGTAATCTAAGATGGTAGATTCTTTGCTCTTTTTGGGAACACTATAAAGTCCTTCTGTCAAGATGTGGCCATACATCTGCCTCCTGCAACAAAAGCTTTTGCACGTATTGTGTTCCTTCAAAAACAGTGAAATAAATTAGAAAGGAGGATCAGAAAATTAGTAAGAAGAAAGGTATAGAGGGAAAAGGCATGGGCAATGCCTTGTTCTTTTATGACAGTGGTGAAGTCATTAAAAAATTAAATTAAAAAAAAATTAAAACCATTTTTATAATATATAAGTGGCTATATATAGAAGTCTTCATAAATCGTGTATGGGTTAAATGATCTTTGGAAGTTAGTATTTTCCACAGGGTAGAGTTAAGATTGTGGCAAAAAGATCATTACTGAGTTTCTTTCTTTACTGTGCATCACCTTCCTGTTATGTAGTTATTCTTGTCCTCTCTCATACATGAGCTATCATCTCAAAGAAACTAGAGTCAAGTGCAGAAGAGAGACTCTTAATTCAAATTATCATATTGGACTCCATCTCCTCCTTTTTGTCATTGCAGAACCTGTTTGTGTACTCATCAGCTATACAAGTTCATAATTTCTCTCTGCAAATGAAACTCAGTTTTCTGCCAGATAGCTTCTAGAGGATTTATGTAAGCTAGAGATTTCCCATTTGCCTTAATGGGAGTCACCCCACACTGTACAATAGATTAGTAGCACAGCAATGGAAGATAAGTCAAAAGACCCCTAGAGTGCAATGTTGATTTTAAATATTTCCCTTCTGCTGTAATAACTTCTAGAGCATCCTATGCATTATGAAATGCCTGATTGAGCTAATTTCCTGCATTGAAAAATAAAGCCATAATTATCATTATTAAGTGTAATTAACTGTACATATGATCACCATGAAGAATAGAATAAGGCAAAGATAGCATGAAAACACTCTAATATCATAATTACTGGTCCATTTGTATTGTCCTTGTTCAATATGCATCCGCTAAATAATCTGATTTCATATCTTGAGCTGCATTGCACTCTGCTTATCCTATGCTGATCAGAAAGGCTTAATTTTTTTCTAGGATTTTTTCCCAGTGTGTGGGAAGGAATGTAAAAATACAAACCTTTATTATTGTTTTGGGCCACTCCATAATGTCCACCATTTCCTAAACTTGTGTTTTCTAGTAAAATTTTTTTCCTGACTTTATGTATTTAATTGGCAAGGTCAAGGCTTCCGTTGATAAATTCAGTTGGAAAATAGTCTTTGCTAAGGAAGAGGCAGGAAAACAATCTTGTGCTTGCAGCAATAAGTCCCAACATTGTTGAACAGATTCTCTAGCTTAATGAAGTAGCCTTAAATGCAGGTCCTGAGCAGAGTTAACTAATTTTAGTCATCTGTTGAGAACTTGGTACCACCTCTGGTTGTCTGACCAGTGAAAAGAAATGACAAAGTTCTTGTGACTTTCAAAATGTCAGCCTTAGAAAAATCCTTACATATTCACACCTCATATATTATGATGGGCCAAAGCTTGAAAAGACTTCCTAAAATCAGATTAAATGGTCCATATATTTTTCTTCATTTGGGAATTAAGCTTTCTTTGTCTGCTTTTGTAAAAAGAGTCTAAATTCAATGACATTTTTTGGGAAATGAGCTAATTAATAAAAAAATATTTCAGGGTTTGGCACTTCTGTAGCAATGTCACATATTTAATGGGAAAGAAGTTGCAGGACCTTGCCATAGTCTGTTTATGCAAAAGAATTCATTTGTCTCTGAAGTGAAACCACTGTAATGATTTCTGAGATCTGCCTCTTGTTCTGGTCAGGTGCCATTTTTTTTTCCCTGCAGCAATATTTTAGCAGCATCTTGTATTTTCTGCTCAGGTCAGAATATCACCGATTCCCAAAGATAAAATTTTCAGTTTCCCTGAAGATCTATTAGTGATACAGCTGAGGTTTTTTTATTATTGTTAATTTCTATAACAGTCATTCACTCTGGTAAGAGAAAGGAGCAGTTAGAGAAAGGTTTCAGGGAGGAGCATCTGGAGGGGCACTAGTGGAAAATTTGCCAGTGGATGGGTAGCAACTTATTGTGGTGATGGAGTTTTTCCGGTACTCTCTCACAGTGGCTGGTTACCTTTCTTAATATAATAAAGGATGAAATAGTTAAATACATCACAGTTTTGCCAATAATAGGTGTTGGTGTATAAGTCTAACTGGCAGTCAGACTGCCCAGGTTATTGATTTTACTGTCTAATGGCTGAAAGAGATGTTATCTTGATTAATTAGAAGTCAAAACCGAATGCATCTTGCTTCTGTTGGATCTCCTGGCATTTGTTTCCTTTTTTCTCCCTCGCCAGTGTTGTCGTACATGTACCTTTAAAACGTTTTAAACTAAAAAGCTATCAAGGTCAGCAGTATACAAGCCCTAGGAACTTTATTTCAGCTGTCAAGGAGTCCTTAAAGCATGCACTGCTTTTGGTGCTGGAAGGTACCCTTTTAAAGCATAAGGCTATTCATTTAACCTCAACAAATTAAAATCCAGTAGGCTATTATTCTTAGGGCTCTTGAAGTAACTTATCACCTCATTATGTTATTGGGCAGAAATGCTGACATGCTGAGTATTACTTTATATATTTACTGATGGTTTTACAGGAAAAACGTATTTTTCTCTTTTGGAGTACTTAGTGTTCTGCAAACATATTTGGTGCTTAATGTGAATAAACATTATAAAGACCACTGCAACATGGGAACATAAAAGGTAGGCAGTTTTCTATCACTACTCTGAATTATGATCAGTGAAATGATAGAAGAAAATGATAGATGGTAGGAGAAAAAATGTCCAGGGTTATTAGTCAGCGCCTGCAGATTTGTAGTATATTGTATTAATAATCACTTCCTGGTGGTTTACATGCTCTCAGAATGCCAAGTACTAAGGAAAAAAGGAATCTTGCTGCGTTTATAAACAATTTACAGTAATTTCACACTCATAAGCCACACCTGATTATAAGCCACACTTGTGGGTAGCCGGGAAGACAACAGGATTTGTCCATAAATAAACTGGGTGATAAGCCACACTTTTTTTTAAAAAAAAAAGCGAGGATCCATGTGCAACAAAGTAATGAGTTAGTAACAGAATCGTGTGATCGCAGGGTTTGGTGTCAGGTGCTCAATTTGCAAACAGTTTTCACAGACCGGCGAAGCCTTTAAATGCAGCCCCAGGCGCCCTCCCGGTGCCGTGGGCCCTGGCACTCCCGCCCCTGGCACTGGCTGCCGCGGCTCCCCGCCAAATTGGCAGCAGCTCCCTTCTCCGCAGCAAGCTGGCGGCTCGCCGCCTCGCCGCACGCTCGAAGCCGGCCGCCCGCTGCCCCCTTGCCGCACGAAACTGGCTCCAGCTCGCCACCTGCTCACCAGTGGCTCTGGCTCACCGCCCACCCGTCAGCAGCTCCACGGCAGCTCCCCATCAACCCTCCGCCCACCCAGTCGCAACTCCACAGCAGCTCCCTGCCCGGCCGGCTTGCACTTCCGGGTTGGCATTTAGCCAGAATTTGTCCATAAATAAGCCGCAC
>VRYO01001366.1:13525684-13576267 GCA_009812075.1 Sialia sialis
CAAATGAGTAGTTGTTTGATTTAACTTGTTTTGTTTTATACAATCACAGAACTAAAGTTATCTAAAGAAGTAAAGTTACTTTACTAAACTTACCTTACAAAGAACTAAACTAAGAACTGAAGTTACCTTACAAAGTATACAAGAATAGAATGTATTGCACATTTCTGAATTATAGTGAAATTGCCATGTTTACATATCAAAACTTTACCAGAGATTCTGTTGTCATAATTGGTCTGATCGTGAAAATTGTACAGGAATCATAGAATCATAAAATACTTTGGGTTAGAAGGGACCTTAAAGTGTACTCAATTCCACTGTCAATGTCATTGACAAAGATATTAAACAGCACCAATCCCAGTACCCCTAGGGAATACCACAAATCATTGGTCTCCAAGTTGACCACAAATTTTTTATTGTGACCATCCCACCAGTTCCTTATCCACTGAGTGTTCCATCCATCCAATCCAAGTCTCCCCCAACACAGATGTTGTGCAGGGTAGTGTCAAATGTGCACAGATCCAGGTAGATGGTATATTTTGCTCCTCCCTTATGCACCAATCTGCATCCCCACTGCAGAAGACTGTCAACATTGTCAGGCACAGTTTGTCCTTGGTGGGGCCCTATGGGCTGTCACCAGTCATATCCCAATTTCCTATGTGCCTCAGCATAGTTTCCAGGAGGATCTTCTCCATGATTTTGCCAAGCAAGACTGACTAGCCTGTAGTTTCCTGAGTCTTGTTTACTCAAAACGCCAGGGACATATTTCATATCTGTGAAATTTTGGGAATCCCATGCATACAGTAGCTTTCTGTTCAAAAGTGTTACAGAAGTGTTACAGAAAACCACAAAGCACTGACTCAATTATTGCTGCATCATCTACTGAGCAGATGGTTTGCACATCTTCCTTTCTTCTTACTTGCTCCATAACATTTTAGCATAGTTAATCTGTTTATCAGGTTGCAGTTCTCTCTTTTAGGTTTTGTTGTCATGAGTGTCTAAAGAAAGATGACCTACAGCACTACACAATTTATAGGTGTGGAGTGGTTTAAGTAAGCAATTTGTAAAGCTTCAGACTCAATTTATCTTCTTTTCCCATGGAATTTACCTAGAAAAAGTGAAAAATGCGCAAGACTCTTAGGTACAACCCCCACTTTGCTTGTCTGCTTGGTGTTTACAAAGGAAAAAAATCTTACCAGAAGCCTGTTCAGTCCAAGCAGCAGACTGCAGGTGTTTTTTGAAATAAGGACATAAAAGGACAGAATGTAAATCAAGGCAGCACTGTGGTCATTTTAATTGGCATTCTTGCCATTTTTCCAGGTCCATGCTTACTTCTTACTGTGCTGCTGCATGAAATGAGAAGTTAACACAGCAATTGCAATGTCCTTGACCATCTTTGACTATAGGTCTGCTGAAATACAGACCACAGTTTTATTTACTTGAAATTCATAGTACAGTTTCAGTAAATTTAGTGCTGCTGATAGCTGTCAGATTGAGTGCATTGGATGGCAGGTTTAGGTAGTAGCAAGATTAGCAATCTTAGAGTTTCATCTAGGCAGAGGTATAATTCAGTATTTGGGTTTTATTTGGAAACTGCTTGTGAGGGCCTGCTAGTGTGAGTTGTAATGCTGAAGCTTGTTCTGAAGAAGCGGGACTGAGTCCACTCTGTATCACCAGTACACAGTGTATATATGGTGTATATATGGTTGTTTCCATTCTGAAGAGATGTTGACACCTTGCCCTCTTACCAGCCAACACATTCATTTTGAATTCCTCAACAAAGAGCTGAACTGGGGGGCAAATCAATAGATACTGAAGAGTGCATACCAAGGCTGCTATTGTGATCTACCTAATCTTTATTGCTCTGGCTTGTATGTAAATAAGACCCAAAATCTGGCAAAAATTGTCACAGTGTAGGTGTTCTAGAGTTTAATCTTGGGAAACAAATCAACCAAACTAATTAACCCAGAGATGCCTAAATCCCTTTTTGTTGCAAAGAAAATACTGTCAAAATTATAATATGCATTTATATACATGCAATATTTAAAAATGGAAAAGAGGAACCGACTTTGTGGTGCAGAAGGGTTTGCACCAGCTCACGTTATGCCCAAATGGCACCAGGTCCCTGAACAGGTGAGCATCCAGGCACCAGGATGCTTTAACATAGTCTTGTGCTGCGTTGGAGTTAACAGTGTCGTGCTGAACCAGGTCCTTCCTTTTCCTCTGGCATTTCCCCTCATTTCCAAGGTGTCTTTCCCCTTACAGCAGTACTCCTTATTTCCTCGTTCCAAAGGAGTATTTTTTTCTGGGCGATGTCACCCTTTATTTGAGGAATAAAGGGAAATAAAAGCTGTAAATTATTGATTCTGGAAGTTTACATGAGGGAAACACAAAGTCTTTCTCCTGAGCCTTGGAATGACTGTCAGAGTCCTGCCTCAGCTGCTAAGAAAGGCCTAGCTAATGCAGTCAGGTTTGCTCCATCTGCCACGGCTTTGAGTGACAGCTATGGCCCAGTGCACATCCACTGAAAACTAGCATCAGGGAATGACATACAGTTTGATAACATAAGATGCTTAGGTTTTTTGGCTCAAGTGAGATGTTCAGAGCTAATAGCCCTGTGAGCAGAGTTTCAGCTGTGATCTGTACCTTGAGATATTGGTTGTGTCTGGCTCAGGAAAAAGGGGAAAGAATGAAAGCTTATTTCTAGAAAGGTTTCCGATGAGCAGCATTTGTCATTGAAGGGGAAGATGGGTATAATTAGCTTGTCAGTCTAGTTTGGGCTGAGCTGGCTTTCTGTGGTAAGAAAGATGGACTAACTGCCAGAAGAGCTGACAGGCAGTCGATAATGCAGCAATTAATGTCATAAATAATTCTGGAACCAATTATATCAAAATGGACTCCAAGCTTTAAAAAGGAACAGAATTCCCTTATTCTTCCTGCTAACAGCAAGAAGCAGCTTTCATTTTTCTCTATAATTACTTTTCATTGTATATAGCAATAAAGTAGGGCTGTTCTGTCCATATTTAAAACTTGTCTTTCCTGCCTTCCGCCGCCTCCTAAACACTCTTTACCCCATAGGACAGGGCTGTTACAGCAGAACTGCACTGAGGTGAATGTATAATCTTTTCACATGGCTGTTACATGATAATTTCTGCTGCACCTAAATGACTAAGAGCCAAGTTTTCTCAAATGTCATGGGCAATGACAGCAGAAAGTACCAAACAATGGCATTTGGAAATAAAGACATTTGTGAAATAAATTGATTTGTCTTATTATTTTAAAGGTTGCTCTGACTTGCTTACACTGAACTTATTGATTTTTTTTCTCCCTTCTCTCTGTACAGTTACAGCTATGGAATCTGAGCCAAGCTATTCCCTTTATGCTGCAAACACAATTCAGAACAGCCCTGCTAGTTAATGGGCATTCGCTTACAAAAGACACCAAGTTACAAACACTCTCTAGAGTGATATTCTCCTTAGCTGTTTCCCCATGTGCTGCAATACAGATGTGGATAGCACAAAGCCTGTACTGGCAAAACCCCCACAGTACTGCTTTTGCTAATGGTCTTTCTGTAGTCTCGTCCTCTGTTTTTTTTTTTTTTTAAATGGACTATAGAAGTAGTAAATTACTGTAGCATTCGTTCACAGCTTTGTTCAGCTCCTGACAAATGTTTCCAACTTTTCAACTATGGTGGCATTTACTCCTGGGAGGTTGGGGAAAACAGTTCATGAAGTTCCCACTGTTTCAAAACCAGAAACATCTGTTGGTGTCACATGCAGTTTGTTGGCTGGGTCCAGGAATAAAGAAATCCTGCAGCTGATCAACTCTCTCCTTAGCAGTAGGTGTCAGTATGGTGAGTGGTAATTACAACAGAGAGTTTTAGAAGACTCACGATAATTAGGACAGCTAACAAAAACATAAACACTGACATTTACCATACTCCAAACCAGAAATGTTGTCTGTTGTGTCTGTGCATTGTTTCAGACCATGACAATAGAGCCATAATTAGTTCAGTCATGCTTTTAAGGAACAAAGGCTTTCAGATTTTGGATATACAGCTCAGTGTTTTAGGAGGAATGGCAGAAGGAGGGTGTGATCTGTGCTGTGCACAGCCCAAGCGTGCAGTGGTGCAAAGCTGGGAGAGCTGGGTTCTCTCCCAAGCCCTGCTCAGGGATGGTGCTGAGTGACTGCCAGGGAATCATCGTGTCTGTCACCACAGCTCCCAGGCCAGGGGACAGGGAGCCTCACCCTGCAAGGGTGGTGTCCATATTAACGCGTTTTTAAAGTCTTTTTAAGCACTTGGAGATGATCTGTAAGGAAGGGTGATGGAAATTCAGTGCTATTGAGGGAAGAGACCATCTGTTTCACATCTCATTAAGAACTATATCCTGTTTCTGCTCTGCAGCCCAGCAAGGCCTGAAAACAAGGAGCTATGTTTAAACAATACTTCCTCAGTTAAACTACAGTGTATATAAATTGAACACAGTTTTGTTCCAAATAACCCACTTTTTCTGCTCACAGAAGTTCTTCCAAAGGTAAGAGTTTGTCAGAATCTTTGCAGGTCAACTCTGTAGCCATTCAGCAGCCTCGCTATCGTAATTTTCTTTTCAATGCTTCTGCATTTCTAAGGAAAATACTTCACTGCCCTCATGCATCAGATCATTCACTGCACCACTTCTTTTCAATAGAGAGGAAGTGTCAATGTTTTCCTTGTATTCATAAGAATGATTTTAAGCATAAGGGTAAAATAAATTAAATTTAGTCTCTAGCAATCATTATTTGGTCTGAAAAACTCTTACTGACCTCCATTCTGGGAAAAATCAGTTCCCTGCATAAGTGGACCTTCTAAAGAAGAAAAGAGATTTAACATGAAATGTCAAATTAAATGAGCTTAATTTACTCAATGTCATCTGCAATGCCACTGCAAAAATTTCTATTTTCTATTCCAACTGCCAATATGATTGATGTTACTATAGGAAACTTATGGCTGAGTAAGTAACTACTATGCTTGAAGCAAGTAACAGATTTTCAGTTCATCAAGGAGGTGTGTTGTCATGAAGCAATTAATATTACCTATGATGTCTTGTATCACCAATTCTACTTCTAACAAAAACACACATTCTTAAATGGCTTTAAATAATTCATTTTATTAGGTATGTTTTAATGATTGCTAAAGAAAGAAATGAAAATACTACCGGCTATTTTGTAGTCCTGAAAGGCAAATGCAGCGTAAACTAATGGCACTACTTACTTAGATATTGTTGCTCCTTTATCCTCTAAATGCCTGAAAATAGCTTTCTGTATAGGTAAATGCAGAATCCAATGACTTTAGCACCTTGGTTTAGCTCATGATGGGAGATATTATCTGATTTTATCCTCCGTGTATTAGAATATTACGCAATTTCATGTGTTGCTTGAAGTTGCACATTAAAATTCCAAGCTCTTCTGGCTATTTACTACTGAGAACATTGAAAGAGTTCATAGCCATTATAACTTGGCGAATTTAGGATGATTATATGCAGTAATGGCCAGGTTTTCGTCATCAACTAGTGTAAGCATCCTTTTGGATTAAGCTTGTGGTATCCCGAAGTATAGTGTTGTAAGTCTGAATCACAAACATAGGAGTGGTCATAGTGGAGTAATGCAAGGCAGAGAAATGGGAAGGTGGGGAAGAGGCAAGAATTCATCTTCAATAGGTAGATGAGAGTTTCACAGGCATCCATATAATTTATTACTTTTCCAGTTACTTTTTTTTTATATTTCTGGCTGGCTGATGTACATAAGCACATAAATTTGTAAACATACTCCTCTTCCCTTTAGGTCTAATAAGCTGCCACTCATATTGGAGTTTGGTTTCCTCTGTCTTTCCCCTAACACTCTCTTTTGCTGTATCACTCTTTCCGTTTCTTAGATCTGGCTTGTCAGTGGGGCCCAGCATATCCAAACAATGACAGATTTTTCTGAAGCTCAGTTCTCTATCATGCAGCTAATTAAGAAGCCAGGCTGATGGTGGGCAGAGGAGGAAAGGGAAGGGCTGGTGGGGAGGATAGATGAAGAAAAGTCTTATTATGTCAGCATATCTAGATCTTTGACTGTACATATCATGGACATCAAGGGTTTGAAAACCTGGCTTTCATTAGGTAGTTAGCTTGAAACTGAGGAACTTATATTACTCTCTTTGGAGCATGAGCTTTGAGGGCAGTGACTTCATGTGAGTTCACACAGCCTTGTTTCTGAAGAGATTTTTCTGAATGGCTTTAATAGAAACAAATAATATGGCATGAGTGCACGGGATATGAGTTCCTCCCAGCATTTCTGTTATTGAGAGGAACCAAGAAAAACCAAACACCATTGGTTTGTCTTCTGTGGTGTCTCCAGCAACCAGAGTAACATTCATTTTGTTTTAAAGCATCTATCATAATTTATGGCTTTGGTAGGTAGGCATGCTTAAAAAAGTTTTGGTTCCTGGTACTTTCTAGATCTGATCTTTCTAGATCAGTTCTGGAAATTGCAGGAAGATGACCAAGGGAAAGACAGAACACGAGAAAAGGTTAATTGAGATCATGCTAGTTACTTAGAATATCAAAACCTGGTATGTACCATAATCTGAGCAGGGTAATGAACCTTTCTTTGGCTGAAAAGAGGAGGTAAATAAACCTTGCTGAAGAAAAAGAAAGACAAATTTGAGGCATGTGGGTATAGTGCTGTCTACTTCAGCACATTGGGACTGTTGTCTACCAAAGTAGCAGACTTTGTACCAGCTAAGTTATGAGGTGTGACAGAAACACCTCTGTTAATGTTCATAGTACAGGCTCCATGCAAAGCTAGAGGATCTGTATCACCATATGCTGAAATACGTTTTATTTTACACAATTCTTGACTAAGATGTGTATCTAAGATAGTCTTACCATGAGATTATTTGTCCTTACCAAAATTCAGCTCTTGGACTTAATATTAGATTTACAATAGCTTTGTTTTTCTTGGTTGTTGAAGCAAAGCTTCACATGTAATGAATCCTGTGCCCCACCACAAGATTGCTTCTAATGTTGCTACTGAAGTCATAAATTTTATTGTTTTATTTTAAAAGATAAGTAACTCACCACTATTTGAATTTGTGGAATCAGCAGTCCTACATTTCTCTGTTTGAGAAACAAAGTCAGCTTGGACGAAAGATGAAAAAGATGTGATCTTGGGGAAATTTTAAGTTTGCTTATGGAAGAGGAATATGTTACTCTTAGGTGAGAAAGAAGTGTAAGAAAATAATTAGGGCACTCTGAGAACATGTTATTCTCATTGAATTTTTCTTCTTCAGAGTGGAGGGCAGAAGAGTGTTAAATTATAATCCAGAGTATTTAAAAATTTTCCTTTCAGAGACTTTTGCAGGATTAATGCAGACATCAAGTGAAAAAATTAGATTTCACCCATTTTTATTCCAGAAGTGCCTTTCGTTTGCTTCACTGGCCCCACATGAGTTTAATTGTTTCTGATTTAACAGCAGGATTAAGTTTTCTTCTGATGGGGCTCAGTTTCCTTCCTTTGGTTAATGTGTCAAACACCAATCCACCTCCCTCTCCTTCTACCCTTCCCAGTAACTAACTATGTTGAAATACATAAGGCAATAAGAGAATACACTGTATAATCAAGAATAAAAAATATTATCATCTACCACAGTAAATCATAGCCAAACAACACAGTTATAATAGAAATACCTTTCCTATGTCTGATCCACTAACACTTACTTAGTCAGATAACAAATAACTTGTTCTTGGAGAGAGTGCCCTGGGTTTGATTTATCTCTGAGTGTAAGTAAATATGAAAAGGCTGCCAAATCTGCCTATATAAATCTCAGCTATCTCAAAATGTCATGTATGGGGGAAGTGAAAAATTAAGAAGGTGTTTCTGTCTTAATAGGGTATGGAGGCAAAAGGTTCTGCTTTTAATTCTTCTTAGGAATGACGTTTCTCTATTTGATACCTGGGAAGAATTAAAGAGAAGCTGGAAAAAAATACATACATGTATTGTGCCAAATAACTGCTCTTATTTTTGCTGATGTAAATCTGGAATAGATCCACTAAAGAGTCTGGAATTAGTCTGGCTTTGTCCCAGTGTAGCTGACAGCAAACTGAGAGCCTTTCAAATTAATAATATTAAATCTCAGTGTTGTTAAGATTTTTCATTTTGGCTATAGTGGCCATTGTTTGTTTGAACAAATAGAACAAAAAGAAATCATCTGAAGATACTTATATAGTGCTGCACAAGTGAGAATTAGAAAGAAGACTGGGCCAATGTGAAAATCAAGGATAAGAAAATAGTTTCTGTAACCATTGTTTGCATATGTTTATTCTTGTCTGACAACACCACACCATACTTAGGGGTCCATTTACACAGGAAAAAGAATGGTGGCATGCAGGGCTGGATTATTAACTCAAGTATAAAATAGTATAATCCAGGCATAAATCCTGCCAATTTGTGAATTTTCACCCATAGGCTTTATATTTTTCTCACTTAATATTGTGGTCATTGGAGATACTCCTGACTAGTACCAAGGTAGTTAATCTCAGAATCAGGCCCTCTGCATCCTGTGTGGGTTTGTGCACCAGATGCTCCATGTGACAAAGCATGTCAATAAGCCTGAAATACTTGTTGAGCCTCAGTCCATCTGGGATTCAAAGGTAGTTTGTTTCCTCCGAGGTGGGGGGTTTTAGCTGAATGTGTCATCCTACTCAAATTCATTAGATGAAAAGTGAGTATCATCTTACATTACATAAGTTCAGCTGGAATGTATACAATGTCAGTAGTATGGGAGAGGAAAACATGTGTTGAATACATCTAGTGTGTCTTGGGGCTCTGAAGGTCACTCCACTAAAGTAATATATAGTGCTGGTGCTAGTGGCTCAAGGTCAAGTCAGCTTGCTTTTCATAATGCATAAACCTCAAGCTCGCTCAGACACCAATCATCTGACCTAAACCTTGGAACAAATATTTTACTAAGTAAATCAGTGAGCATGCTGGCATTTCTATTAACCTTCAATGCACTGGTGACAGAAAATGAATAATGATAAATAATAACTCAAGCCTGTAAATCATGCTTAGCATCAGAAGGAAAAAAAAAAGAAAAGGAAAGGTCTGGTGTACTACCATCTGCTAGGCTGGCTGAGCCTGTAGGGGGAAACCCACAACAAAGGGAAATTTTCACAGCAGTTCCCTGGGTTTGAAATTTGGGGGTGGGATGGAGTGGGTTTGCAGACACTAGTGAGGGAAACACCTGAAAATGAAAAGCTGAATGGACACAAACTGCAGGGAGCCTGAGTAAGAAGAGCTGTTACTCAAGGTGGTCGGGTTGTTTGGCAAGCTATGAAGTGCATGAACTCTTTTCTTGTCCTACTCTCCCATTGACTGGCAACTGGGAGCTCTGTGGTGGTAGGCCAAAGATAACAATCAGACTTCCAGCAACTCACCAATGCTTGTTTTATTTCCCCAGTACTATTTCATTTCATTTTCTTCTGTTTTCCTTTCAGTTTTAATACTGGTTTAGGGTCACCGTAACCACACAATAGCCTTAGGGAAATTAGGCTCATAAATTGTGAAGAAAAGACACATTTAGCTATATCTTCCACCCTATGATACATTCACATGTTTCAGCTTCATTTAGAAGTGCTCTGATTCTCATATCCTTTAGATTTTTTTAAGGTTTAATTTTAGACAATTAGCATTAATTTCTTATTGAGTTTGCTGCAAGGAAGATTTTTCTTACCCATGTTATTTAAAATATTTGCATTTCACAAGCTTTTGCACAATCTTTTTCTTTTCCCCTTCTGACGTTTTTGATAAAAAAACAAGTGACGATGGATCAGTGGATTGAAATACATTTTGTGTTGAATTCATCCCTCTAGCTGGAATGCACTTGTAATAGATTGTCAGGTTGGGGACCCTGGACACGTTTGTGATTCTGCTACAAGGGAAACATGCATCACATAAGGTTGCTGCTTCCAAAAATCACAGTAGGCTCTCGTTGAGAACCCCTGTCCTTTCTCAAAAGGGAGTGCTGTGACACTGGAACAGGAAGAAATATAGGGAGTGGAAGCCCAGCCTGATGTTTGCTTTCTGTGGGATCACAGCAGGAGATGTTCTCAGCACCTGTTACCAAGCGATAGGAAGAATATAACACACAGAGTGGCTGTGTTTGTTGTGGAATCACAAAACAGAGAGAGTCAAACAATTCTAACAAATATAATCCAGATACATGAGGAAAGATGAAGTGAAAGGATGAAGAGAGTTAGGGGCTTGAGTTCATATCTGTAATTCATTTTTTTTGTCAGAAATGGGTGTGAAGCAGACTTTGAACTTTTCAGAGTAAAAGCATTCTTTTTTTCAGTCTGGAGAGCAGGCAAGGGCCAGTCATGATGTTAAGATTCATATCTGAGTTCAGATTTGTGACAGACCTTAGTCAGAAGAATACTAGGTGTCTGAATCTTTCTGTGTCCTTTTTGACCATTTCTCTCTTTTGACCAAAATAAAAATAAAATATTGCCCACCAGTTGAACTCATGTTACTTCCAACGATTTTGTTTAAATTATATTCCCAACTGGATTAAAGTGATAACATAATTTAAAATGCAGTAACCATCTGACATCATAAAAAATATCTCAATCAGGATACTTTATCCCTTACTTGAGTCTCAGGACTGGTATCCTATGGAATAGGTGGGAAAGTTTAGAAATCCCAGTGTTTCTGTCATTGCCAAAGTACCATTTATTTAAAGCCAATTTGGAAAGGGCCCTTAACATATGAAAATTAAGTGAAAAAGATTTCTATAAACCAGCCTCCTCATGCCAAACTTCATGCAAGCAGAATGAGTAATAGTAAATTTCTAAACTTTGGCATCTTTGTTTAATTAAGGGTCTATTTTGTGAAAAATGTCAGAACCTCAGAAAAAGACATGATCATATAATTCCACTAAAATTGCTGTGTGGACACTACTTCCAAGAGAAAACGTATTATCCTGAGAAATTATGTAGAGGTAGTTGCTGCATTAATATACATGCATTTCACAGATAACTTTAGGAAAAATTAGCCTTATCCCAAAGGGACCATCACTAAACATAATTTATTCTGTCCTTTGCTATATCCTCACTTGCCCTTGTGAAGACATTTCCCATTAAGCAAAAGTGAGCTTAGCTCATATATGTTAGGTGTCTGGTGTTGACTATTCCCAGTAAAAGTCAAAAAATTAATTTTAAAATCTCAATATTGATTAGTAATCTGAACTTTAGCATCCCTATCCTTATATAGGTATAAACAGTACAAAAATAATTTAACCAAAACTGAATAAGTGTAAAAAAGGGTAAGAAAGCAGTTTGTAAAAAAGAATGTACAGTAGTTTCACTATACTTCATTTAGTTGAGGCTCTTCACTAGTCCGGTGACTTTTAAATTAATTTTATTTTGTGCCTAATAGGAACTGTGGTTGAAAACAATTCAATTAAAATACCATTACAATAAGATTTATATTTTTCTTAATAATAATCTTTAAGAGACAGAGAGATTTATTGCTTATTGGTTAATTTGAAGTGATGAAAAAAAATTAATAGAAATCATCTGGTTTTTACAGTTTAAGAAACTAACATACAAAGAGTTCAAGTGGTCTTCCCAAGGTTTCACAGCAAATCTATACCAGAAACACAAATTATTCTTTATTTTAGCTGCAAACTATAATGGAAAAAATGAAGATATGGTAAAAGGGGAATTCCAGTTTTCTTATCTGGGAAATACATAGCCTGATATCTGTGGTACATTTTTCTTCCTGGCCAAATTGTTGTTAGCCTTATGCAATTACACACACAGCCCTCAATGAAAAAACCTCCACATATATCTAAGTTGAAATAATCATGCAGAAATGAACACTTTCTTTTTAAACTTTTGAAGAAATTCCCCCTATAAGATATAGGCAGAGAAGGAAAGAAAAATCCTAGTATGTAGTATGTAGTAACTACTTTATAATGAGACTCTATAAATTTAAAAGTGATTGTCTTCATTTAAAATCTGGTGTGTAATTTTAGCCATTCAAATTCTGTTGAAAGGAAGGACAATATGCTGAGTAGAGCTTGGGGCATGGTGATTACTAAGCCACCTTTATGAAAAGCTTAAAAATACTATTTACCTCTAAGCATGCACGGCAGGGCTGTGGTCAGAGGCCAGAGCACAGGTGGGTAAGATTGTGAGCACAAATTTGACACCACAAAAGTATGGTAGTGGTAGTGGATCTACCCAAACTTATGTGCCCCTCGTCACATAATTGAGAAGCCAGGTTCCCAGCTGAGCACTGGTAATGGGAGAAGCAAATACTGGCACTCTAAATAGAGCCATCCATTTTTTTCTAGTAAATTTGCTCCCATGTGTTTATCCACGTGGATAATAAGAAAGTTCTAATTAGAGGAGAGAGCATCTTTTTTCTTTTCATAAAAATCTTGTTATTTATGGAAAACCTGCTAAATAACTAACTATTTTCATCTCAATTAGCAGACCTGTTTGCCACTTCTGCTGACTTCAGAGAATGACCCCAAACATTTTGCTGTAAATACATTTTAAATTGGGAGAGGAATTAAAGGAAGTTTTCAGAAAGAATAAAACTCCTAATTATAAGTGACCAGCAGATGTTTTTCATCTAGTTTCACCTTTCCAAAAAGTTATTTTCTGAAAAGAATGTATATGTTAAGATGGTGTGATATAAAGAAGCTTATTTTTCTTTTCCCACAAATTGCCCTCTTGCCCTCTCTCTCCAAATTTGGTTTTATAACTATGGCCACGATTATTTTTTTATATGGATCTTCAAACCCCCATTGTAAGTGTATTTGTGCATCAAACTGTTCAAAATACAATATATTTGCAAGGAGGACAAATTCATTTCATAACTGAAATGTGTTGGTTTCAGTTGGTTGGGAGTCTATTTACCTGATGATTTAGATATTGACAAAAAGCCTTACTTAGTACATGATATTTGTGTGTGTCTCTAAAAAAATTCTGTCGTGTTGATGTTTGGATAATAGGTGCTGTTCAAAGTACCTGCCTCTGCACCTCAGAAAATGGATTTTTTCAAATAGCAGGGTGCTGGACTGGATTTATTATAAGGACAGAAATAATTGTTTTGTAAGGTTGTGTCTACCTAGCTTACAGGTTTGAAAATTTCCAAGGTATTAATATGCATTTTATCTTCTGGAATGGTTATGCTCTCTCTGTACTCTCAAAATAATATATCAAAAACCCAAGGCTCAAAAGGCCCTGATGTGCATGAATACTAGCTAGAATTTTCTAAAAGCACTTTCATTAAAATTAAACAGTTACTTCTTTTACATTGATGGGTCTATTACTGATGGCTCTGAAATTCATGTCACAAAGAAATGAATGGCCCTTCAACTATTTCACATGTACTTACAGACAGGCAAATGTGATATATTGCATCCACAGACATCTCAATGAACATAATCATGATATCACAATATATCATGTTACACTTGTATATGTTTGGGTCACATAATTTACCATCAGCAGTGTGAGGTTTAACAGGGTTGAATTATATGGATGCTGCATAGAACACTTTGGATGCATTATGCTGATGCTTTGGACTTTAAAATGTTAATATTGCAAATGAAAGGTACACTTTGTGTATCATAAATCTGAGTGTCTATTCTTCCTGTGTACTCAATAAATACACTTCTCATCAACTTTTAATTATGCTGTTTGCATTATTCTGTCCTGAAGAGGATAACACTCTGTAAATCATCCACTTTTAATGTACACTGCAGCATAAGTTTAGTTAATTAAACCATATATTTTATTAGTACTTGCATTTCCATCTTGTAAAATGGCTAGGAAAAAAATAGAGAGAAGTTTTTATTTATTATAGCTGAGTTTAAGATGGTATTACAAAGTTTAGCAGGGTTAGATGTGCATATTGCTGCTGCCTGTAGCTTACTCACAAATTCCCAGTCTCAGAAACTTACTGTCTACCTATTGCTATGAAAGTGGGAACTTTCTTGAACATGTTGATCTATGTTGATGTTCCTACAGAAACACTTCAGTTTATTTAATAGTTGGCATAATCAGAACTGAATCAAGTAAGTGCTTGTCCATTTGTGCAGAATTTGTTATGTTAAATCACCAAAGAGAGTTCCCTTGTAATGAAATTCATGGTAAGGGGAATTAGGAGATCCTTTTGACTCTTTTTACCCTGAAGTTTCCTCCTTTTTATTGAACCCAGTTTCTCATGGCACAGTTTTCATCAGTAGACCCATTTTATGGTTCAGTGTAGGTGGAGAGTCATCCCAAGGGATGCATGACACATGAAAAATATCAATAAGATACAGTGTGACAAATAGCATGAGAAGTGTAAACACTTGCCATAGCATCTACAATTGTCTGAGGATTAAAGCCTTCTTTGGGTAGAGTTCACAGTATTTTCTGTTCAGATGAAATAAATAACTTAATTTGAACTTCGAGGTACAAGTGCCCAGAAAAAGAATATGATTTTGAGACTACTTCTGATTTACTTAAAAGCACTTTATTTCTGACAAAATTTATTCTGAGCTAAAATCCTTGAATGACTCAGTCTGTAACGCCCCATTTGAATGCCCAAATAAATTTTTTTCTGAGGGATTATTTTGCCAAAAGGTTTGAAATTAAATATATACTCAGGATTCTATTCACTAAAGCCAAGTATAGTAATTTCACGAATATAAGCTGCACCTTTTTCATTGAAGAATCCAGCCTACCCCAGTAGTGCGGCTAATCATCAGGTGCGGCTTATTTATGGACAAATCCCAGTGAAATGCCAACCTGGAAGTGAGAGCCAGAAAGGGAGAGAGCTGCAGCGGAGCTGCTGCCAGGTGGGCGGTGAGCCAGAGCCACTGGCGAGTGGGCGGCGGGCCACTGCTGGATTGGTGAGGCCAGCCTGGCTTCGCCACCTTTGCAAGAGCGAGCAAGCCGCCTTTGCCGCATTCGCGTAGACGAGTAAGCCGCCTTCGCCGCCACGAGTGAGGCACCGCCACCTTCGCTGTCACTGTGGTGAGCGTGCTCGCTGCCACTGGCGCCGCTGCCTTTGCACTGGGGAGGGAGTTGCCACCGCTGCCTTTGCAAGGGCGAGCAAGCTGCCGCCACCACCGAGCAGGCAGGGGCCATGGCAGCCAGCGCCGGGGGCAGGGCACCTGGGGCTGTGTTTAAAGGCTTCGCCAGTCTGTGAAAACTGTTTGCAACTTGAGCACCTGACACCAAACCCCGCACTGGCATGATTCTGTTACTAACTCATTATTTTGTCACACATGGATCCTCGCCTGAAAAAAAAAAAAAAGTGGCTTATATTCGAGTGCGGCTTATATATGGACAAATCCCGTGGTCTACCCGGATATGCGGCTTATAATCAGGTGCAGCTTATAATTGTGAAATTACTATAAATTTGTTCTACCTACAGAGTCTAGAGTCTAGAGCTGTATAGTGTGCTTAGTTGGAAATGCAACACTGCTGAATAAGAGGGAATGTTACATTTTACTCTGTAGATGTTATTTTCCAGATTTCAGAAGAGTATTTGGGAATAAGTCTCAATAAAATGGCAACCTCTTAACATTAAATCATAATATTTTAATTGGAAGAAAAAAATACAATTATAAAAGACCACTCAGAGAACAGCAAACCCGAGAACAGCAAACCCAAAACATAGCGTTTAAGAAAGTTTAGTGTGGACTAGAAATCAAAATATTAGGATTTCTTTTTTTTAGGATTATTAGGACTATTTTCCTCACTCTACATTTAAAGCTGTCCTTTGACTTGATTTCAGGTTCACTGATTACATATAAAATACATATAAAATGGGAGATAGAACTTAAAATGTAATCCTTTATTTAAAAGCAAGAAAGAAAGGACTGAGCAATTTTCAGACCTGTGTCATGAGAAGATCAAGTGTAATTACTTAAAATATGTTCATTTTGAGTGCTCATGCCCCGCAGAATGAGGAAGTAGAGGTGTTTCTGTTATACAAATATAAAACCACAGTCTCATTAATCAAGTCCTCTTTAGCAGAAATAACTAGCTCTTGACTCACACATGATGTAATTAGTACTCCTAATTTATTTGCACTTGAATTTGACAAGGATTTTGGTATTAGGATTTTCATCTATGTTCATCTATTTCTGTGTTGTCATGTAGGATGGTTTCAACTAAGAATTAAGCCAAATGAAAGAGGCTCCTTTTCTACTCAAAATTTACAGAACCATGTCCTTAAAAATTTTTTTTAAAAAGGCAACATCTACAAAAGAAGGGGGGCTTGAGGAGGAGCTTTACTCCTTTTCTTTTTTTTCCCTCTACATTTGACTTTCATGCATATTAAAAGAGGCTAGACATTAGTGTAAGGTATACTGTTATAGGGAGCATTTCTGCTCATTTTTTTCTCTTTTCACAGCTGCCTCAGCACCATGGTAAGTCACAACCTGGCCCTACTGTTAAAGCACAGAGACATTAGGAGATTACCTCCACAGTTGTTTGAATTTTTGCACAAAAATGCGTATTTTTACTTCATGTGATGTCATGAACACACAAGGACACAGAAGGAAAGGGAAAATGATAGTTTCAGCCAGAAAAAGCACTTAGAAAATTGATGAGTTTTAGGGAGGCTCTTAAATTCATATACAGAGCGGCAAATCCTGAGGAATATGGGCAGGATTGGTTTAGTTGAAACAGTATAGGAAGGACTTTTTGTTAAGAACAAAACAAAGCTTTCTCTCTTTGCTAGTGCTGAGACAATGAAGAGCCCTGTGTACTTTTTGTGCCCCTCAATGTGTTTTATTGATAGAATGGGCTCTTGTCTAACCCCAGCACCCGCCGTGCCGTGGCTAACACCAGCCTGGCCTAACACCAGCCTGGCCTGCAGCTCTGGAGCATCAGGCCTGGCTTTAAACGCAAGCAGAGCGCTGCACTGGCTGCACACTGTGACATTTGCTCTCGCTGTTGTCGCCAGCCAGAGAGGGCAGGGAGGGAGGATCAGCTCTCTCTGTAACTGCACCACGGCCCAGAGGCAGGCCCTGCTTGTGCCATGGATCCAGCAGGGCTGTTCTCCAGAGCCCCTCCAGCCTGGGATCTGTGTGCAGGGCACAAAGGCAGGCCCTGACTGTGCCATGGATCCAGCAGGGCTGTTCTCCAGAGCCCCTCCAGCCTGGGATCTGTGTGCAGGGCCTGTGATCCACGAGTGGAGGCGGCAGGCTGAAGTGAGCTGATATTTGGAGACAAACCTCAGCAGAGCAGCCCAACTTCCTTTCTCTCATCAATATTTACCAATTCTATTCCATCTTCAGGGGTCTTTCCAATACGTTTTGAATACATATTCCTTTTACAGATTGCAGTTATTTGGAGTGCCTCAAGAAAAGTGATTTCTTTGGTAAAGCAACAGAGATACCTTGAAATGGCAGAGTTTTGCTCAGAGTGATGCCAGCTCTGCTGGGACTATGCTGGCCATGGAGAGGGCTCAGAAGCCCAGCACTCGCTGCCTGCAGGGAGCGCCGGGCTCTACTCTGAACACAAAGGCTCAGGGTTACCACTCAAACTCTGAGATTTTCTCCCCATCATTCCTACACACATATATGAGTACGTTCATTATTTGTATCAGCAGAGCTGGAGTTTAGGGAGCTGGGGAAAGTGAGACTGAGGAGTTAAATCCTAGTGGGGATTTCAGGGCCTCAGCTGGAAAATCTCCACAAGCTTGGAGCAATCAAATGCAGCTGAGGCCAATTTAAAACAAAACAAAACAACATCAACAAAAATCTATCTGTTCTCATGGCAGGGGGATTTGCAGAGCTGTTGCTGAACAATAGGTCTCAGGGTATAAACGACTTGCTGGGAAGTTCCCCCCTTTTAAGCACGCTAAGGTATGCGGTGGGTGGGGTGTCTGCATGTGCAAGCATGCGTGAGCAAAAGATGGGTGTTTGTTTGAGTATGAAAGCCAAAAATAAACATGTAACATTGGAGAAGTCTTTCACTGTTTAGGCAGAGTGCTATCTGATATTTCATATACTGGTTATTTTTCGGCCCTACCATAAACCTACAGAATGAGTGAGAAAAATAAAACCTTTTTTTTCCCCAAAGTATGTATTTTCTCTGACCAGTTAAGCACTGTTGTTTCATATTAGGTTTGTTCAGGATGGTGAAATTTAGATTTACCTGTTTTTAAAATTTGCTAACTGAACTTTCTCATAAATTTTGCAACTATCTCAGAATTACATTTAGTAGCTTTCTCATGAGTTGTTGCTATATTTAGGATTTGACATTTGGTAGGTTGAAACCAGTTGTGTAAATCCATGGATATGTGTTGTTTTGCTGGGTTTTTTCCTATGAACTATATCTACAGAACTAACGTATCTATATAAATATTTATGGCTAAGTGCCTTTTAATCCTCAGTGCTATACTTATTTAAAGTTTGCCATTCTTACTTGCACTACTGTCAATAGACTGATTTGTTAGATTTATGTAAAGTGTGTAGTAAATCTTAACACTAAATTTTAATTGCTCCTTTTAAGCAGTTCAAAAAAGTTTCAGTCCTTCTTTTTGCAGGGAAGAGACTAGGTTTCTTTTGCATTTGCATGCCTTTTTCTCTGCTTCCAGGTAGGATACGATGTCTCAAGAGAGTATATTACCAATTGTATCACATCATCTTTCACTAACTTAAAATGCCCTGCATAGATCATGTGTCATTGCAGAAGAGAATTCAAATTTTAATATCATGGTAATTGTACTCTACTGAAATCTACATGACAATTTGTATTCAATCTCTTTCTATTTTTGTTTGTTTTTGTTTTAAGGGAAACCTCACGCTATATTCATTGAAAGCTTTCCGAAGCTTTGTTTTTCCCTAGAAGATGTCCTAGATTTTGTTCTTTAATGTTGTCCCTGATTTATTGAATGTCCATGTTTCCCTGGATAGTACCATCTTTTGAGTTATACATCATCGGAGTGACTCATTCCGATGATGTATTGCATTAATACATCATCAAAGCGCCTTGCTCTGCTGTTGCACTAATGATATGTTAGTATAATACATCATCAGAGTGAACTGCACTGATGATGTATTACTCAGATGGTGATGGCATTCTGTGAAGAAAAGGTTGAGGAGCAGGTTCAATACAGTCACAGGAGAAAAATTAGTCAATACAGAGTATAACTGTTTCTCCAGTAGGGATGCTGATGCTAAATTAGCACCATAGCCCCTGATCTGTACCCTTGCAGAAACACTGAGACATGCATTATCCCCGAAAGAGGAATGAATTCAGAACACTCAGCTAAAGGATTTTACAGAGGAGAGGAGAGGTGTAACCATACATATCACTGGAAAGCTAAAGGTTATATATATAGCTATAATTACTGGCTACTGAGAGATCAAATGAATCAAATGGGGCCAAAATAAGACCAAAGTGTAGATATGTTCAGTAGCTGCCTCTCTGGTGGAGAATGTGACACACAGGGAAACAGAGGTATAAGGGCTATAAATATACTATCTGAATTAAAACAGCTGCCATTTAGAAACCCCAAGCAGGGATATTAAAATATTCCGAGGCAGTTATGAAGGCTATGCTATAGTATTTTTGTTTTTAAATTAGGTACTTTTTTAGTCATGCTGTGTCACGAGCAAAACAGCACTGTCTCAGTGCTGTGTGCTCTCTCATGATGTCCAAGTGTGCTCAGTAACAAATTTCTAAGTGTGCACAGCTGATAAACATAGAAACTAAAAGGTGTTAAACCTTTTGGTGTTCAAGTTCCTTAAAATTGTGTTTTTCAGAGACTAGAAGCACAAAATAGTCTATGTGCATGTATGGCTGGAAATCCTGCAAAGTCAGGCTTGTGTTATGCTGATATATTTGTACAAGTGATGCTTTCTCTAAGTCACCTTAATTTATTTTACTTGTACATATCTATCTCTTGGTTTGATCTTGGGAAGGAGGTTCTGGCACAGCTACCTTTTGAGTTCACTTTCCAGGAAGGTGGAGGTGAAAAAAAGTGTTAAAATGAAACCTGTCAAGTTTGTAAAGAAGAGAGAGAAGTATTATTCCCAGATTTGTCTAATACAAGGGATGGGCTGTGACATACCTTTCTATATGAGAACAAAACATAATACAGGTACAAAAAGTGTTGTGGCACAACATTCGTGTCCCTGCAGATCTTGTTTTTCCACCTTCTCCCTCATTCTGTTAACTCCTAATTCCCTTCATTTTTTGTCTGCAGTTTTACAGCTAGTGCAAGGTGGGTTCCATTCTCCACCATTCTACATTCCGTTCCTACACTGCAGAGCCAGGGTGTGCTTGGCCTTTCTCTGGGATGTGTGGAACATGTCAGGCTGTAGCTCCAGGAACGTTTTGCAGAATGGTCTGTGCACAGCTTGTTGGTGTTCTCCTTGCCCCAGAACCGTATTTTGGCCGTGTCTGGGTCGCTTTCTTTGAAATGGGAAATTTTTTTTATAATCATGAATTCCCCTTTACTATCATGCAGGTGATTCCCTCACTCACCATTGCCCTCATGGTCTCCTTGATGCCAGACCAAAGAAAAAAAAAAACAAAACAAAAAGCAGCTGAAGCTGTTTTGTGTAGCCAGTCAGTTTGAAGATGCACTGAGGTGCAGAACCTGGGGCTGTACCTCCTGACAGCAGGAAAGGGAGCACTGCCTGTGTCAGCAGCCTCCTTTCCATCCTTACCAAACTCTCTGAGGACTCCCACTCCTGGCTGTTTCATGATGGATTATACAAGCTTCCAAACCAGTCCTCCTTTCTGCCATTTCTCTCCTGATCATCTGTCCTCTACAACTTGCAGAAAGACAGGGTGAGAGTGACTTAAGACACTCTTTTGTTTTCTCCCTCCATCTTTTCCTCTTATTCTCCCCTCCCTTTTCTTCTGTTCCATTTGTTTCCCACTTCCATTCCAGCTCTTTGTATAGGTGATTGCTTTAAACTTGTATGACGTGGTCAAGATATGCTTGAGATAAAAGTTAGCTTTGAAAAGAAACCGTACTGTGCCTGTACTTGAAAAAAATCACAATACTTTGTGGTGATATTCCCAAGATATTTATCAATGCAGCAAGTAATTGTTTCTCATGATTTTCAAATATTGCTAGACTTTGCTCTCAGGAACTGAAATCACTTTTTCAAGCTTTTATTTGGAAATGAATACCTCAGAGCTACTCAGTAGTATTTCTATCACTGCAGGTATTTTCATAGCAGCCCTCTTGTTATCCTTTAGAGTCCCTTTATAAGAAACAGGACAATAGACAAGATTTAAAAAAGAAAATCAGGAAATTAGTGATTTTTGTGTGTGTGTATATTTCTGATATCACTTTTAGTCAAAATAAATTTGATGATGTTCCCTAAATTGCAACAGAAACATTTTAAAAATTGTTTTTTTCAGTAATATATTCAGCATTCAGTTTTAGTATATGATTTGCCATTTTTCATTTGTGGATTTGCACTAACGTGGTTTGCAACATTAAGGCTTATTTAGAAAAATTGCAGATGTCATGAAAAGTAACCAGGTTCCCAGAAGATATGTATAAAATATTACTTCTGTGTACTAATTAGTGGTAATGACTTTTAATAATGCAAGAACTAGGATGTACCCTTTGGGTCTGGACAAACTAAGCCTTAGTTTTTAATGTGGCTCATACATGTGTTTTGTTTCATCTCAGACAATCTGCCATAACATAGGACAAAACAAGATGTTCTAATTTGCTATAAATAAAGCTTGCTTTGGTTAAGATAGAAACTGCCAATTGCAGAAATACACACATTGTTCATAATTTATAAACAATAAACACTTCTTTTGGCAGGCTGCCATGCAGTTCCTTTCTGCTCAAGTTCTAAACTGTGAATGAGAAATGATGTGAAATTTACAAATGGAGTGGCTGAGGGACCTGGCAGGGTTTGAAGTGATATTGGTGCCAATCCAAATCCACGCTAGACTCTGTTAGGATAGGTCAGTTCAAAGATGTAGCACAACTTACTGGAAGTGGCTGTATCAATGAAATGTCAAGTGAAATACACATAGTAGTCTAATTGCCAGGTGGTAATGACAGAATCGTGCTGAGGCTTTTCTCATTCCTGCTTTTCATATTGTGGCAGAGATGCAGATAAGCAGTTACTGGTGCATCTGGATTTCAAATGGCTGAAACTTCAGCTTTATGTTTATAAGGGGGATGTTGGATAAAATGAACCTTTTCGGGGAAAAGTGTGGAGAGATTTTGGCATGAGCCATAACTGGAAAATTGTTGGATGCTCATTCTTTTCAACATGAAAATGGCCCCTCTGAAGCAATTTGCTTTCCATCTCCAGGATCCTCTGCCATGCCTTATTACAGCTTTAGCATGGGATCAGCTCTGGAGTTGTTTCTTCTCCTCCTCTCTGTCAGCACAAAGAGTATACCATGCTGACATGGGTGCTCCAGGCTTACTTATGTCACATGAATATCATGATCAGGCTTTTTATGGGAGCAGTGGACTGGTTTTCTTGTGCCAGTAATCCAAACACTTATTTCTTCCCACTGCTTCAGGGGTGGGAAGGTGCTAAAAATTCAGGCTTTTTTATTTGTCTGAAATCAGTCAGATTTGGGTAGGAGAACCTTCTTTTGAAAATGTTTATACTTTGCCAAGTGGTCGGTATGTCACTGCTCTCATGGCAAGCTGCACTGTTAGAGCTCTGCTCTAACAGGCTCTCAGATTTTCCTGAGCTGATTGGGTTTAAGCAGGGGGTGTAGCATTTCCTTGCCTTGTTCAAGACTTTTCCTGGATGTATTTCCTATAGTCCATTGCTACGCTACAGTGATATATGTGCTTGACCTATTTTTTTGACACTGCACGACACATGCAGTTTAGTGAAGCTCATATTTAGATAAAATTTTTTAAGTGTTGATTTTTCAGGGAATTAAGAATCTGAATGTTATTTCTGTTCATTTGCAATTTACCATCTCTAGGCAGAATCTAGGCAGTGTTCCTTTCTGAGGCAGTGTCTGCTCCTCTCCCACATCTATAACTTAACCTACTCTTCCTGTATAATTTATATGCTGAAATTTTAATTCTCCATTGATCCAAAATCAAAAAGCCCATGGATTTTTGTCATTCTGCTTTTTCAAAAATGCTTTGTTACATTGACTACAGGCCTGAGATGAAGCTCACTGAAGTCAATGGACGTCTTTCGGCTAACTCCTGACAAGCACTGAATCAAATTCTAAAATGCATGTTTCTACTAAAAAAAACCCCCAAACAACAGCAAAACTTTTTGAGATCATCAGTAGAAGAGTGCTGTAGGCAGAAGACCAAATCTGTGTGTATGCTGCATGCATTGTCCCTCAGGGACATTCCCCTAGAATTGCAGACAGCAGTATAATAAATCAATTATCTGATTAAAACAAAAATAATTAATATGCAATTATGACAGATGTCAGGCCAATTAATATGTAAATATTCATAAACTACCTGACAAGTTGCACAAATGCAAGTAGAAATCTCTAAATATGAACATCTTGCTGTGTTTGTTGAACATAAGGGCAGGATGTTTCTAATTTGGTTGGGGAAAATAGCAACATGTATTTCAAAATAATTTTGTTTTCGTTTATCAAATCCACATTCCCAAGAGTGAACAATGAGCTGTGATGTATATAAACAAATAAAGTCTTTATGTGTCTCAGCACTCCAAAACTTAAAATGTTTGCTTAAAACTGGCAGAACTAATATAAATCCAAGAGTCATTCAAGCTATGATAACAGTAAAAAAATGTATACTTGTTCAGTTAAGAAGCTGCAGTTCTTCACCAAGCTACCAGGTTTAACTAATTAATGACTCCTTAATTATTAACCTGTGTTAATTGGTATATTCCCATCAATCATTAACTTTTTCATTCATTGATCACTTTGTCTATTCAATGCATGTTAACCACCCATAACCAGATTTACACATTAGCTGCTTTTAAGGTAACATACACAAATTAATTTCTTTTCTGGGTTAATTATTAGCTAAATCCCTTGGTAATTTTTCACTAGTTTAGTTATTTTTTACCTTTCACTATCTAGCCTTCAATTAATAATTGCAGAAACTATTTTCTCTATTATTTTTTAACTAGGTGTCCCTTATTAACCATTAAAAAAACCCCATCACTAGCATATATGATACAAACTTTAGTTTACCTATGTATGGATCTCATCATCATGTAGCAGTAAATTATCAGTGCATTTAACAACTTTGTTAAATGTAACAGGCCAGTATCTGACCTGGACTAAATTATGTTGCTTTTCCTAATGGCCAGCCTGTCAGAATGAAAGTGCTACTCTGAATGGGTCATATGCACTTTTTGAGCAAAGCACAGGCATGGCCATTTCTGCGACTCGTTTATTTTTTCTGAGATGTTCTAAGACTGAAGGTTTCCTCCAGTTTTGCTGTAGCTGCAAAGGAGACTTCAGATGTTAGTAAATCCAAAAGGAGGGATAACTTCCTTAAGAATATGTGGCAAAACAGATGAATAAGAAGAATATTATGAAATCTCCAGGATGAAAGAGTTAAAGGACAACTCTTCTGTCAGGATTTTTTTCCCATATAGGAGAAGGGTAATTCTCATGGGTAATTAAATCCTTTTTTTCTCCTAATTTAGCAAATTTCATGATTGCATGGCTGGAGACCTATCCTGCTTTGCTACATACTGGTGACAACTTCTTAATCGGCACCCTATGCATAAACAGATATAGCTAGAATTGGATACAGACTCTCTATTATAACTTTTCTTCAGGAACAGAATCTTTTCTAAGAGAGAAGCTATCAAAACAAAGTTTACATTGCATCAGTTATAGGCCATACCAAGAGCAGTACAAGCACCCACAGGGAAAAGGTAAACAAATGCCAGGTCCCTGTGAGGTACCTGCTCTTCTGAAGCCATCAGTTCCTTTGGTGCAATATGAAATGCTTGGCTGTTTTTAATGGCTCTATTTTTCTTTAATAATTTTTCACTCCACAACCGCTTTCAAATTCTTTGTAGAAAACGATGTTGTAATTATATTTTCACTATGGAGATGGATGACTTCTTAACAGTGACATTGCAGAGTCACTGTGGTTTTGAAACACTGGTATTTATATTGAAGTTACAATTTAATTTGTTTTGTTTTGTTTTTAACCAAAAGAATATGTTTCAAATGGGGTAAAGATGTTTTCCTAAAATAAGAAGAAAAATACTTAAGATACTTGCTTTCAGCACTGGTGACTGATATGAGAACACAGAATTCAGTAAATGCATCTTGTTTTCCTCCACAAAACTAAATCCAGAAACATCTCTGTAGTGTTTATGCCTAGTTTTGACATCAAAACAAATTATTATAAAATATTTTTAAAAATTATTTTTGACCAGAACTTTTTTTTTTCTTTGAGGGAGTTGGAGCATAATTGTATCATGATGGATGTTAAGAGAAGAATATCTTCTTAAAGTCTCTTTCTTTTAATGAATTTAAATATAATAAGTTTTTATACCTTTAAGTGATTGGTTTCACAAAGCAGAAATTCCTTGGTTCTGGTTTACATTAGTATTTACATCATGATGACTTCATTCTCTTTCATCATGCTTATTCTAGTAAGAAACAGCCTGTTTCAGTCAGTGATATCACAGCAGGAAAAAGAAATTAATGTGTAGGTGTCAGATATAATATGTCTTCGTTAATAAAAAAGCAAAGGGAACAGCAGGCATGTAAAATAATTTTCTAGAGAAGCAAAGTAATTTATTAAAAATTAAGCACACTGCAAGTTAGAAGAGCTGTTTTATTAGTATCAGTTTGCTGATCTTTGTGCATAGAGACCAAGAACCTTTTCTTGATATGCAAGACTGAATCACTGTTTTGTGATCAAGAATGAGTGTGTGGCAGCAATGTGTGTAGCAAAGGGGTGACAGGAGACAGCAATTTCCCTGCCCTGATATTTTCTTTATGCGAGTTCAGAGTGGGCGTCTGGGTAAAAGTAAAGGGGAATCATGAGTGGTTCTCAACTCAGAAATTAATTAAGCTGTTTGGGTAAGTAATTGGGACAATGGTGTCCACTTCCTTCATTTTAATTAAAAAAGATGATTATGTTTTCATTTATTTGCTTCTGATTATTAAAGCTTTTTCCTAAATTATTCTGGGAAAGTTTTTCAAGAGAGCCTAAGTGACTGAGCACAAAGTAACCTAAATGCTAACTCAAAGTAACCAAAGTAACCTAAGTATAACCTAAATATTTCAAAAAAATCTTGTGTGACTTTACTGTTTTCTAAAGCACCGTGTTGCAGTGTATTGAGATGCTGAATGTTCTAAATAGCAATTTGATGGTCTTATCTGGCTCTGGTCTTTCATTTCTTAACATCTGGTGAATCTAAATGTGAAGTGTGTTATATACCTTCAACATCCAGCAGCAGCCCCACCCCATCATCTGTCTGAGTGTGTGTTACACAGACCTTTGAAATGTTCAGGAGAGAAATCCCCAAATGCCTGCATGTTAGCTGTGGCATCACCTCAGTGTCAGAGATATCTCTCAGCTGCAAAGAAAATCTGGTAGAGAACCTTCAAAACCATGCATGTGATTAAGTGCAGATCTAATGACTATGCAAGAAATTACTTTCATGGGCTTAAAGACATTTCTTTTTGAAGGTAAAACAAACCATGAAATTAGGTGATAACAAGGTTGAGATTTATACTTTTAATCCCTTCTAGGCAAATCTCTGGATGAATTATAGTCAGAGGAAACTGTCTTAAGATAGCCAATATAACTAGCAGAATATTAAAAAAAAAAGGTATTAAAGAGCTAGCAAAAAAGGGGGATGAGGGGGGGAGCCCTTCTAAATTAGTCAGAAACTAATGAAATTACTTAAGAAATACGGTCTTTGGTTGTGAAGATAAATCCATAAACAGCCCTATGTGCAAAAAGAGGTAATTAAAGAATTTTGTAAAAGGTAAAAAAACCCAGTGAAGTGAATAAACAGATGACAATCCAAAGAGAAATGTGAATTCCATAGTAGCCAAATGCATCAAAGGGCAAACTATAACCAGTTAGTTAAAACTAAAATAATTTGGTAGGTAGTAAGCCAATACTTTGCTACATTAATTCTTCTGCTATTTGAAAGTCACCTTCAAGCAGGTCGTTCAGTCTTTTACTGTGAAATTGTTTTAAAATAGTGTTTTGATTTTTGAATGAACCAGTTTGTCTTCAAAAAACACTTGTTTCAGATTTTTGAGACACCTTTTTTATATTGTTTATATATTATAATATTATATATTACTTATTTTAAAAGTTTTCTGTCACTATGAAAAAAGCTTAGAACTCAGATAAGATCACTGGATCTTCACATCATAAAAGGTACAGTAATTCAACAACTGTAAGACACACCGGATTATAAGGCGCACCTCTGGGTTGTCAGCAATCTTCCAAACTTTATCCATATATAAGGTGCACCAGACTATAAGGCACACTTTTTTTCGAAGTGAGGATCCGCGCACAGCAAAGTAACAAATTAGTAAGGGAATTGCGCAATTGCGGGGTTTATGTCAGGTGCTCAATTTGCAAACATTTTTCACGGATCACCATAGCCTTTAAATGCAGCCCCAGGTGGCCTCCCCATGCCACGGGCCCCAGCACTCCCGCTCACCCCCGGCACCGGCTCTCACGGCTGCCCTCGTGGTGGCTGCCGCAGCTGCCCTCATGGTTCGCACTTCCAGGTTGGCAAATTTCCAAACTTTGTCCATATATAAGGCACACTGGATTAAACGGCGCACTTCCGGGTTTCAATCAAAATTTTAGTTAAAAGGGTGCGCCTTATAGTTGTGAATTTACTGTAATTGTATGAAGTTTGGTTCAACAGGAATAGAAGCTATAGACAAGAACTTCTTCTTACTAGCTTAGTTTAACTGGTATTTCTGGACCAACTTGCTGTACCTACTGGATGTCTACAACTCCAATGTATCTACCACTATTTCAATACCTTTCCTCTGGTAATGAATCTCGCCCCCCCACCCCCCCATCCCCCCCATCCTGAGATGTCATCCTTTGTATTACTTTACAACATTTTTAAACAAATAAATTGCATCACAGCTTTGATATCATAGACTGTCTATTTTATTCTTCCTTTACATTTTCTTTTCCCTTAGATCTCAGGTGTAAACAGTTTTCTCAATCTGTATTGCAAGATACAGCCTTAATTGTTGGTTCTGCATTCCCAGATTCAGGAGATGGAAAAAGTGGAATTTCATTACTGTCACAAGCAAGGACAAGAAGTAAAATGAGGAAATTGGTCTATTTGATTTGTATTATTCATACCTTTTAAAATGATGCTTGGTTTTGCTATCAGGTGTCTCTGGTGTGCTATCACACAAAATTATGGAATGTTAATTATGGAATTTTAACCATTGGCAGTTAAAAGATCTAATAATATATTCAGGTGTTCATTTTATCTTTGTCTACAAGGCTTTATACATAGCTCAGGGACCAATATTTTGTTTATCTCAGTATTTATAGCTACCTTTAATAGTTGGTAGAAGAAATGCCGTATCACCTCAATCAAATAATTTCTGGGGCTACAATATCATGAGAGTTAACAGTGAACATTGTTTCACTAGCAATACAGGGCTTACACTTTTGATACCATTACTGACTGCAGAATGCTCTGCATGACAATGCAGATATTGACATATATACTTTTGAGTGCTTGATTTCTTGTATGAAAAGTGTAACTTACATGATATTTATCTCTAAAAATAATAGGGATTTTAAAGGTTATAAAAATAGTTCTGCACTGAAATCCTTTTCATATTCCTTTCATTTCCAGGAACAGTAAGAGAAATATTATTTCTTCCTTACAAATGAATAATAAAAATATTAAAAATTACTATATATATTATTAATGCATATTACACATGAATTTCTGTTGACTGTACACTGAAGTATGCTCAGAAGTTTACTTTTATTTCATATTTGGTTTTTCTTAAACAGTTCTAGCTACAATTGAATAAGAGGTACCAAACTTGTAGAGGTGCACCTGATGACACATTTCCTTGGTGATTAGCTGCATCTGAACAGAGGACTTCTATGAAACTGAGTACATACAGCTGTTGATAGCAAATTTGAAAGTGTTCAGTTTAAAATGTATCACTTGAGAAGAGAAATGTTTGGGTTTGGGAAGAGTAAGATTTCATTAAATAAATCTTTAATTAATTAAATCAATTGAACTAGGAAGATTTTACATATCAAGTCAAGGTCAGATAGATAAAACAGAATGCCTGGCACCAGCAACTGGACATGAAAACCTGCAGGTTTGTACAATTATTCTGACTGAAATTTGCTGTGAAGACCAAAGTGAAGAAAAAATATATTTTTGTATTAAGTGGAATTATTTTGATATTTAGGTCATTATTTAATTTTCTTTTTGGGTATACCTGAGAAAACTGATTGGACAAATTCTATTGATGATTTTTTAAAGATTTCTTTAAAAGGTACAAATTAAAACTAAATGTAGAGATTTATCTACACTATTGCAGTAAGCTGTATTTGTAAAAGGCTGTTAACACTACAGCTTGCAAGCATGAGATACAGAATTAAAAGGGCTAATATGTTCTGTTTTGAACTGCAAGTCTGAGCAATAAAATTGAGCTAAGAGATGCTGTTCATTAATCCAATGGCAAGTGAGTATCTCATTGTTTGGGCTTATGAGTTCAAGGCAGACAGATACTGTGCACCCTTTCTACCCCATTCCTTTATGTATCTTTGGGTTTGGATTTTTTTAATAAGATCAAAGCCTTACCTAGCAAATAGCTGTGTAGGGTGAATTTATGTCAATTTTCCTCAAGTATTTTTGTGGGTAAAAAACTATATTCATTGAAACTAAAATAAGTTTTTGTTTAATTTTTTAAGGTAGTTTGCCGCCTTAAAGAAGTGGGTGTTTTGTAGATGCAACTTAAAAACAACCATAAAAAGACTGTCCTTGATTTTATTTTCCTTTTCAACACAGAAATCTGTAAATAATGTTATTAATATTAAAGGATTTCAAAAAATATAAAATTGAGTTATATTTTTAAATATTTTTCTCACATACTTTATTCCAACCTTCTTTTTTTTTTCTTTTTTGGGGGGAAAATAATCTGTCTAACCTGAAACAGATTGTGTTGTCTGTATGGAAGCTTCTGTAGATTTGATTAACACTACACTGTCAAGTCTTTGGGGTCAGGGCAGATTGTATTAGAAGCATGACAAGTAGTTAATGAATTTGCATTGACTAATCCATACAAAGCTAAAGATTTTCCTGTCAAGATTAATGTCTGAAAAGAGTAGGACACACTATTTGATACATTATCTTACACTGAATCATACTGTTATTGGACATAAGATTAAGGAACTATGTTATTTTGCCTTATTGCATAGCTATACAACTGGGTTTTGCTATGACACTGATGTATAGCCCTTGCTTTAAGAATTCATTTAATCACCAGTAATGTCCTGCTGGAGCTCCTCTGTATATGATGTGTGTACTGGCAGTAGCAGAAGGAGTTCCCAGTCTTGTAAAGCTTCCCTTTCTAACCATTCCTGATGTGCAGCCATTCCAAATTACAAGGTGGACTTAGGGATGCTTGGTCCAAATTGTGATCTGTGTCTTCAATGTGAACGAAAGTGCCCAAAGACCTGGTGATGAAACACTTTAAGCTTTCAGATGCTGCCCAGATGTAATGTGATCAAAAGAGTTGCTGTTCCTTAAAATTGTAGTGGCCTAACAGAAATGTATACTCAGTGATTCTGTGAAATCTCAAGAAGCGGAATTTGGTGAAAAGAAATGCTAGAATGTTTTTTCCAGGGAAATTAGGCATGCTATTCCTGTCAAAATGATAAGAATAGATAGGTGAATCTCTGAGTCTTGAAGAAGGAGAAAGGGTTAAGAAAGATGTCTTACTAGATTGTGAATAAAATTCCAGAACCTGTGCAAAATAAACAAGAGAATAAAGGTAGCATCCTTCTCATAGGAGGTGTCCGTTTAAATACTGAAGTAGGAATTACATGTCACAATAACAGTAATGAATGCAGGAAAAGTGCACAAGAGTGAAGAAATATGGCAAGATATTCTCTTTTTGCATTTTTTTAAGGTGACAGTTTTGTTTAGGAATAAATCATATAGAAATTTATTTAAAGAAAAAAGTTTTTCAAATTCCAAGTTGACGTATTCAGTAGATTCAGTTGTCTGTATTATATATGGGAACATCTATGTAAACAAAGACAAGTTCCCAGAAAAACCCAAAACGATTACTGTGTTCAAATTACTTATCAAAGTAAAACATATTTTTTAGCAAGAAAAGGGATCGTTTGGCAGTTTCTTTGGTTATATATAGAATATAATTGATCATTCTTTAATAATATTTCTTAAGGAAGAACATGGGTTAGATTGATTACAAGATATCTTAATATTTAGAATGAAGATGCTGGGTTTACAGAAGTTTAAATGGAAAAGGTAGTTCAGTTCTCAGGAAATGATCCAAAAGAATAGCATATTAGGATTTACTAGAGAAGGATTAGAATGCAAACTGAGAAATGACAATGTTTCTGTACTAATCTCACTTATACCTGCATCATTAGCACTGGATGCACTACTAATTTTTAAAATTTAAAACTGGATGGAATAGAAATTAGAGAAACTGCAGAAAAAAATAAAAGAATCATCATCAACATGGATAATGTAAGGGATGGAAGCATTTCCATGTAAGCTAAGAATTAACCAAGTGGGAATTTTCAATCCTTAATGAGCAATTAAAAGATGTGCAGAGAGAAGAATGTAAAAAAGCTTTTCAGTTTGTTCCAGACATAGAAAGATGAGTAATTATTCTCTGTCCCTACCAAACTTAAACTAAAATTGCATCAAGTAATGCAATATAAAAAAAAAACTTTTCACAAAGAAAATCTAGGCTGCTAAACTTCTTTGTGCTTACACTATATAGGTATGATTTTTAAAAATTACCTGATGGTAATAAATAAAATTTCTCTAAATTCTATGACTTCCAAAGATGATGCCTCAAGATCAGGTATTTGTTGGAGGCTGTGTGAGTATAATGGGAAGATGTTTATATTCTGTGCAGTATTTTGTGATAACTGGTAGAGGACATCTAAAAAATAGTTTCAGACATCATGAAAAGATACCTGTAAGTCCTCTTGTTTTGTCTTGTTTTCCCCTTTTAGGAAATGGCTCCATCTTTTATTTCAGATAGTTAAGTTGTTCTTTGGGAAATATTTTGTTATTTGAGGCCCAAGTCTAGTTTACTGCATATATGAATTCATTGCACAGAAAATGCCTAACAACATCTAAAAAGCTTCAGTGGGCTCCACGCTGCTTAAAAGTATCCATAAGAATCATATGAAAATATAAAGGCTAAAAATTAGTTGATGAAAAATATTGGCCCATAAGATAAGAGCTATGGAAGGTTGTAAATTCATATTTAGGGCACATACTTCAAAAATTGAGAATGCTAAATATGATTTACCTTGCTAGCAAAGCTGCTGGTTGTGTGGATCACGTTCATCATTATCACTTATTATAGCCACCTCAAGATGAATGGCACAGGCTGCCACCAGCCATTTGGTTCCTGAGGTGAATATGGTCATGGACTTCTCGTAAACAGTATTCATTTCTGTCTCCAGCCTTCTTGGTTTTGATCAACTCTCTGCTGTAAATATCAGTTGCCCATTTCTGTACCACATGGTACCTCCCAGCACTTTTAAGTATTGCATTTAAGTGCTTTCACAGCTGCTGTAGCTTTTATATCTGCATACACATCTCTAATATTTGGATAAATCAAATGGTAACTATGGCTGCAGAGTGAACTTCACTGCTTTCAACACTCAAGAGCTTAGACTCTGTTAGATGTGTGTGCTCCTCAGTTTCTCTGTCCAGTTCATCCATGCTAAATGTTGTCTCTCTTTATATTGTCTAAATTTTAGTGTTGAGAGGTTTTTTTTGTTTCATTCAATTTCATGTTTACTTTGTGGAATCAGTTTTTATGGACCTGTTTCTTCCTCTCCTATACTGTCACTGTTTAGCCCCAGACTGCCCACACAGGGGCAGAGAGCTGTGGATAATTTTTATTTTAGCTAATTTAAATGGAGTGAGGCATGAGTAATGCAACACTTCTCAAAACTGCATTTGTTCTCTAGTTCCAGTCACTGCAATTACATGTCAGCTGACTCATCAGTATGAGCCATGACAAAACTGTAGCAATGCAGAATGCTGTCAGCTGGTCAGTAAATAAAACCTCTCCTTCATAAGTCTTGTGGTTTTGCTTTGTCATTTAAAAAAGCACCCTTGTTAAGAAGCCAGTGTGGTGCTGAAAAAGAAAACATCAGAGTTGGAGAATCTGCTGGAAGTGTTTTAGCAATTACCTAAATGAAAATCCTGCTGATCATTTGCAATGGTCTGCTTTTCAAAGAAGTAGGGGCAGCTCTTACCATGGAAACTGAGGCATTCATCAACACAAGGTACTAGAAACATCCCTAAAATCTTTATTATTTTCCCTTACTACTTTTGCTGTGTCAGGTTAGCATTACAGAGGTTTAGGTCTGTTGTATGATGCAGGAAAGTACAAACTGGTGATAACGCGTAAGGAGTGACAAAGCAATTCACACTGCTGTTATGCTGTGTTTCAGAGTTCTCACCATGCTGGGTGTTTGCACAGAACCCTCTGGGAGTATCAGTGTGCAAGGACAACATGTAAAAAGAGGCATGTAGGAAAGTAAACAGGGTCTTTAAAAAGTGACGGACTTTTTTTCTGTTTTCAAGCATATACTCTCATCTATTAAAGTTATTAATGAATAACTTATATGTTGTTGGTATAATATTGATCTCTTAAAACATTGAAAGCATTAGAAGTGTCTGTGCACTTGTTGGAAGTGCATGCACATCCACAGTGCATGTGTGGAATGTGCTGGGATGTTTTCTGCTGAGATTCCCGGCAGAAGAAAAGCACTGGAGCTGCTGTTGAATACGAGCTGGTCTGGCTCATCTCCAGAGAGCTAGAATCAGTGTCTGGGTCACTGTTCAGCAAGAGCTGAATATTGTCAGACTAAATTGACTTAAGACTGTCTTAAGGTCAGAGGCAGACAATTCTGTAGGCTCTGTGAACCATTCAAGCCTATTAACAAATAAGAGTTTACACACTAAAGATTCTTATCTTTCCTTAGGATTTATTTACCCAATGGGTCTCCACACCTGCAGCCAATGGTGAAGAAAAAGACATGTGGAAGCTGTCCACGTTATTGAGACTTGCTGTAGGGTTAGATAAAGACTTTAGGGTACACACTACTGTTTGTTTGCATGGTTCATAATTAGTGTCTCAAGGCACTGTTATTTTTCAAATTTAAGAAGTGAAAGAATCCTGTGTTTATAGGTACAGCATCCTTGTAAAGCAACCTCTGAGACATTGTGACTAAGGATTCTGAGGGGAAAAAATAAAGAGAGAAATAATTTAATGGCATGACTAAAAGCTACTGAGGATCACATTCAAGAAATTTCCTTGATGCGAATGTAGAAGGCGAAGGAATAAATTTTTTTAGATTGAATTATGGGTTGTCAGTCTGTTTTCATAGTTCAGTGAAGATCTTATTTTGCAACTAAATAACAACATTGTCAATACTACCTCATGAATATCATCAGAATGGGCTTATTTCTGTTGGCTCAAACTCCTCTTAATCAGAAGGATTTTTTTTTTAAGACTTAATTTTGTTGTATTTCACTTTGCTTCAAAAAAGAGTTTTATTTTCAGTAATTATTTAATGACTTGCTGAGGGCCTTTAAATATACCATACATCACTAGCTGTGGAATGCAGTCAGAGGGAATGCACACAAAGATATTGGTAGAAAATAATTATGTGGACTTGACCACTTGACAGCAAATTGTAATGAAGCTAGCAAAAACTCCACTGTAGATTGTATTAGCTTTTAGTTACATCTTGGCTTATGTTCCAGAGAGCAAAAGAGGAATTCATAGTAGCGCTGTAAGAAGCTGTTATTAGAAGGATGCAAATTCTTCAAGTGAATGTTAAATCACTTGCAGTTTTATTTTACTGTCTAAAATGAGGTGAGGTTTTTGTTTTTTTTTTTTTCTTCAGTGCTAAGTGTGCTTGCTTGCACCATTTTTAATTGCATGCCCTTTACTCCTCTTGAACATTGTGAAAAAATGGAATTGCTAATCTAGGCTGAGATTCTTCTGTTGTGTGCAACTTGTCATACTTAGTGTGGATGAATCAATGCAAGAGAAATCTGTTTTAATTGTCTTCTCCTTTCCTGATGAGATTTCAGTTCCAGAAGTATGTCGAAGTCAGAATCCCAAGTGCTTAAATTCACTACCTCTCACTTTGTGTACACTTTCATCATAGAAGATTCAATTTTCTTTTTACTAGACTCAGGTTTTTAAACCATACTTGACTTTGTAGAGATAGGCTCTGAATTAATGCAAACTCAGAAAAAATGAAAATATTTATTTTCTAGTGGAAGTCTGTAGTAGGTAGACACGTATACGAACATAGTGAACTTCTGTCTCAGATTAGTTGCTCTGGTACTGTCTGAATAGTGATTCAAAAGGGGAGTACATTTCTCTTGCTCCATTGTGGGAGTTAGCTGCTGCTTTTCATCAGTTCACACAAACTGCCAAAGCCAATGTCGGCCTTACCCTCCTTACACCTAATGCACTTCCTCTATAAACCCTGGGGATTACACCAAGCTTTTATAACTGGCAGCATGGCATTGCAAGGAATGAAGGCAAGGTAAGGAAAAAAGATATTAAAGCTTCTCACTAGGACACCAGGGCCATCACTCATCATCAGAGCTGTCCTTGTGAAATGTTGATGCTTCCAGCAGTCCTTGGAAAGTCATACTTTGCCACTAAATGGAAAACAGCAATTATGCTCTGATGGATGTTCAAGATTACAGTATTTCTTATTCCCAATTTTTACAGCTCCAAGTAAATATCTCCCTTGTTTCCTGCTGTCTTACAGCTCCCAAAGAGTGCATTCACGAGTGAAGATGTCCTAGACATGTGATAACTAGACTGTGTAATGTCTTTTTCTAGTACCATGAGAAGACAATATTTCATTTACATTTCTTTCTTCTGAAATCCCCATCTTCTACATGCTCTCTATTTTCTGAATTTTAGAATCAGGATGGGTCTTTCCAGCTTGTCCTTTTACCTGCGAAAAAGACTTGTCTTTTTCATATCCTGCTGCTTTTCCTTTCAAAGTTTATTATAATTCTAATTTGAAGCTTCTGGTTTTGTTTTGTGACTAAAAGCTTATTGGAAAAATGCTACTTTCCTCATAAAGACTGATTGCTACAGCTCATGCTACATACAATTTCCTGCTCTTTAGCCCATCCTTTGACATTTTTCTACCTCAAGTTTACTGATTGTTCAAGAAAAAGAGGTCAAGATGTAGTCATTTGAGCACCTTAGGTTTTGAGGACTGAGGGACTAGACAAAAGTCACAGATAGCTATAGCTGTGTGTTATAGCTATTTATTAATCCTTAGATGCCTCCTTCTTACATCAGTAGTGAGAGCCTTAAGTGAGGTCTCTGAATTCTGTACTGAATGTCTGAGAATTGTTAAGAATCTCATTATGACATCTATAGCAGATACCCCAGAGTGGGAACATAAGGATATGGGAAATTCAGAGAGGAATGCCTGACTTATATGGAGAAATGCATCTCCATTAGGAGTATACAAATCTTCATAAAGATATCTTTATCTCTATCAGGAATGTAGTCTTAAATCCTTTCTAGGTTGTAAAGTAAGCACATGCCTTTAAAATTATATGCATCCCAAAGGGGAAGATAGAGCTTCAAACCCTCTCTTTCCTGCTGCACAGAGTTTATTGTTTCCCTATCAGGATCTTCCAATCCTTAATCCTGTTTAGGAATTTCTGGCTGGAGATACCCTCCTGGCCTGAAGGATGTACCACCCATTTTGCATAAAAGAATTAGAGATTAGTTCATGGACTCAGTGAAAATTATGCTTCAGCCCTGAAATGTAATGGTCACATGAGGCAGAAGATGTAAGGTTTCAGTTCCAGAGCTCTGCAGGAAATATCCTGTAGAGTGAGCAGGTAAAGAAATTTTCTGTGCTGATTGTTAATACAAGTACTGAGTTGTGAAAAACTAAAACAAAACCATGGATAAAAACCTTGATGGTTCTCTTCTATTTAATTAATTTGTTGAACTATTCAATACCACAAGTCATAGAAATTTTAATACAGCCAAAGAGTGCAAAAAAAGCGTGGTTTTTTTAATCCCAAGAAGATCCCCTTTGTAGGCTAAGAGCAATCTAGCAATCAGATTTCGGGTCTTAAATATTCCACAAGTTCAGATGAATTGGCTGTAGCTGCAATGGTGGTAGTTTGCAAATATTTACATTTATAAAATCGTGGTAAACTAAAAAAATACCACTTACACCATAAATGATGGTTTGTCCATTTTAAAAAACTTTCATTACTTTTAATGGCCACTTCAAACATCTCGTGATAGACTTTTAAACAAATACTAGAGATATGTCCTGACATAGAAATAGGATCACTGTGAGAGCAGGGCATGAGTTTAAAATGTTAGTATTTATTCAGAGCCATTTAGGGCACCAAGCAGAACTGGTTGCAGAACAGCATTGGTGGGATTTTCATGTCTGAAGTGTTGCAGTAATGTGTGTAGAGGGTTTGATGGTGGCCAAACACCAGTGCATCCATGGAAAAAAAATCATTCACTCATTCTCTTCTTTCCTTAAGCAGAGGAAGGGGAAAGAAAACTCAAGGGGTGAGATAAGGATTGGGAAAAAAAACAATATAAGGGCAAAAAAGACTCAAAACTTTTAAATGTATAAAGAAAAAATTACTAACAGAATTAAAAGAAGATAATGAGAACAAGAAATAAACTTTTAGAACACCTTTTCTCTCCCCCAGCTCTTTTTCCCTTCCCATGGCCAGCGCAGGGAGACAAAGACTTGGGATTTTTAGTCAGTTTGTCACTTCTAAAATCTTTCTTCAGTTCTCTTAGGGAGAGGAGTCTCTTTTGCTATGCCATGCAGTCTTTCCCAAGGGAGATGCTTCTCCGTGAATGTTTCCAACTTGGTTCTAATTTTCACGAGTAGCAGTCCACCCAAAATCTGCTGCCATATGAAGTCCCTCCCGTGGGCAAAACCAGTGTTCCCACAGCTGCTTTTTTCATGGGCCATTTAGTTTATGGGGTTTTGTTTTTTAAGGATGAGCTGTCCTAGTATAAAAGCAAGAGTCCTCTTCTATTTCTGCAAGCAAGGGTTCTCTCCCTCCCTGTTCAAGCCTCTTACCAGATCACAACTTTTCAGCATCCACACGCTCCAGCATGAGTGCCTTTTTCTCATGAGCTGCAGGTGAATTCTGCATCCCCCCATGCAATTCATAAATTACAGGAAACAGTTTGTTGTATATTAAAGCCCTTACCACAGCTTGCAGAAGAATCTCAGCTCTGAGGCTCAGACTACCTCCTCCTCTGACTTTGGTATTGCACTGACTTTGGTATTGCCATTTTCTTCTCCTCACGAGACTTCACTTTTTCACCTTCTCTGACTCAGGAGAGAATTGGTGCTCATAGGTTTGTTTGTTCTCAAGTTTTTCAGCTGAAACCATTTTTATAGAGTTCTGCAGCACTGAAAGGTTGGTCTTGTCTGGGCTGTGCCTCTTGCTGCTGCTCACATGGTTCCCACTGGCACCATGCAGAGAGCTTCCCATGGTTCTTTCATTCTTAAATATGTTATCATAAAGGCATTACCAGCTCCTCTAATTTCTAAGCAGTGTGCCTATTCTCAGAGCTAGCCAGTGTTTGGATTTGCCAAGCATGAGGAAGCTCCTAGCAGCTCCTCACAGAAAAAATCACTTCCGTGGCTGGCTTTCTCCCCACTCACCAAAAATTAAACTATTTAAAACCACCACAAATGTGACAAGAAAGAAGGACAAATTAATATGAACTCTACAAATTTCCATAAAGCAGGTGGAACATTTCTCTTTTTGTATTGTAGCAATCTTTTCCAAATCTGGATTTTTTTGGATGGTGATTTCCTTTTTATTGACCGGTTTTACACCGGTGGATTATCTCCTGATTTATATTACTGAAAGTCAGAAGAAAAATTTCTTATAAAAATAGTTTTCACATACTATTTTTAACTTTCCTGTTATTTCTATTTATTCCATGTCCTTTTCAGTAATTTTAAATTTCTCCTTTTATCCTTCCAAATGTATTTATCTACAGATGTCTCATTGATCCAGAGGCATTGAAAAAAGTAGCTAGAAGACTTCTACACCTAAAAGACCCTTCAATTTCTCTTTCCCACACACAGTTAAAAACATAAGAAATGAATGAGACAGAATAAAATACTAGAAAAATATACAAATGGATCTCTGTAATGGTCCCTCAATATTTCCCAGATAATAGAGCTATTAGATCCATGTTAGATCATGCTTCATATTAGTAGTCACTACAATCTGTCTGCTGTCATGAGATCATGTATTGAGAGTTCTTTTAATATGTATTTTTTAAGTCTATGTTGCTATCTAGATTTCTATTTCTATTCTTGCCTAGTAAGCAACATCCATTTTCTCCTTGTACTGCAGATTCCTTTTGCCTACTTTATTAACTTCTTGCCTTTATCAGAATCAGCACAGCTTTTAATGTAACTAGTGAGCCTGTCATTAGGGACTTGATGGAAGCCTTCCTCAAATTGTAAATAAATTATACTTTATGTACAGCCATTATCATCTTTCTCTAGGGGTTTCAATGGCTCCAAGCTTTTGTGGTATAGACCATATCCCTTTAGGCAAGATATCCCTTCAGGATATTTCCCTTCAGGCATGATATGCTGGTTGTAGTCATTACAATATTACTTTGATTATTCTCTAAATTACCCCTCATTACTGTACATTTTCTTTGCTTTTCTCATTACAGATGTAAACATTGTGTGTCTGTTGTGTTTTCAGTCATCCATCCATTCAGCTTCTTAATATACAGCTTCTCTCAGAGATTTTTTATGGATTTGAAAAAAAAAGGGAAAAAAATGTTTCTTGCCATATATGTCATGTCTAAATATATGGCAATTCAGAATATGGTTTCTTAATTTAGTGTGATTAAGTAACTAATTAGTCACCATAACATATTAAAAGGCATCTTTATGACTCTTTTGGGAAGTATCAATGAAAAGGTCTTGCTCCACATCTTGATTGTCAACTGACCTGGGCTCTATCAAAGCTGTAATAAGAGAAGTAAATTCCAAAGGTGAAGGGGTTTTGCTAAGAATTTCCTGTCAACATCCCCTGACATTTATGTTTAGGGACTCGAGTGTTGCAGCTGACCCCAGCTGTCATGGTGGAACACAACAGGAGAAGGAGGTTACTTAATTACAGTCATTCAAAACCTTGCTGATGCTTACAAGTTCTCTGTTATGATTCCCATTGGGCTGCATGATTTCATGGGCATGAACACTATTGTCCATTACATCACATCCTATGGGAGCATGAGAGCATTTATTAGGGAGAATAGAATTTGTACGACAGCATCTTAAGCTGACATATTCAGAAAGTTCTTAAACCTTAATGACTTCATTTTAAGGTATTTTAACATTAGATGTATGCCCCTCTAAGTGCACATAACAGATACAATTTCTCTAAGTACAAATCTGTAAAACAGAAGCAGAACTCTTGAGGACTCACAGAAATTTTAGTCTCCCTTTACACAGATCCTCATTCTTCAGTGCCTATAACAGCCTGAAGAACACTGGGGGCCGATTAGCCTGGAAGCTGCTCTGTGGAGAAGAACCCTGGGGTCCTAGTGGACAACAAGCTGTCCGTGATCCAGAAGTGTGTCCTGATGGCCAAGAAGGCCAAGAGTATCCTGGGGATATGAGGAGAACATTGCCAAGAGGTCAAGGGAATTGATCCTGGCCCTCTGCTCAGCCCTGGTGAGGTTCATCTGGAATTTTGTGTCCAGTTCTTGACTCCCCAGGACACATGAGACATGGAGCTCCAGGTGCTGGTCCAGCAGAGGGTGGCAAAGATGATGAGGATTGAAGTGTCTCTCTTACAAGGATGCTGGGCCTGTTCAGCCTCAAGAAGGGGTAACTGAGAGGGGATCTCATCAGTGCCTCTAAATATCTGAAGGGAGAGTGACAGAAAATGGAGCTGGGCTGTGCTTGGTGGTGCTGGCCTGTCGCCCAGCAGGAGATAGGCAGACACTGATGCACAGGAAATTCCACGTGAATGGAGAAAGGATTTCTCTTAAGTGTACATTGGATCAGACTGCCCAGAGAGGCTGTGGAATCTCCCTCACTGGAGATATTCCAGAATCCTGTGCTGTATGCGCAGGGATGGCCCTGCCTGAGCAGGGAGGTTGGACCAGACTCACCCCTATGGTCCCTTCCAGCCTGCCCCCTTCCATGATCCTATGATTTTTACTAAGAGTAAACCTCCAAAGTAAATTGAAGATTTTAAAGAAGGCATATGCAAATATCCTCAAATTCTGCCTTCAAAATAAACACTTTCTTTGCACTGAACTTACCCAGCTAAGGTCCAAGGCTTAATCTCCAGGATCCTTATTTTTGTTATGATAAGCTATCACTCTTAGAGTATCAGTTGTCACTTTGAAGGAATTATGTATTACAGATTTTTTAAAAATTAATTTTAATATTTTAAATAGCAGCAATGCTTCAGAAAGAGCTTTAAATAGGCATATGTAAAGCATCATGCCAAGAGATACACTGCTCACAAAACTCTTCTCCAACAGGCATTCTTTAGAATTCCTTTGTTTTTAGTTTCTGTTTGATATATGAGGGGATAGCTTAGCAAGAATAGCAACCTGCACAAATGTCAGAAAATCTATATATCTTTTCTTACTAATTCTTCTAGTTGATGATGGCAACATTTAAATTAAAATTAAAATTAAATATTGTCTCATGATAGAGACAGTAATTGTCATCACTGATGATTATGAACTACCTGCCTAACAATCAGGAAATGACTTAATTTTGATGTTATCTATGTTTGTTAGAAATCTGAAAGAAAACCTCTTCATAATTGTGTTTCAAGATCCATATAGTATCACAAATAAAAGTTTCTGTCTTCTAGAAGCTCATTCTTTATGAGAAAATACCACTTCATTTTAAGAAAACCAGCTTTCTTTTTCAGTTGTTGTAATTTTCTTTTTTAGAAGATCTACCATCCTATCAGATTGAATTTGCATGCAGAAATAGATAATTTTACCTCATTATTTTTTGGCTAACTTGAAATGGAGTTTCAATCATCATGTAAAATGAGATAGCTCTCAGTCACATTTGAGAATTAAAATATAAAATCCTTTCTTTCTCCAATGTTCTTTCTCATGTGTGCATGTATTGTCAGATTACAAGTAATTCAAGATTAGTGAAACATGGTCAGCTTGATTAACAACCGACAATTAAGTCATTCCCCTGTGGAAGACCTTAATACTTTTTAATTCTTGCTACTGGGTTGTATAGATCTAGCATCTCAAGGGAATAGTGTTAGCTGTGCTTTGTCAAACTCCAGCAGAGCATGCTAGGACACCACAGGCAGGGAATTGTAAACTCCTGTGTTTCTATCCAGACAATCTTTTATACAAAGCATCAAAATAATAATATATGGTTATCTATATCACTGGAAATTCCATGCTACAAAGTTAAATTTCTTCTGGAATAGCAGATTTTTACTTTGCCAGAAAGCAAACTGCAGAGACTTACTGACATCTATGTGCTTTACCCAATTATGTAAAACTGAACTCTGATGTGAACCTTTTGTGCAACATAAACAAACCAAGATAGGAATGCAATTGTCAACTGGTGTGGAGAAATACACAGTATAAAAAAATAATATTGAAAGAACTAAAGTAAGCATTGCACATATTACTGCATATGATGCACCATTAATAAATTGTTTAGAGCCCAGAACGACAACTTCAAGGAGGAAGTCTAAGCTTGTGTATTTCCTGTCTAAGGTTTGCTTTCACCAGCAAATGCTGGTGGAGATTCACTCTTAAAAGCCTGTCTTTTGCTATTTGAGATTGTGTGAGTGAGCCACTGTTTTAAAATTGTCACTGCCTTTTGAATAAAACCAGAATCAAGCACTGAAATATTTAAATGTATTCTATATTTTCTAACTTGTGCAGTTACAGTTCAAAGCCTGCTAGATTCGAGACATAGTGATAAAAGTCTCTGTTGCATGCAGCATGGCTATCACGGTGGCAGCACTGCAAACTTTCCCTGTCTGATCTGTCAGCCTCTGGAAGGTATGATGCTCAGCAGCTGATAAAGTGCTCTATGCTGAAACCAAAATTATGGGTTCTAATGAACCTCAGAAATGCTGCTGTCTTTGAAATGTGACTCCCTGTCCAGTGAGAATTGGGCTGTTTTCACAGTATTGAACAGCCACTGGATGATAATGACCTTCAATAGCTACAGCTTGGGGCTAAATTTGAGTTTGATACTAAGAGGTGAAAAGCTTTCAAACTCAGTACCATTCCCTTGGGCTATTTAGTCCTTCCAATGACTTATGTCTTGGTAAACATAAATCCCCTTTGTCCTCATCATGCTTGTTGCTCTGCAGCAGGTTTTCTACAGGCTTTGTATCATTTTTTTTCCTTTACTGTAGATTTTCTGTAAATTTGAACCCTATTCATATAAACTGATATATGCTCTTGAAATGGTGTTTTGTTTCAAAGTCCAGCAACATCAATTAACTGTGGCTTTGCTGGGTTTTGAGACCTCAGTGAAAAGAATTTGGGCAGCTGCACATTTCTTTGTTCTTTTCCTTGGTGCAATCAGAAGCTCAAGCTCAATGGTTTGGTACATACTTCTCAGAAACCCCACACGTTGAAGTCAAATCAACTTTGTTACTGATGTTGTGGGTAAAAAGTGCATCTTTAAGGAAATATGTGAATGAAAGGAGCAAAGAAAGATAATCTCTCAGTTTTACTAACAGCTCAGATTTTCTCTTTAACATTGATAGAACATTATGCCCAGGATTCTTCTTTCCTCCTCATCACTTCTGTTTTCCTCTTGATTGAGTAGGTCAGTAATGTAAACTGATAAACTGCTGAGAAACATGATGCAGACATGGGGACTTTCATCAGGCTTATCATTTTAGAATGGCCTCAGGTGAAAAACTGTATACCTACATGCTTGTCCATGTTTGCTTTATGCTGAGTATTTGTTAAATATTTTCATGATAGCTGTAAAACAATAAGGTTCATACTGTAGTGCTGCATTTTGGAGAACATAGTGCTACACAGGGAATTCACACTAAAAGGGACAGCTCTAAAACATTTTTAAAGTATGTTCTTCTTGACTACATCCTTTCCTTACCTAGCGTAGCACCCATATGTGTAGGTTTTTTCCCTTAAACATTTCCTCTGAAAATTTATTTCAGTTGTGTTTTCCCTTTTTTTTTTTTTTTTTTTGAAACCACTGGCTGATTATTATTGTATTTACACCATGCCTTTTCCCCGCACATTTACTCACTTAAAACAGTGTCCTCTTACAAACAGATTAATTCAAATCCATTCAAATATAGCTTGGCTTGGAATACAATGTACTTGATTGTAAAGACCCTAGTAGACTGCAAGCTTTATCAAACTAAGAATATAAAGCATAAAACCTTGTGTGCCTTTGTTGTCGTACTTTAATTCTGTTAATCGCCCTAGGTAAAGATTAGCTGCTGTTGTCAATTTAATTCAGCTTCAAACAAAGCAACAAGGTCACTTCTTTTTTTTTTTTTCTTTTTTTCTTTTAAGCAAACAGGATTGAGTTGTCATGTAGTTCTAATAGGCAGCACAGGGAATCATTAGTCCACCTCAGCTCCCTGACTGATGGGCATTTCACTTCAGTCATCTGACTGAGCACTAGTGGCCCAGTACTATTGACACCATGTCAGAGCTGAGAGAAGATGCCTTAATCGGCTCAGACACTCTCTGCATTGATTTGACAAGTTGCTGTAATGACCTTCTTGTTTTTCTGAAGGATTACTGTTTACCCAGGGAGGTGCTGCTGAAAGCATGTGCTGCATCGTCATGGAAACTATTATTGGTGCATCTTGATCCCATTAATGCTCGGGTGTGCGACACTGATATGAGACGCTGAATATTTCAATGAAGTACATTCCACCTCAATAATATTAATCGCTGATGATTCATTAGACTTACAGAATTTACAGGTAGTTCTGTGTAGCTTGGCCAGCAGCAACAGAAGGGCTGTGGGTGCTTAGGGCACTTTCCTGCCTTGATTTGATATTTTATGGCCCAGGTAGCTTCTTTACTTTGAAGGAAGAGTGCCACTGTTTATTTTGTTTTCTTTTCTAATTTTTGCTCTTTGAGTTAGGTAGCTTGCAAGAAATTTAGGATGATTCTGTTTGAAGAAAAAAAATAAGAAAATCAAGATGGGAAAAAAAACCCCCTCATACGTGAGACATATATATCCATAAGGAAAAACAGTATTTTGGAGAGAGGAGGGTTAGGTGATATATGGAACATTTTCTTCATCATGTTGAAAGTGTAGCAGCCTGTAACTAATATTTTTTCCCTCTTTCCTTGTAGCTTTAGGGTAATGGCAAGTGGAAGACATATCTCACAGTTCATGATTCTAAATTCTCACTTGTTCAGTGCAAGCATATTTTTCTCAGCCATTTCCTTCTTGTGTTTGGTATATTGAGTGTGTGATCTTTACTGTCTCTAGAAATTAGTTTCTTAGTACACCACATTTGGTTGAGACAAGCATGGTTCCAGCAGTGATTTAGGAAAAAAAAAAAAAAAAAGAAAGAGTGAAAAAGAGCCACTAATATGAAAGAAAAGATTCTAACAGGTTAGAAGACATGATAGCTGTTTCCTTGGAAAAGGTAGTTAGTACAGCAGGCTGTCTTGCAGTCTAGGTCTAATGATTAAGCTGCAACAGAAGTGGTTATTCTGAAAAATTTGAGCAATTTCCTCTACATTGATTTTTGATGAGAAGAAAGGAAAAATCTTCAAAGTTTTTTACATGAAGAATCATCTTTCATACACAGCTTAGTAATTGGGAAATACTGTTTGAAAACATGTCAATACAGGCTGAGCTCTTATCTAGGGGCCATGGCTAGCAAATGAAAGAATGGTGCTATAGAAGAAGCACTTTACCAAAAGGGGGTTTTATTTGAAAATTAAGAATTATTTCAGTTTTCCTCTTCAGTCTTCGTCCTAAGTGTTGCAAGGCTACCCAGGCCTAGGATGTATTATATCATAAGAAATCTGACTGAAGGAGATGTTGAAATCAGTGCTCAGCTGCAGTAGTTCACCATTTCTCTCCATTCAATCCTATACACAATCATCCAATCATCAGCTAATAGTTTAGGATATTGACAGAAGTGTCTTATTGACTTTCTTGTTTAACCTAATAAATAATGAAATACCTTTCACAGTATTTGAGGAAATACTGAGTAGTATTTCCCCATACATTGCAATCAGTTTTTATCTGATTACAGAGTCATTAATATTTCTTCTACTTTGATTATAAGTTGTCTGTGGTATTGTCAGAGTGCCTTAGCACATCATTCACAGTACAGGGTACTACTGAAAGCACTTTGTGGCATTTGCCTTTGAGAAAGATGTGCAAAAATCACAGTCTTTGAAAGATTTATATCTCAGAACACAAAATAGGAAGGCTCTTCAGTAACACCATCTAGAACAAAAAATGCAACCATCTAAGGTTTTTCCCACTGATTAACTATTTCACATGCTATACTATGGTCAGAGATTATTATGGTTATGATTGTCTTTCCCTTTCAATGGAGAGTAAAAAATACTTCACAAATATAGAATGTCCCTAATTCTTTTCAGAAGAGGTATTCTTGAGAGGCAGTACAAATGCTCCTGTATTTGCATTTATAGTTATTTTTTCTGGTCCCTGGCGCCATTCCTATAGTGGGAAATGTTCATTTCATATAAAGAAATCTTTTGGTTTAGAATATGCTCTTTACTTGACCCAGACTAAGTTTAAATAAGTTTTAAATAAGTAAAAATAAGTTTAAATAAATTTTAAATAAGTTTCTGGCTTAGAAAATATTTGTCAGGTTCACATTCTGAGCTTTTTTTCTTTATTTGCTTGGAACTTCCTAGTCCTCTATTGTGACTACGAAAATTCTGAGTAGCCGTAGTTTAACTTTACTTAGCAAATGCAACAAGTAAGCTCTGGAATTAGTCAGGGTCTGATATGGTGAGAAAACAATCCCTTCATTTTTTGACTTTCAAAGGTGCAGAGGTATACTTGGTTCTATTACATAGAAGATAGAGACAAAAAAAAAAGATTCCTTCATCTTCTTCATTCAGGCCCATGCACAGGCAGATGCTTGTTAAGCAGGAGAGAAAAGAGAGCCAGGCATTCTTCTTTCCTGTTCCAAACAAACTTGCCATTCTCTTATGCTGCAGATGCTTTCTTGCTTAGTGAAAATACAGCCTTAGGTTGTCAACATTAAATAACCAGGCATAAATAAATATAATTTGTAGTACTCCAAATTTTAAAGTTTTTTAGGTGCTAATCTTATGCATTCAGAAAGTATTTATGTGTGAGCTATATGCATATTTCATGTATTAAATAAAATGTGTTTCTGTACAAAGAAATCAGACAGGAAAAGACAAGAATGTGTACTCTGTGCAAGTCCAAGTGCTTGAAGTTGAAGGATTATTATGTAGCACTCAGTTAAATAATGTTAAAACTCCAGACTCCAGAAAACATTCAGTGTAAAACTACTGGTAGACAGTATGTTTGCTGCTGTATCCATATTACATTACCTGCAATTCAAATGAAAGACTGAGCAAATGTGGGATTATTGTATTGGTTTGAATTGAAATGTACTTAAAGGTGAAAGCTCAGCATATTGCACAAAACCTGTATGGCATCAGAATGTTGATTTAGCCTAGAGGGATACAGCTTGCAGGCAAAGTGGCCCTTAATGGTACTGAAATTAGGAGTGTAATCACCTTTCTTTTTTTTTTTCAATACACAGCTTTGAATGAGGCCCTTTAGGGTAAAATATAATATTTAGGGTTAATTTTATTTTGTTTTTTATTGCCGATCCACTAAAAGTAGCCTTGGTCTTGTTCAAGAATTTAAGTGGATGGTTTTACATTTGGTAGAAGTTTTCCTGAATGCCAATTTATTGGGACCTTAAAAATAAAGTAATTTATGAGACCTTCTCCATTTAACTTCTTGGCGTGTTTGTTCTTCACTTTATTAAAGATGCAAGATCTAATGGATGTTTCTTAATTTATTTGATAAAGTACTTTCACACTTGCTGTTCCAGTGCTAAGCATTCAATATCATCCTAGAGGACTCCTCCCTAATCAAAACAAGTCCTTAGGTTTTACAGGCCAAAAGTAAAACCTTTTGTTGGATATTTTTTCACCAGAATGTTGGTCTTTTGTCCTTTAAATAATATCTTTATCCTTTTCAAAGGTTCTTCTTCATTCTGCCTGGTTTTTTATCCTTCTGTGAGCAATACACATAGCTGTTGGTGATTTATGCAAAATTGTTTAATTTGGAGACAAATTTTAAATTCCAGATCTGAAAATAAATGAAAATTCATTCTTTATCCTTAAAGCCTGCCTCAACCTTTTCCTGGTTAGCTTTTATAGTGATCCTCCTAAAAGCTTGATATTCAGAAGAGGGTGGAAAGGGAACATCTTTTCCCCCTGTGTAACAGGCTGGCCCTATGACTAGTTGGCATGGTTCTGCTCCAGTATATTAAAGGAATTCATCATAATCTAAACCCAGTTCAACACACTAATCACTGAGTTCTCTTGCTTTACTCTTTGAGCCTCTTCTTAGACAGTTGGTTCACACCCATACTTTGCAAATTGTGTGCAGTTTTGGTCACCAGAGTATAAAAACTATACTAAGCCAGTAGAATTCAAGGAGGATGCTGAAGGGCCTTGAAATGAACCACGTAGGGGGTGGCTCAGGTCACTTTGTTCAGCCTGGAGAAGAGGAGACTGAGGGGAAACCTCACTGTGGCCTTCAACATCCTCATGAGGAGAAGTTGAGTGGTGGGCACTGATCTTTCCTCTCTGGGGACCAGTGGCAGCCCTTGAGAAAACATCCTGAAGCTGAGTCAGAGGAGGTTTAGGCTGGATGTTAGAAAAAGGCTTTTCACCAGAGGATGTTTGCGCACTGGAACAGCTCCCCAGAGCAGTGGTGACAGCAGCGCCTGACAGAGCTCAGGCAGGGTTTGGACACTGCTCTCAGGCACAGGCTGTGACTCTTGAGGATGGTGCTGTGCAGGGCCAGGAGTTGCACAATGATCCTTGTGAGTCCCTTCCAACTCAGCATAGTCTGAGATTCTGTGATATACTTGAATACAATACAGGGATATGAAACCATCAGGTTTCTGCTGCAATTTTAAAGCCAATAGTTGTATGACTAGTGTGGTGTGGAAAGGTTGTCTGACCCATTTTAGAACTGTGTACTTCACAAATTATTTACTAAAGCTACCAACTGAGACTTCAGGAAGAATCTGCTGAAAAGAGGCAAGCTCTGTTAAAACAGCAAGACAAAGTATCCATTAAGCCTCCTTATTCAATTGTGGTATTTCTGTCGTTCATACAATGTTGCTGTTGCTACAGTTTAAAATGACAGGAAAAAAATCCTCTATTGAAGCATTTGATATTATTAGGTACAAAGTGTGCATTTAAGGGTTAGGCCAACAAAAAGGTAGCTTTGACACTACACACAAAGTGAGACAAACTGTGGTAAGACAAACAAGTAGACCAGCTGCTGCCTTGAATCTGAACGAGTCAGAAAGAAGATGAGATGATTTTTCCTACAATCAAGCTGTTGTCTTCACTGAACATGAATTTCAAGTCTTACACCACACACAACCCAAGTTCAAAAAGTGTGTTCAAAAAGTCAATTCTTTTTGAGACATCAGCTCCTTTATTGATTATGTATTTTGCTCCTCATGGCTCAGCTTGCCATATTGCAGCTTATTGCAACTGTTGTTATGCCATGTATTCATGGGACTGTTCCATCTCCCTAGGGACCTTTTTGAAGCATGATCAGGCATAAGATATGCCAGTTTTTGTGCCATTATAAAAATGGTGAGAATGAAAAATAGGCCACTAGATACTAAGGCATTTCTCTTTGTGATGAGACATATTAGACCGTATCTCTTGGTCTCATACATTCTTGGATGTTGGGTTCATGTAACTTAAACCAAATTGGACAAGCAATTTGTAAAACAATGAATAAGTTTTTATTGGCATGGCAGTGGGCAACTTATTGTCATTTAAGTTATTAATTATTGTTATTTTAGTTCTTTAAGATCATTGTTTTTGTTTGCAATATGTAGTTTCACAGGGCTAGAATATTAAACACAGAAAGGACAAAGAGGTTTTGCAAAATAAATCCCTCTTGCAGTATAATGTTGTGGATTGGTGGGGGGTGGATCTACTCTTTCCCTTGGTAAAAAATGTTGAGAATTTTTTCCATTATCATGTTAAAGAGCTAGCAGGGCGGCGCTGGAGT
>VRYO01001366.1:13580702-13613211 GCA_009812075.1 Sialia sialis
TGGGTTCATTTCATTTTCTCTTGGGATGTAGCAGTCTTTAAAATTTTTCTATGTATTCTACCACAGAGAAAAGAGTAGACACACCTGTCAGCAAGGAAAGGAAAAGAGCCTTTGCTGATACTGTCTTGCAGTTCACCACGTTGTGTCATGGAAAATGTTATTTATTGATTGTGCTGACAGTGAGAGTAAATAGAGCTAAGTCTGTTATACATTGCAGATGAGAATGTGTATATCTCATAACTCTTAATGCACAATCTGACTTCACATCACTTCTCCGTGTCTCCTTTCCCCATATAAACCAAACATGTTTTTCTATTTTATTATGTGAACATGAATTAAAACAGAGAGGAAATAGGAGACATTATTTTTATTGCATATTTTTGACATACAAGTCTTCTTTGACTTCTTAGTAAAAATTAACAACTACAAATTCCATTTCATCTGTGAACCCTGTTATAGATTGCATTATTCACTCAATTGACTGTAACAGTTAAGGCGATTACCATCTGTGATCTAAATATCTGTTTATATTGGAATGCAGAAAGTATTTCATTATTAATGCCATCTTATAAATCCAAATCTCATTTAGATGACAATCAGTTCACTTTATGACAGCCAGAGTGTGTTCTAATTCTTGCTGGTGTTTGATCATTGTGTGCAAGTTGCAGGCTCATTTGAAATGTTTCTGAATAAGGCATGCAGGTGTGCATTAATCTTGCACATTCCTCAGTAGATCATGTGTCCATGATAGCTGTAAAATCATATACTAAAATATTAATGGCAAGTTTGTGTAAAGGACTGTGCAATATTGTATTTTAATCAAAAGTAAAACAGCGTTTACTTTGATGTAGTTGGAGTAACAGCTCATGAATGTGATCTTTCAAATGTGAAAAACCCAATGTAATTTGCTTGAACAATACTCAGACTCACAGACTTGTTGAAGTTTTTTTTGTACATAAGGACCAACAAGTTGGTCTTTATCCTCAATCTTGTTTTTTCTGTACTTTAAATAAATTTACAAATGCATCCTTTGGGCTAGATGGAATTTATACCACTATAATTTCCATTTCTGCTTGTCTGCCAGGCTAAGATTCGTTTACAAAAGCAAGTAGAGGTAGTAGGACTTACAGGGCATTTACTGGTCTCTTTCTCTCATCCCTTTGTAGAAAACTCAACTGCATATTTTTATAGGGGATGGAAGTCTCTCCACCTGGCAATAGGTGTAGCCAATGGTGCTATGATATCCTACCAGAATCTTTGAAGCTCTCTGTGGTGAAAAGTGCTGCAGGGGGAAAGAGGATGCACTGTGATGGAATCAACATGCCCATGTCTGAATATGTCTTGCAGAAGACAAGCATCTAATAAATGTAACATGAGCCTTTGGAGGGCCTAGGCTGTACTAAAGCTTGATGTTATATTTTCCTTACCTTCAGAAGTTTGTTTCTTCCGTAAGAAATCAAATTATTCTTTACTATTCTTTCCTAAAATATTTATCATATCTTTCTTTTTCACAACTCCTGCAATCTCTCATGTCTAGAACAGTGCTGCAACTTAGGTTCAGCATTGTGTGTTCTGTAGTGAGGAAACCTGCTGCCCCTTCCCCTCTAATGAATCCAGAATTATCACAGAGTCACATGAATAATGTATATAGACCAATTAAATGAAACTGCTGTATTAGTTCTCATGGGATGTATCCGGTGGAAGCAACAATCTTGTGGGCAATGGCACTATGTAATGACACCTGAAGCTAACCACATGTAGCTATTTGTGGTGTTTTGAACCCTATTAATTTATACCTTTTGGTTTCAAGCAAACTTAATTATTGTAATTCTAAATTACGAGTGCCTGAATTTATTTCTTTGCATTCCCTAAGGCTGTGAAATACAATACAAAGCCAAATTGCAAGTGTAGCGAGCCTGATTAATGTTGGATTCATTTAGGAGGTTGAAGTAAGAGTGCAAGTGCAAGTTTCTGACTGTGAAGACAGGTTGATTTGGTATCTGCATTCCAATAATATTAATGTCTGGAAAACAATGTGCCCTTAAAGTTTTTACTGAAGTTGCTGCAGTCATGCAGGATGGATAAAACTTTTCCTCTGTGAACATGACTCTCACTGGCTGTGTAAAGCTGTGTCAGCCATGCCACTGCAAGAGTGAAGTGAGCACAAATGCTGAGATGCATTCCCTGTAGCCTTGCCAGCCCTGCTCCAAAAAAGGTACAGAAATAAATCAGTGCAGCCACACGACCCCAGTCCTGGACAGGTTAGCCTGTTCAGCACAGCCTTATTAGCTGTGCAGCCCTCCAAAGTGCTAGGAAGCTCTACCTATGCTCTTCATGAGCTTAAAACTGGTAATCCACTAAATCAATTTGTTCTCTCAAGAAGACATCTTGAGATGAAAAGCTGAAATTCAGGTTGCTTATAGTTATTACGCCACATATGGTGCTTTTTAGTACAGCCAATGGACAGAATAGGCCAAGCTGGGATTTCCAAAGGTGCTTAAGGCTTTTAGTAGCATAACTGACACTAAAAGTCTATGGGATTTACAATCTCTCATGCCTCTGGCAGTTGATTAAAAAAATCTAATTTCAGCAGATAGTACTCAGAACTGTTGTTGGGACTCAGGTTCTGCTGATACAGCTATGACCTGCTGTTGAGGACCTGCTGTTTCAGAGCTTCTGCAACTCTCATCCTTTTTTAGCCTTTCCAGGCAGGCATTTCCATGGATCTCTGGAGTTTTACCATGCAGTGGAGTGCCCTCATCTCCCCCAGTCTTCCTTTGAAGAGATCTCATTTTCATAAAGTGAACCTTAGAATAGGTTTATCATGAATGTAGTATGGACCTGGGCTTTGATTGCAGAATCTGAATAAAACTACAGTTCAAACAAAAATAAACTTGCCTGTCATCATTATTAGGAGAAGCTTTCTGGAACTGAACATTAGCAAAGAGGAATTCTGTAATCTTTTTTTGTAGGTATATTAAGATAACAAGAAAACTAATTTGTCAACATTTTGGGTGAGTCACTGTGACACTCATATTTTCAAGAAAAGGGAAGTTGAAATTATTCAGGCAAATAAATACATACATTGATTCCTTCCTCAAAAAAACAAAACAAAAAAAATAATTCTGTATTATTCAAACTTAAAACTTTATTCAAGTCAGTGAGTTGCTATCAAATAATCAAGCTACTCTCTTATGTAGTACGTTTATGGCTTTTGTTTGGTTGAACATACGTCAATTTTCTATCCAATTTTCTTTACTGACTAGGTGAACAGAAGTTTGGTGTTCTTGCATTCAAATTATGTATCATATCACATGAAGGATATACAGGCAAGCACAAAGCACATGGTTCAATGTATAAACTGAACTGTTGCACCATAAATGGCTTAAGCATCACATGCTGACATTACTTTCTATTTTTTTTTAATAAGTGTGTATTTTTGTTTTGTGTTGATTTCTTTTACAGTCCACTTTGTCAAAGAGTTCAAACACTGCTTCAGGTCTGCCTGTAGATGGTTGTTATTGATGTAACAGCTTTATCAATCAGAAAGAGTTTGTTTTTTTTCCCAACAATTAACTTCTTTCAAAATTCAGAAAAGATAAATACAGTATTTATGTGTAATAATTAGAAAGCCTTGTATAATGAAACAAGAATTTTAAGATTAATAAATAGCTGAATGTAAGCCTTATAGCCTGCTTAATTAATTACTAAACTGTGGAACCACTGCAATTCATATGTCAATCCAGACTCCTTTATGGAAGTGATTTGAGTCAATTGCTAATGAAATTGAGAAATTTAGAAGCAGCTTCTTGACTTTCAATTGACAGGACTCATATTTAACTCAAGAAATGTGACAGTTAATGACAACATAAAAGCACTGTGAATTATTTGCCAGATCATATGAGAATTACAGCATCAACTTATTGAAATAGCTTATAGCTGATCAGTTTGAAAATAAATAGTCATAATGAAATATTTAGAAACTAATGCTACTGCTTAAAATATGAGAGAGTCTGTCTGAAATAAAGCAAGGATATCATCTTACAAATACAACAACAATACTTCAAGAATTCTCCCATATTGCCACATACACAGACTTATTCTTACTGTTGTTAAAACTGTAATCCTTTAGCAATTCTTTATTAAATCAATTACTTCAAACTGCCAAAGTAGTTTCATGGCTAATTTTTCTTTTTTAATGTAATTAACAGTTTTAGTCTTACTCACTTACTTGAATTTAAATGATTCTGCTGCTGAATTGGTTTCCTTAACTTTGCACTTCCAGCCACATTTTAATTAATTAAAACTTCACCCAGATAGAAGGAGACAGTTATTGTGTGTTAATGGAATATCAGTGGAAAGTGCACTAATCAATAATTAATTTAATTAAGGTATATATGAGACAATATTGCTATGTAATTAACTGAAAACTACACAACACATGCATATTTAAATATTCATTAATAAGTTTTTTTGGAGTTTTAGATCATGCTGTATAAAATTAAAAGCATTTGCCAGAGAGATCCTGAAATACACATTAAATTCAGTTCTTAATGATTTTGACAGTCACGTAGCAAATTTAGGCAACTGAAGCCCCACTAAGAATGAGAGTGTACCATCCTGAAGGTAAAAATCTGCAGGAGATTTGTTTTAACCTTCAGTGGATATGTAAAAACTCATATGAGATGAAGTCACATGTGAGAAAACATGCTCTATACCTGAAAAATGTGCCTTAGAAAACATTATGAATAATGGAAGTATTTTTTGCAATTCCACAGCTAAAGCTGGATCATACCACTAACATGATGTTCAGACACCCTACTTATTAAGGACTCTGTTAATATTGATGAAGTTATCTCATTTGCTCATTGGGAATGACTTTTCATAACAATTTACCAATGAATATGTTATTTAAAGGTGCTGCTGATGTGATGCATTTGATGCTAAACTTTTAAATTCCAAATAAATAGTACTGTCGTATTTCCTCTGTGTTCAAAATTCATTACATGTGTGTAATTAATGATTATTGGACCTAATAGTGAATATTTTTAGAAGGGTATTTCAAATCCATAAAGTTTTATAATTAGAAATACAATCTCTCCTTTGAATATCCTAATCCGAATCATATTCTATCTACCAGATATACTGCACAAAAGCTTGACTTTATGAAGAATTTTAAAACTGAGGTACTCTCAGACTAAGAGTAAGTTAACATTTAATATTGTTCATTGGTAATGAACAATTTTAAAAGTTATGTAATTGTCATGAAGAATTGTGGTGCTTTTAATAATGAAGTCTGACCAGAGCTGGCAGATGGGAGATTGGGAGATTCATGATGCTAAAGTTCTGGAGAAAGACTTGACAACTACCTTACAGTAGCTGGCTAATTTTAAATGGCTTATATTTAGTGAGATTAATTTTCTCCTATATTGCTTGCATATTCAGTACATGGTTGGAGGTAATTTACGTTAATAACAGCTGAGATTTGGGGGTTTTTAACATTTATTTCATATTTATATGATAGCTTGAACAATAGCTTGAAAAGAAACTCATCTTAATTCTCTGCCCAACTTCTTTGAATCAGTACACCCTTTAATTATATGATTCATTTTTTTACATGTTTAGCAATATAGTTTTTTGGATTGGCATCATAAGGCACTCTTTTATATAAGCATTCATTAGTAAGTGTTATTATATTTCAAGTGTTGTTATTTACACACGTACACTGTGAAAAAATGTGTAGGTCTTCTTTTCTACAAGTGGAAAGATTGCAAGCTTTCTATTTCAGAATGGTGTATATTAGTTATACATTATTTATTCTGCATAGCTGATTTTTCCAAATTAGTTGAGCAATTTCTCCCCCACCTCCTTTCACTTGGTTAAAGTACAGGTATCAAATCCTGGTCAGTACTTTCCCAGAAAGATGTTAATCACATTAGTTAAGACTGATTTTAAAATATATTTTTCAGAACCTCAAATTCCTATTCAGTTTCTAAGTTACTCCCTACTCCCTTACTAATCTGAGCCTCTTTTCAAAGCAGGAAGTAACACTGGAAATTGCAGTGGGGACATCTTCCCAGATAACTACTCTCCCAAATTTGAGTCCCCATAGCATCCAGCTTTGCTCTCAATGTCAAATACTTGCATTTTAAGAATGTTCATCCCTTGCTCAGCTTGCCTTTTCTAAGTCTTCATTCAGTAGTAATTACAACTCTTTTACATACAGTTAATTTTTCACCTCGAATAGGGAGTGTTTTCCCCTGCAAGGTGTCTCAAAATGCTGCACACACTGACTTGGTACAAAAAAAATTTCTTCCTATCACTACAGAGACAGCAATCTTTGAGCACTCATGGCTCTAATGGCCCTCAGTGAGGGAGGGAACTCAGATGTCACCTGAAATTCATCTAATAGTAATTTCAGTACTCTGCCTGAGCTGAATACTTAATGCGCCTGTCACCTTCTCCAAATCACATTTAGCAGCGGGAAAATTATGTACATGTGTGACTTCATTACTCCAGGAAGCCAACACATGCAGGGAGAGCTGGGCAGCTCCTTTCAGAAGCAGCAGTGTGGTAGTCAGAGGTGAGCTACCTGCTCAGCCCACTTTGGCACACACAGGTTAGCCCTTCACCTCTGAGCATGGGTACTGTTCCATTTATCTCTTGTTTCTTCTTCCACCAGCACAATTAAGCTCCCCTTTGGGAGTCCTGCTCTGGCCAGTCCAGTCTGTCATACAAAAACTACAGAGGTCTCATTTCCTCTCTAAGGAACTTCATGGAGCCCCTAAATCTATAATTTTGTGCAAAACAAGTTTATCCACAGTTGCAACTACACAAAAAGTAGTGTCTCAAGTACCACTTTAAAAAATTATTCTTAATATTATACCAAGGAAATAATGCCCATAGGCTGTGATAGTAAATTGCTTGAATTTGACATTAGGGAATTGTGTGGATCTTAGCTAAATATGAAATAATGATATAGTCATACAATTTCCACCTGTGAGTTTTGCTGTAAATCTCAGGGGTTTATTCTTCACATTGGAATCTAGAACTGGCATAATACCTCTGGAGATGCAAGCTTTTTTCAATCCTTGCATTGCTGATGTTAGGCCTGAAAACCTAAGATAAGCATAACTTTGCTTCCAGACCAAAATAAGCTAAACTCCTTCTCTGAGATAAAACAAGGCAGCATATCTGGGCAGTATGTTTTCATGTTTTGTAGCAACTGGAGCAACGCTCTACTCTTGGTCACCCATGTCAGATATTTTGCACCAGTCTCGAGATGTGTTTGTGCTTACTTGTTAGTCATGAACTCATGGTTTAACTCAAATTCTATGAAAAAGTGACTGGTAGATGGTGTTTTATTTTTCCTGTCCAAAGAAACCTGCCAGTTAATTTTCATTTTTCCAGGGCTTTATGGCCATTTAAGGTACATTTCTAAACTTGACTTTTTTTTTTTTTTTTTCCTCGTTACAGGAAGAGGCTCCATTTAAAGAATCATGCAGAAGTGTGAAAACAAAAAAATATTGAAATGCTTTGAAAACATTGCAAATTTATTTTTATTATTATTATTATTATTATTATTATAAAAGATTCTATTCATTTTATCTTTTTGTAAGTTAAATATCTTCTGATGAAGAACTGTAACATGCCATGTCATACATAGACTTTGCCCTTATGTTTAATGTTTTAATGATCATTGGCAAAACACAAAAAGGTCTTCCCTGTCAGGCCAGCCCCTTTTGTTAACACAAATAGACAAATGTCTTTTTGCAGCTCTAGCACATGAGGGTGTGATGTGGTTTGCTCTGTCCAGACACCCCTTTTTAAACTGCTGTTCATAATCCATCCTGGGCACTTGCGAGGAGTGTATTTCCATTTCTGCTGCCAAAGCAAAGTATCTAAAATGCTGTTAGGATGCTGCTTAGAGTAAACCTAGCACCAAATCTATATTACTGCCCAGAACGAGTTTAACTGTAAAAGCTGGGGGAAGGGGGTGGCTGAGGAAATCTTCAATTTTCTTACTTTTCAAGCCTAAGGATAGTGATGTGACATTAGTCCAATTTACTGAGTATAGAACTAAATTAAATCAATGCTTGAAGCTTTCCTTGAATATGTCTCAAATCCAGTTCATCTACCATTATTGAAAAGTATCACATTTAAGTCTTAATAATTCTTTACACTAGAGTGCTATTAATGTCATCATTATTATTATACTTCCCTATCTTCAATATATTGTAGCTGTTAGAATTCAAGTGCAAAAATCAATGGGAAATTTGTATTTGATATAAAATATTCTAATATATTGCAATTAATTTCTTTTCCTGCATTATGTTAATTACCCTCTTCCCCACCTGGGAAGAAACCCCTGTTGAATTCTTGACTAGATTTAGATCTAACATTGGTTCCCCAGAGTGCAAATCTTTAATAAAAATTCCATATTTAATGTCTCCTTTCTTTTGTCTTTTGTACGCAAATCACAGTGAGAACTATTAAGTGAAAGGTTCGGTTTGACCAAAAGGTTTTGAATACAGAAGACATCTGGTCTTTCATGAAATAAAATTTAAAAAAAACAACATCTCCCTCAGCTCTTGCCCATGGGCAATTAAACTCTGTATATGCGATTTCAAGATCGGAAGCAGGGCTGAAAACCCAATCATGATTGACTGCTCAACAATTATACACACATCCAAAGAAATACCTTTGACATACAGTTTTATTTCAAGAATTACCTCCTTCTCTTGCTAGCTTGGGGAGAACTTTTCATCCTTTCTTTATTGAGAAATTATTTTGGATAAATTATCAGTTATTGTTTAAAAACCTGCACACCAGTGAAAATTTTAATGTTTCTTGTAATTAAACCAATGATTGTTTTAGTTTCTTGATATCAAGATCATACTAAAATTTCTGGCTCTTCCAGACCTTTCCCTAAATGTTAGAGTAAAACAATTTGCATCAGTTACCACCATATGTACCATTTTATGTAAGTCTTCATTACATCTGGTTTTATTCTCTCTTTTTTTTCTCCAATTTTTCTTACACAAATACTCACAGAGTATGGTCACGAACTCTAGTCAGTCCAGGACCTTGAAAGAGGAACATGTACCAAAGTGAACCATTGAAAATAACAATTCAGAATTATTTTGAATACCCTGTAAGAGCAAAGCTTGAGCCTAAAGGTTTAAGTTGGATATGTATCTGACTCTGCCCATTTTTAAAAGTTTATTTACTTGATTATAAAGTTATCACTACAGATAGAAAAGTTATTAATGCTGACATCTTCTCAAACTCTAGGTTTCTTCTGAATCACACCCAAACAACACATATTATTTAATATTTTTCTTTAAATTTAATAGCATTTACTCAGACTGCAATTGATTTTTTATAGTGAAAAGTTTAAATCTTTTCCAAAATGCTCTAGATCAATCAAAAATTAGTTTAGGGAAGCCTCAGAGAAGGGTCTGCAGTCAATGTGGGAATTGGGTGACATTACCAGTGTTCAGAAGATGTAAAGGTGAAAGGAAACAGAAACCAGCAATATTCACTGGTTCAGCTTGGAACTACTGGTTGTGCTTTGAGATTCTTCTTCCCCTCTCATGATCTCATCATCCCACATCACTTGGACAGTTGATAAATTGTTTACTTGAGTTTTCCACTAGATTTTGTTTACAATACATGGTTATATTTATTGTCTCGGGCATCAAAAGTTTGAGTGTGTCTCTGTTTGTGCACTACGTATGTGCGAACAAAACTCTCTGTGATGGATCGTCCTCAATGCCTGTGCTGGGTTGTCCAACAGTGTCTGGTTTCGAATTGGCAATCTTATCATGAAGAAACATGTCTTCTTCAGTTCAGAGCCCAGCAGCTTATCTCACCTCTGAGACTGCACATCAACCTGAAGGTCTGAAATGAAATGACTTCAGCACGATCAGATCAATTTGCTGTGAGAAGCCCACATCACAACACGAGCCCACATAACTCAGCTAACTTTGGCAGCTTGCTCAGGAGAGAGCTGGGCCTACATGGGCAGGAGCACTGAATTATTTCTCCTCTCTGGAGATGGAGAGTCAGAAAAGATCCCTTCAGGTCAGGGTTGAAGACTCATGAGGAAGTCAGCAAGGAGGCAGCTAAATTTTACTTCATTGTGCTGGGCACTCAACACTGTTCAAGGCTAAGACTGCAAAGGTCAAGAGGCTAATCTTCTCAAAAGCAGATGATCACAGAAATTAATGTGACACATCCAAATGTTGCATGCGCCTTCCTAATTATCCTACCGAATAAGTGCTTTCTCCTAAATCAGAGTCCTTTCCTTTCGTGGAAAATAGTAGCATTTGTTCTCTGATTATCCTAAGATGTCAAAGAGCTCGTTTCGTCTTGTTTTTCCTTTTTAGACACAAATATATTGCCCTTCATAAACATATTTCATGTCAAAAACATGCTTGACTATTTTTGACATTTAGCATGCATGTAATAACACAGTATATTGTTTTCCTTTATTGCTGACAATCAAGTTTTACTTTTCTTTCTGTGGCAATAAAAAGTAGCTTTAGCAGTACATCTGTCAAAATATTTATCTCCTAGGCCACCAAATTTAATGTCAGTATCTGCTTAGTATTTTAATTTCTGTTATCAATGCCAGAGGAAAGCAGATGACAGTAAGACCATGTATTATGCAGCTCAAAAGTTACAACAAAATAATAGTTTTGATTTGGGGGTCGATCCTTAAATGCAAATTCTAAATCAGATTGACAGTCATCTTAATGCTTAAAGGACTGATGTATCCAAGTTACTGATGTAATTAAATCTAAGTTTCTATAAGATAAGCATCGGTGTTAATGCAGCACTTTTCTCTTTTTAGTTTGCATCAGTTTGTAAGGTATTGGAGATCATCAGGAGGATTGGGTTTATTTGGTTTTTAACCCGAGGTGTCATGAGTTGCTCTTAGATCATAAAAGGTCCCTTAAAATTGCAAGCAGTTATCACTGAATTAGTCAGGCTCTGCAGAGAGACAGACTGGATAATTTCAGAGAGCTTTTTTTTTTGGGTCTCCCTTCTTTTTTCATCTGAGCCTTAGCAGGCTGGTGAAGGGGAGCTTTTCTGGTAGGTTAGCTAAACCTCATATTTTAGCACCACCACCTCTATCTCCAGCTGGGAAGAATAGGATAACTAGCCTTTGAACTGGGGCGTACTTGGTCTTTTTCTGCAGCTTTAAATTTAATTAAGAGATGGAGTACATCAATGTGGGATGGGAAGAAGGATAAAAAATAGAAACCAAGAACTTTTCAAATGCCAGAAATATTATATGAAGGAAGCATTATAAATGAGAGATGGTTAAAATTATTGTGCTAAGCCCCCCTGCCCCTTTTACCCCTGCTCTTGTTATCATCTTGGAGGCAGGGATTATCTATTCTCCTTTCACTTACCCACATTCTCTCTGACACCTTTCACTTACCCACATACATTGTGCTCCCCATGGAATTTTTCATCTTGCTGTAAAAATGACACTTTCAGGGATATGACTGTAGAGGCTGAAATGTTGATTACCTGGCATTAATCATTTCTGGAAATACCGGTCTCTAAAGATGCTAGTCCTCTGGGGTGCACAGAATGTGCATGGGAGGAACAGACTGATAGCGTGTGTGGGACAGCACATGTTTACTCCTGGCCATTTTGGCATTGATTTATCCTTTTGTGGTCACATTTTAAAAATATTGTTGACTTCCCATCCTAGTTAATTAATTGAAGAAGTCATCCTCTTTTGGAGTTGGTCTCTGCTGGTTTCATTAATATCTAATGAAATTTCCCTTTGTGCCTTTATTGTCAATGTTAGAGAGCATATCTTCAGGAAAGGCTTTATGCCATCAGTCTGGAACCCCACTTCCCTCTCAGCTGCTTTTCTCCATATTGATGGCATACAGGATAAACAGAACAAGTTAATTTGTAATCTTAGATAGAAAATGATAGCTGCACTGTTTCTGTCATTGAGCACTCTGCCAGTTTAAACAGCTGATTAGTCAGCTTCTGTGGAATCGATCTGAATCAGTTCCACCTGCGTGCACCCACCAGGAGCCACTTTATTGTAAATCAATCATTCTGAAAACATCTCACAAAGGGGCTAGTCCTCACTAACAAGCCATCAATTTAAACTGTCTGTCTGGAGAACTCCAGAAATTAGAAGTGCAACATTTATTCTAAAATTATGGAGAAGTTGTTTGGGTTTTAGCTTGTTTGTTTTGTGTTTTTTGGTTTTGGGTTTTTTTTTTTTGTTTCTCTTTCAAATGATAGCCTGTAAGATTTGGTGCTGCTGGTGGTTTTCATACCTTTTTTTACCTTTATTTTACTCCTATGCACTGGGTCACTTTTCAGACATCCCAAAAGGGCAGGTACTTTCTCATCGGAAAAAAACAATAGGTTTGGAATTTTAACAACAATGGACGGAATGGATGGCCTTTATTACTAGAAGGCAACATTAACAGTAACTCAGAGACTTTATATCCTGCCCTTGTGCCCCTTGGGTTTTAAGATCGATCCCCAGAGTCAGAGAAGCTCTCCTTATTCTTTGACATGATGAATTGCTAAATTTTGCCTGTGCAGGGAGTGGGTCTTCCAGCTGGCAGTGGTTGGAGAATCTGCCCCAGGGGAAAGATACAGATATATGATTTGGTCTCCAAACCCTTCCTTTAAGACACTTCATACTACCCTAAATAAAACAGAGTGGAGAAGGTATATTCTACCTTCTTTTTTTTTTTTTATTATTTTTTTATTGGCCTGTCTAGGCATTTCACTTATGTCAACAAAAAAGCTGTGAGAATCATGTTTTCTGGTTGTTTAGAATCTCCAGAGTCGTATTCAGCTTGAGAAAAAAAAATGGCAGCACTTAGTTTGCAAGGTGTAGAGCCAAATACTGCGTGTGAAGTGAGGCTGTGTAATTACACGCTGCCACCTGATTGCATTGTCAGCACTGCCTCTGATTACAAGGTAATTGCTTAGTTACTAGTTTGGATGCAAAGCCTTTCAGAGACTTGTGTATTAAACAAGTGTCCCGCATCTGGAAATGCAGTCAAAATAGAAGTTCAGTGAGGAATCATGTACAGAAACTAATTTTTCACTTGGGTTACACTGGGCCTGATCTATCTCTGCTTAACCCCAGCTGAAATCCTCTCATCCATCATCCCATTTATTGTAGGATACTCTGGTGAGATGTCTTTTATCAAATAGTGCAGGGGATTCACAGCAAGTTCAGAGCTTCAGCTTCTCTCCTTTTGCAGGGAGTAATGTGAAAGACTAAAATGTTAATGGTTACGGACTCAACTGGCCACTTGCAAAGCAGCAAGTGCTTTTCTGGCTTGCATGCTAACAGCCCAGGTGCAGAGAGGTGAACACCAGAGGATGACCACCACAATCCAACCTTGTTTAGAAAAAAGTCAGGTTTTGAGATGGGTAGGGGAAGAGGGCAGTAAGAAGCAGATCCTTCGAGATGGGACAGGAGATTTTATCAAGTCAGTGTCTTTCCTTACACAGCTGGCTCAGCTGTAAACACATACTCACCTCTTTTAAATGAGTCTCCTGTTGCTTATCTGCATCCCTTCGGATGCCATGTTCATATAGAGATGGTCCAGCTGCTTGATGAGTCTCTGAAGATGCTTCAATTACTTCCTCTATTATGACTGGCTTGTGCTATGTAACCAAGATGAGCACTGTTTGGTCAACTCACATTTTTCACACAAGTGATGGTTTTGTCAGCTTTGGCCATGATTTCTGCTTAATTTATATTGTACCATCAACAAAATCCCTGAGCTTATTTGTCTTTGTGATAATCATGATGACAGGTTTTGAGCTGAGCATGAGTACCAGATAGAAACAGGACAGGAATGGCTGTGGTTTCCTGGAAGTGGAATTATTTCTATCCGAGGAAGAAAAAAATAGGAAAATAATTATCTTATGCTTATTTAGGAGAATAACTTATTTAATCAGCATGTATTTGCTGTCTAGTGTATCTTTATCATGGTTCCATGGGCCACTATCGGGGTGGATCTTTCCTTATAACTTGTTCTCCTGTGACTGCTGCAAAATTCCTGTAAGCCAGCAAACTATAAATGCATTCAGTATATGTCTCCATGACCATAGCAGCACTTTCCTGGGTGCCTGGCATTTGGCCAGTGTCAAACCACAACATGCCCAAATTAAACTGATAGCAAATAATAAATGCTGTAGCTGAAAATATAATGAAAACTGCAACTTCTATGTGGTAGAGAAAATCTTTTAAAAGACAGAGAGTTCAAATTATTAGGTTATTGAGAGAGGTTGTTACCTGTAAGCACTGGGCTCATACAAGCTGCTTCTGAAAATCTGAATTGCAAGATCTCTCTAGAGACTCTTTGTGACCCTCATGTCTTGCTGGCTGTGTTCCAGTGCCTTTCAGGATCAAATGGGACAACTCAACAGAGTAATATGCAGAGCTATCTATCTTCCTTCCCCCAAAAAATTGTTGATGCATTATGGACTTTTTTCATACTTTTGATCAGGAAACATGTGTGCAGGTGACTAGCAAAGACAGAATAATGTGTGTGATGGGGCAGTGTGGTTACATTGAGCATAACAAGTTGTATTTTTGCTGGAACTCTGGTATCCCATGTTGGCTGTGCATGCTGGCAGTCTGCAAGACTCTGCAGCTCTCTCCTGACATGTTGGACTTCCCTGGCATGAGAAGTAGACTTCCCTCCTATAAAAGAAAGCTCTTGGAACACCCACCATGTCAGCAGCTTCCAGAGTATGGAAGAGCTGCACCAACCAAGATAAAAAAACCTCAGAAGTGCTAGGACTTGAATTGCAGGTACAGCAAAATTATTAGCATGATAACAGCTTGTGCACAAGGGATAAAAGGGCATGAAAAATGGAAACAGCTGTTCTTGCCAAAAGAAGCCAGGGTAGAAAATGGCAAATTTCTTTCTCTATATAGTACACCAGGTATATGTTCCCTTCCTTGGCTTGTGTAGAGTTCCTATTTTAATAAGACACTTCAGTGTAACAGGGAAAACCTTCCATAATTTTAATCTACGCTTAAACATGGATTCTTTTCTCCTAGTCCATCAGCAGTAAAAACAATTTCTATTGTAACTCTCCTACACTCTTACTGCATATGTAGCATAGCTTTGAAAGTTACTCCATTATATGCCATTTGGGACTTCTTATTTATTAGTTTGCTCTATCCGTTGTGCCCAGTTGTAGGCAAAATAAGCTATATTTATTTTAAAAGTTGATTCTGCAATCTTGACTTGGGAACTGGGAAAAGAATTTTGTTTTTGTATTTTGACCCTGGAAGTAAAAGTTGAGAATTGGCAGAAATTTCCATAGCTATGTTAAAGCAATTCTTTAGTCCAAGGTCTAAAAGAGAATGTATTTCAAAATAGGAAGAATTGTGTGTAAACTAAAAAGGATTGTGCTTCAGTCACTAAGGTATTTCAGATCTGTTGAGCTACAATAATAAAAAGTTTTTAAACGTATTTATAACAGGTGAGCAGATCAAATTTTGGATACATGTATGAGATGAGCAAATCCTGATCTGTTGTTTTAGCTTAAGTCATTTATTACTCCATTTATTTAAACTGGATTTCTGTGGACTTAGCCAGTGTAACTGAGATCACATTCAGTAAAGGACAGTGAAGTAAAACTCAGCTTGATGTGAATGATGATGTAAATTGCACTACTTGATCATCTATAATGCCTTTTTTTTTTCAACCAACACTTGATAAACTCATCAATATTATTTGCTTACTGACATGTTTTGAGACCATCATTTAGCTTGTGTAGCCTTTTATTCCAGGCTGTATTTTAATAAATTTGACTCAAGAAGGCCTCTTCAACCTCCTTTAGGCTCTGTACTCTAGCAGTTTTGTGTGATTTAGACACACAGATTCAGAATTTGAACTGAATTTAAAGGGTAGCAAGATCTAAAGAAGATAGGATAGGTAATAAGATAAAAAGACTTTTAAATCTGTTTCATTTTAAAGAGGTATCAAGTAGTGTCCTTAGAAGCTGTCCTATCCTTTGCTTACACTAGAAAGCAGAATACAATATTTCATTAATATGGTGACTCTCATTGATTAGCTTATTTGATAAGAGTTTTTTTTTTCTCAGACCTCAGCTAGTATTTTTTTGGATGAGATGGACTGCTTGCTGAATAAATAGCAAAGAAACAGAACTATCATGGGAAGCTTTGTATTTCTGTTGCTTACTGATATTTTAGCATTGGTGGCTAAATACAGAGGTGTGTAAATACAGAGCAAGGCTCTGTTTAGGCATCCAGTCCAACACAGAACTCTGCAAAAGGCTGCTCCATTAATTACAAAATATATTGGTCTCACTAGCAAGAGTAACAAGACTGATCAATCCTCCTCAGCAATGAAAAATCAGACAGTCTAAAACATTAGTGAGACAACAATGTATAGTTTGGGACCTAAGAAGTGCAATGACAATAACAGTAAAAATCCCCATTTATGGGGCACTTTATCAAACAAACATCTCAAGGCACCATGCAGTAAAAACATGAGAAAATGAAATCAAACAGGGCTGCGGGTTTGATTGAAGGGAAATCATTGATCCTTCCTCCTAAAAGCATAATGAAAAAAACAAAACCTTCATCTCTTGAGGTCTAACATAAAAGTTCAAAACCTGTTTCAGATGTGCAGTACTAACATTCTGAAGATGATTTCTTTTCTTGCTGATTCCAGATTTGTTCTGGCAGGGCACAGAATAGGGTGCCTAAAACACTGGATTGAAACCCATTTAGAGTGTGCTTACCACTTCTAGTACAAAAGCTTATTCAAGGATTATAGAAAAATGACTTAAATTTGAGGAAAAGTACAAGAGATAAGCTGATATCTCTCCTTTTTTTGCTAGGCCAACATCTGTCTTTTTTTCAGATTCATGCAGATGGCTCTACTCTGTGACTGTACCAAGTCACAAAACAGTTCTGGTCTTTTCCCTGCTTTCCCTGCGTCAAGTTCCTTTCTGTTGACACTGGGATTCCCCTCCTACATCCAGCTGCATGATGCAATTATGTCTGTAAATCCTTTCTCTACTCTCAAAATGTCAGAGTAGGCACTCCTCTTGGCAGATAGTTGAGGTGAAGGTATAGAAAATGCTTAAATATAGAAAATGTCATCTCTAATGGCTCATTCCACTGCCCACCCTCATTTCCATGCTCAGTGTGATGTCTATGTCAACTATCAGGTCCAATGAATAATAATGAGCTCAATAAAGATTTTCATCAATATACTTTTCCTGATGTTCCCCACTCATTGATTTTTCTCCCATGTTTGCTGGAAAAATCTTTTACCTCCAGTCATCTTTACTTGTATGAACCCAGACTGCCTAGGGAGGTTGCCAGGCAAACACAGATGCCTGTGAAGTCCTCACTATTGAGGGGCTTCATCAAACTGACCAGCCCAAACTGAATCACCTCTTTTGTGGGAATTCTGTCTGAGCAGCACAGTTCAATGCTAGAAACTATTCAGTAGATTTAGGAAACAACAACTATCCAGGCAAACAGTGCTTATGCCATCTGACAGTCCAGAAAAAGGAGCTGCTGGTCTGCACAACAGGTACATTCATTTGTGAAGCAAGATAAAGCAAACATACATAGAGAAAAGCCTAAAAATAGCTTTGATTTCTCCAAACTTGAAAATAAATTTCACTTCTGGATATATTAGAGGCACTTGCAAAAGAGCAAATCTCTGTTACTAAAGGTAATGAATAAACATGTTTCTTTTCCTCATCCAGACAACTTAATCTCAAAGCTATTAATTTTGGGGTTTTTTCTTGAAAATTGTTGCAAAATACTAATGCTTGTAGCTTTGAACAAGTTTGTAATAACCTTCTGTAAAAAAAGTGGTTGAATTTTATCTAATTTGGAAAACCAGAAAGAAAAACTTCTTGAATGTATTTTGCAGGAGTTGCAAACATTCATTTAATTATTAACATTCATTAGAATTCATTAAATACTCTTGCTGGAATATTAGCTCCCATCAAGAGGTACTTTGCTGACTATGTGAGTGCAATTTTACCTCTAGATAGATTATAGGTAATACAACAGCTTTTCATCACTTTTCTGATCCAAATACATGAATACAAACAAACTTCCATTGACTGCAGTAACCTGTTAAGGGATGTTGGTTGTCAGATCTCTGGGACCATTCTGCAGTTCTGCTTCATTGCAGAAGTTGATAGAGGTTTGTTTAGACTGACTGCTAGGGAGAGCTCAGGGCAGTAGTGCAGTAGGGATGGTGAGACAGGCTGCTCTCAGGTTTTGCAGATCTTGGACCTGGAAGTCTTCAGCTCAGCAATGCCAGATCCAGGATACTGAGAATCGCCAGTCAGCTTTCATAGGCATAAAGTATCAAGTGTTGTCAAGGTGGTAACTTGCTTTATTTTTCTAATTTGCACCGGGAAAAAAACCAATTGTTTTCCTGAGGAAAATAGTAAATTTCAGTTTGGCAAGGTTTGGCCTGGGGTAGGAACCCTAATTGAAACTTTCTGTCCTACTTTGCATTATTTCCTTGTATGGCTAGAATTACTATACCTTGTGGCTCCCAGGTTGTGACCCTGTAGGACCAAAAAGGAAAAAGGACCATTTCTGCCCCATTGGGTTTGATGAAGTTGTAACAACCTGCAGCATTTCTTTTTTGTAGTTCGTTCATACACTGTCATGGAGGTCATGCTACTGACCTGACTGGTTGGAGAAAACACAAAAAATTTCCTCTCCAGAACCAAACAAACAAAAATTTAAAAAAATTAAGATACTTAATATTTTTCACATTCAGTAATTACATTTTCAGAGCTCTTTTTACTTTGGGCTTGAAATAGACTGTGCATGCATGCAATGTCCTTTGTCCTTTCCATTAATGACAGCTTAAATATGAAAGAGTCTAAGCACTTTCTGTCCCAAAAGAAGTAGTGACATGTTACAGTTTCAGAAATCTACATTTTGATAATTCTCTGCCTTGAAAGATAGAGGTCCTTTAATGACTGATTTCAATTTTAAAAGCCTCATCTACTTATAAATTCATTAATATTCTTTTTAAACACACATTTTTGGCAGTATAAGGTCTCTGTAATGACAATGAAAATATATACAATGTTTATGATCTGATTTAATGCCGTTTTTAAATGAGAAAGTTTTTGAAAGATGAATCATGTTGCAGCTAATAAAAAATGAGAGGAATCACAGCAAGGGCCCAGTCAGAAAGCTGTGGCTCTTTAATGTAGAAATATTTATTGTGAGATGCTATTAAATGGATCAGAGGGACTGAGCTTTTAGTTTTTCACCAAGGCCCATACAGCAGATATGAGATTCAATGCACACAGTACATGTAACTCTACATTTGCATTTGAGTCTTGCACAAAAACTGTGTCACAGAGTGCTTTGAGGAATTGAATAAAACAAATTCACTGTAACACAATGAAAGAAATACAGCGAGGAAATTGCCATTTGCAGGTGCAGGTGGCAGAACCTTTGAAGAGAGACAATGTGAGCAGCGGGTGCTGTGATACATGGCTCACCTGAGAGAGCCAAACCAGTCTGGGGGTGGAAAGCCATGGGAACAGGCTCTGGGCCATGTGGGTGAAGCAAGGAGACAGGAATGGGGAGCTGAAGAGCCAGCAGTCCTCTGAACTCCTTTATAATTTCTGTGTCTTTAGTTCATATGAGGAGGTTCCACCATACAGACAGCATGCACAGTTCAGAAGAACCAGTAAGGGGAAAGGAGGGGTGTGCACCAAGAGGGAAAAGATTTTTTTTTATTTTTTCATCTTAGGTCCATCAAAACCTGGCAGTCTGCAGTGATGGAAAAGATGCATAATATGATAAAGCCTGGTAACCAGCATGTGTGATTGAACAAACCAATGAAGAGATAATATTTGAAAGCTTTACAGCTTGGAAAGCTGTTAGCAAGCTGGTGTCTCCTTCATCATTTTTAATTTTACTTTTACTGCCCTTCATTTGCTTTGACGGGTTGATGTTGCCATGGTGCAGTTGAAATTCTCGTAAAAGTGCTGTTACCCTTTCAAGATGGCTATTTTTTCCTAGGGTTTATACCACATTTTATAGTTATGTCAGAAGGTTTACTTGGTTTATGAATTCTCCAAGCTCTGAGACTGCTCTAAAAACTCTGGGTTGCAGTTCAGTCTTGCCTTTTAATTTCTGAGATTTAACAACCACTACATCAGTGTATTATTTCCCCACATAATTAGAAAATTCATTTTAAATGTATTCGTTTGTTAATATGGGTAAAAAATTCTGCTTGTCCCTCACCTTCTTGATCTGTAGTTTCTTTAACAATAACAAAACCAACAACAATAAAAAGCATTTTTTACTTACTAAATCTATGTGGATCTTTTTTATACTATCTCCCAGGTTTTAAATGATTTATCTGATTTAGGAAAATAATTCGAAAAGCTCTTTCTGCTCCTTGTGAAATACCATACCAAGTATTCACAGAGATATTCTCACACTTGCAGTGAAAGTTAATTCATGTCAGATGTGAATTGGTCCCATGACACTTCTGCAATCACAATTAATTTCCCCTTCACTTGCTCTGTAGCAATTCAAGTAAAAGATCTATAGAGAGAAACTCTTGTCAGAGGTGTTGTGAGTTAAACTTTTTGCAAGATGGCTTTTAAAAGGAACATATACATATTGATAAACCTGACAAACCTGTTAGTCATTACCAGCTGTCCTACATGTGTTCAGTGTGAACAGCAGACCAACTTCACAGCTGGAGTGGAGCTCTGGGGTGGGAGAGGATGGAAAGGACCACAAGGAGCTTTTCCTGACTTTACATTAAAGTCCAGAAAAATTGTTCAAAAAAAGACACGCCTGCTAAGGGCAGCTCATGAGATTCCTTCCTTAATTACCATTTCTGTTGTTTTCTGAAGAAAAAGGGACTTTAACAGGTATTCTGTGGCTGCCCTTCACAGCAATAGCGCCTCTAAGTGGAGGGAGGAAAGTTTCAGACACCACTCTGTTGAACTGGTATTTATTGCCTTCAGTTGAATTCGAAGCAAAAGTCAGAAGCTCTGATTTTGCTGTCTCTTCCAACAAACCCTCCTTTAGGGTGCTGGGAAGGAGATGAAGTAAAGTCACTAAAGACAGCACAAACTAATAAAGAGACAAATGCAAGTTGCACCCAGACACAGCTTTATAGAAACCAGAACTTTTGACCTGCTGAAACATAATTTGGTCCAATTTCTGTCATTAACAGAAAATTAAATGAGCAAACAGTGTCTAAATGGCAAATAAGTGTCAGCGGGCAAACAGAACAATACACAAAACTGTCATCTTACCTACTACAGGTAGTATCAGATACTCAAGCTCTTGGAAGCACCTTGCTGAAACAATGTGTTGAAGACCAAAAATGGAATATGATTTGATGATTCTTTAAGCAAAACCTAAATAAAATCTCAGGTATATACACCTCAGGAGACCTGTACTTTATGTAGTCCAGCTTTAACAGAAGGAGTCATTATTAAAGCATTTCACAGCTTTGCTTTTCTTTCCTTCTGACTTCTTATTTTGCAGCAGAGAGTGCTGTCCAGTGCTGTCATATTTGTATATTGTATTTTTCCATAGCACAAGGACTGTTTCCTCACACAGGACTTATTTATATCCTTTAAGCAATACCAGAACTTGGAGAGTTCTTCTGGATTTATTATACACTGAAGTAGTTCCCCCAAAATTTGAATGATACATTTAAACCTCGGGATTTAAAAGGAAATTTGTCTTTTAAAACCAGAACATTAGAAAATTGCATCTAGGTATGTCAATCATCCAGGTAGAGATTTGATAAGGTTATTTCAATAAGAAACTTGTATTTGCTCCTGCATACACTTGTAATTTAGTGAGGAGTGAAAAGGAAGTGGAAAACAAATGTTCTTTATTTAAAGGCATTATTACAGCATGCAGTGGCTTTTTTTTCCTCCTAAGTTAATAGTTTGTTCCTGTCACCCTTGTGAGAGTCCTGTGCGGGTCTATATTGTTATTTTATTTTAGCTGAATGACAGTTTAAATGTCATCGTAATCATGATGTGTCCTTAAAACTGTATCATTTTGGTTTGGTCTCTTGCTAAATACTTTCCCTCTTAATTGCCTTTTCATTCAACCAGAAGACTTACAATGGTAACCACAGCAGAGCTGAAAAACAATTCATTGTATCAGTCACAGACTCTCATAATGGAGCACCTTAATAAGAGCAAGTTCTGTACTTCTTGAAGGCACAAGATAAATTAGGTTCATAGTCCATTATTTGAACAAGGGTATCTGACTTATGGCAAATCTATCTCAAAGAGTATTGTAGAATTGTATTTTATCTTTAAGAAATGTGTTTTCTAAAAGTAAGATATTTGCTTCTGTTGCAGTAAAGGATTTAAAGAGAAGAATTTCTCTCTAATGTTTGTTGAATCATACTAGAATGATGAGGTAGAACAGAGCCATACATCAAACACCCAGTGTGAAAAACTTAGCATTGTATTTTATTTCAGGAGGGAAGGCTGAGCACAGAATGGTTTTGCCAAGAGCACTCTCTCCCCCTTATTTACCAAGCTATATATACAATGGGGAAGGTGACAGCACTCTTAAACTTTTTCTACTGCTGAAATTTACGGATGTGCACATTTCCTTTTTCTTTTGTGAGGAACATCACACTGGCAGAGCTGGAGACTGCATTTTTCTAACTCTGCTGAGCTGCTATAATATAAAGAGAAGCAAGACACTTTTTCAGTACATTTTTTGTATGTGCCCTATCAGTTTGCTCCTCTTTTTCAAGCATAGAGCTGAGAATGGGTGAAGAGAGAACTCTGCCTTTCTTCCAAACCCTGTTTTTGGCTTTTACTTGCTGTGTGGTAACAACTACCAAGTATCACAGGTAGAAATTTCTAATGAGGAGTTTTCTAATTCCTTTTTTGTGTGCCTGTCAGGCATCATCAGACAACCACTGATGTTAGTGTGACCTGGAAAGGCTTCAGACTTACGGTTTAACATCTGAGAAATGCTATAATGAACTGAAAATTCATTCACAAGACCCTCTGGTTTTGGCTTAAATAATGTAATTGGATTCAATCTTCTCATGCAAGCATTTGCTTCTCGTTTTTACCACAGTCAAGAGGTCAGCCAATTCTTTATTAATATTTCTTGATCCATGGCTAAATACACAGAAGATTTGAGGAAATCAGTTACTCTTTATATGAAACTTCTTAAGGCATAAATGGAAAGGAGATTTACTGTGATTTGTGATCCCATCTTACCAACACTTCATTCAACTCCCTCAGTTTCCTTGGGTGGCATGTTGAACTCCTACTCCTGGAAGAGGGATAAATCACTTGGGACAAATAGATGGGGTTTTCTGTTTTAAAAAATAAAAGTGTTTATGTATGTAAATGATCATTCTTGCTATGTTATCTACTACTTTAATTCTGTTTTCAATGTCACTTTCTGAATACTGAGCTCATGACCAGTGCTTAACCACTCAGTCTGCCTGGTCCTGGAGTGGAAAAATGCATTCTGTAGACTCACTGCAAAGCCATTGAACTGAAGACAGGAACAAAACCAAGGTGAGTCACTTTGCCATGGCTGCAGTCGGTCTGCAACAAATAGGGTTTCATGACTGCTAATAGGAGTTAAGTCCAGTCATGCAGTTTCTCCCTGTCATGGATATAGATTGCCTTCCTAACAGGTGGAGATAATGGACTGCTGAAGTCCTTCTGGTCAAGCAGCTTTGATTTAGAGTAGTGGGTATGTGGTGTTGCAGGCATTTACAGTGATTACTGGAAATTCTGCAGTAGAAATTAAGTCTGTCAAAACAGGAAGACCAAGAAAAGCCTTACAGCTGCTTCCTCCAGCTGCTAAGGGCCCACAGCTGGTGGGTACCACTTTCCTCTTTTTCTCTTTCCTAAATTCTGGGCCAGATCCTGTGCTGCTGTCACACCTGCTGCATTGTGCTCTCTGTCCTTTGATTTGCAGGCACAGACTCCTGGCCTAAGAACCCCTAAGTGAAATTAGGAGAATTCTGCATCCATGTACGGTCATTGTTGTCACAAGACACCTGATATTTAAAACATTAGTTTAGGAAGCCATTTTGTGAAAAGACTTCCTGAGTTGTGAACCCTCTTAAATATGCCAGTGTAGACAGTTTCCAAAATGCAGGAAATATCTCCATAAAGATTGCAGCCTAATATCTAGGACTTTGGGATATTCCAGTAGGAGTATGACTTCTATTAGACTTTCATTAAAATTTACTCATGATGATAGAGAGTCTTTCCATAATGTTCAAATATTAACACACCTGTTTACAAATTTGAGTGTTTACTATTGCCTTTTAAGTGACTCCTTCCTCAGAAGGGATTAAGAGGCCCATTGTTTTAACACAATTTCATATTGACAATTTAATGGATCTGTGATATGATGGACGTGACATAACTTCTGCAACTGAATATTTTACAATACTAAACTCAAAACAATACTCAGTAGTATGATCAGTATGGAGTTACTATCAATGCTAGGAAAAAATTATTCTCTGGAGAAAAAAGTAATTACTGTTGGTTTTCTCTCAAAATCTTAAAAAATAAAGCATTCTATTTGCCATATTAATGATATGACCTTGTCTTATGCTTTAATAGCATCCTGTTGACCTCATTTTTTTATATATATATATTTTTTTTCCTTTCTGGATTCTGGGACAGTAATTTCATTCTCAGCTTTTTCTTTTCAGTCACTACTGCATTTTGAAGTGTCCGTGCCTGGTTTTATATCCAAGGCTTCTGAAGATTGGAGTTTGGGGATCCTGGGAGTGTTTCTCCTGGAGATTTTTTCTTGGAAGGAATTTATCATGAATAGCTGGGTGGATTCTGATGCAGCTGAAGTGTCGGGTACCAAGGCAAATGACATTGCTTAAAAATGATGGCCGTGAAATGCAAGTACATTGCAAATCACTCAGCTGCAGAGTCTCGGAATAAAAGCACTACAGGGCTGATGTATGGACTGATGTTGCCATTTAATGTGGTTTCCCAGCAAACCTTTCATAAAATTCATGACTGTAGCTGACCTCTGTTACTGTGTTCCTCTTAGGGAGAAAAAAAAAGGCTATAACCCAGCTCTCTACAGCAGTGCACTGAAAAGTGATGTGTGATGTGAAGCAAGGTGAGGGGAATCATGTTCACTTCACCACAGACACTAAAGGTGAGCCTGTAGTCAAGCAGTTGATTAAATGTCACAGCATATTCGACAGTCTTCTAGGCTGACAAGGTTCTATTCTGACCAGCTTCAAACTAAGAGCCTCATTCAAATCACATTTTCTACCAGCTTTACTCCACTGCCTCTGCTGCTTCAAGAATTGCCTCTGTAAAAGCAGAATCAGCCATCAGCTGCCAGCAGGTAACACAGAGCTCCTTTATGTTACAGTTACCACAAAATAGAGACAAGACACTGTTTATAATCTTTTTCTCCTGTATTAGGTATAGTTATTTGAGTTTCGCTTTATGGCTGTGAGTGCTGATTGTCCCTGAAATCAGCAATTCTGGCCTGTCGTAAAAAGTCTTGGTTTCCTGTGTGAAAATTGGAGTACCGTTTTTCCCTTCCACTATAGCTTATGGTCAAGGATGGCTGCTAATGTATATTCAGTTGCCACAGCAACTGAAAGCATATGAATGCCACAGAAATATGAATTTGAGGCAAAAGGTCTGGCTAGCATGGTCATGTCATGGTCATGGTCTCAGTCACCTCCAGAGAGAGCAGAAAGAAGTACAGCTGGGGTAAAGTGCAATGAAAATGTGAGAAGAGGCAAAGAGTATCTAATCAGAAGGATGACGAGGAATCATCTCTTTTCTTCCTAGCTCTGTGTGAAAGGGTAAATGAAAATCCACCCCTCATTACAACTTCCCTGTCTTTTAACTTCTCACTCCTTCAAACTCTTGAAATTGTGAGAGCTGAGCTGGTGTACTCTTCCACATGTGAGATTGATTCCATATTTTAGGAAATGGAAAATGAACTGTTACTCTAAGTGTGCACTTCTGTCACTATTACCAACTAAAGCCAATTTAGCCCTTCCATTCCCTCAGGTAAAATTAATAAGCAAACGTGAGCACAATGCTTTTGGCTGCATGTGAATCTCTGCCTTTTTTGTGGAAGCCGTTAATGAGTACAGATTGAAGGCACTGTGTGTCTCCAGACCACCTGTGTGATGGTGACACACCATCCATCAGCAGAGCATGCCACTCTCCATATGCTTTTCCAGGAGAGGGATGTGTCACTCCTTAAAGGTCTGCGGCACAGCTGAGGCAGTTCCTTCCTTGTTCCTGCCTCCTCATGTATCTTCCTGTGTGTTTGTCTGTGTGGGTCTGCATGGAAATGAGGGAGGGAGAGCTGGAAGAAGAGGCAGGAAAAAATTCCATGATGGAGTTAGTGATGCAGGGTTTACCTGTTGCACAGTGAGCCCAAAATTTGTTTCAAATTATCTACAGCAAAACTGCAAAATTGTCCTCCCAGCAGGGCTCTGATAGCCTGTGGTGGCAGCTGCAAGTCAGAGCTTCCACAATTCCACCCAATTTCTAGCCCAAACAAGCTGTATGTATAGTAATACAATGCAGCAGTGTACAAAAATTTACAATATAATTAATTTTCTTTATTCTGGTTCTCTCTGGACTATATAGTCCCTGCCTGTTATTTTATTTGTTCCATAGCTATTCTTGTTTTGCAGTTATTTCCTTTAGACTGTAGCTCTAAGGTCAGTCTAAGGACAAGATGTTCCTTCCAGAGATGAGTTGTGAACAGTAACAAGTAGGCTGTGTAAATGCTTCTTTCTTCTGTGTCATTCTGAACACCTAGCTTGGGAGAAAAATTTAGCCTCCTTCAACTCAGGATTTAGATCCTAAATTCAGATTTTGAGGTTGACATCACTCCTTTGATGCCTCCTAGTAAATTACAACAGAGCAGTTACAAGGTGATCCAAAGCCATGCCTGTGGAAGTTGTAGTTCTCCAGGCTGAGATCGATTTTGAAGCCACAAAAATATAGAAGACAGGATTAGTTGTTTTGTTTTGTTTTTCTATTTCACTAGATTATTTTTTTCAATAATTCAATGGCATTTTTTCTCTGTTTTTAAAATACTGTTTTGATTCAAAAATAATGTTATAGATCTTGCATTATACTGGGCTCGTCAGTACATTGCTAGGACACCAATACAAGTGTAAGAGGAAAGGCTACCTTGCTAAATTTGCTTCATGAGGGCAGAGGATTTCAACATCCAGACAGAACAATTGATTAAGAGAAATGGAAAGAGTAGTTGTAGTATCACACTCTGCTCCTCTATCTCTTTCTTCTTCTGGACAATATAAATGTGCTGGTGGTACTAAATGCCTTCATTCCTAAGTGAGCACAATAAAGATTAGTCTTTAATTATTTCTGGCATATGTCCTTTACATTCAAAGCCTGTAAATCGCAGTGGGCAAAGGGTAATATGTCTTAACAGGTTACACCTCCCAAAGGATTTGCTGATTGACATCAAAATTGTTTCCCCTCCCTCTCCCCTGACTGACAGAATGACAGGTGTGAAGTGATGGCAGTGTGCTGTAATAATGTGTCACAAGACCTTAAATCAAGACTAATGTGGCTTCAACGATAAGCTCCCAAACGTTTGTATGGCAGAAAATGGAACTGGAGGGCAGATTCATCTTGGGACTATTATATCTTTGCACTTTCTAAAAGTGCTTTTTAGTTAGGGTCCTTGGCTGATTACAGGGCAGAGGTTTTAGGAGTATTTCTTTTTACAAAGCCACCCTGGGGAGAAAAACATCTCTAAGCTTACTACTATGACAAACTTACATCTAGAGTTTTGTTTGGCTTTTTTTCCCCAGTAATTTTAGTATATATATATAATGCAGAACCTGTGGTGGTCACTTCTTTGGACAAAATGCATCGTTTATTACTTGAGGAAACAGCACAAAGGCAGTGAGCACAAATAAGGGTGAATTCATCTCTCATTTAAGCCACCTCTGATGTGCAGCTTGTGCAGAATTTTCTGACCCAGAGGGAAACTGAGCTCACAGCTGAAAGGATGATAGTTAACTAAATTTTGATTTTATTATACAAGAATCAGTCATTTGCATGCATAAATACAAAAACTGAACAAAATAGAACAGAAATTGAAGTCCAGTGAAATGGTCATACAAAAAAACCCAAAGAATCTGCCTAAGGAGTCCAGCAATAGCCTGCACTCTTCCCACCGGGGCAGAGGGATCTTTCCTGACCTTCCAAAAGATTCAGTTCAGGGCCTAATTCCTCGATTTGAGGGTACTTAAATGTACCAAATGTTAATTTTTGTGCTTTTAAACATTCTTACAATGTCTCTTAAGAGATTCTGCATTTTTTACACAGGTTTAGTAAGAATGTTGCAAATTTTAATGAGGGGAAAAAATGGAAATCCTGTTGATCAATTATTTTCTTGAGTAATAAATTTTTGTGCATTAAAACTGGAGGGAATTTTGAGAGAATCATTATCCAGAGAACTTCATGCTGACAATTTTGAGGAAAGCCACAAGTTTTTTTAATAATTTGTAACTTCATTTTAGTAATTTTCTATAAATGTGAAATATTATCTGGATTAAAAAATGGAAATATGTATTAAATATATGCATAAACAAATGGGAAATTAGTTTTATGATAGGTGCAAGGCATGTATGTAGAAAGACACAGATTTTTCTCTTTAAACTGACTACTCAGAATTTGCTTAGGATGGATGGAAAACCACCAGTATTCCACAAACAGCGGGGGAACCCATACTGAAAACTTCTGGGCAGCACAATCCAACTGGAACTGAATAAGCATTGCAAAAATGTTGGTGTGAAGAGTTAAATTAAGAGATTAAATTGAGAGTTCTAGAGTAGGAACACCAGGCTCAAGTTATTTCTTTGGCCTTAGACCACATTCAGTATGGATATGAGATAAATCTAAAACAATCAGGAGAAACTTTCAATAATTCCTCATGTGCATTCCTGACCTATGAGAAAGCAGAGGGTTTAGGTTGTCAGGGTTCTCTACATAAAATAAAATGGAAATAAAATAATGTAATTTCACAACTATAAGGTGCACTGGATTATAAGGCTCACTTCTGGGTTGTCGGCAAATTTCCAAATTTTGCCCATATATAAGGTACACCAGACTATAAGGCGCACTTTTTTTTTGCAGTGAGGATCCGTGCGCAACAAAGTAACGAATTAGTAATGGAATCACGCCATCATGGGGTTTAATGGCAGGTGCTCAATTTGCAAACATTTTTTTCACAGATCGGCGTTGCCTTTAAATGCAGCCCCAGGCGCCCTCCCCATGCTGCGGGCCCCAGCACTCCCGCCCGCCCCCAGCGCCAGCTGCCGTGGCTTGGCTCCACGGCTTGCACTTCCAGGTTGGCAAATTTCCAAACTTTGTCCATATATAAGGCGCACCGGATTATAAGGTGCACTTCCGGGTTTTGATCAAAATTTTAGTCAAAAGGGTGCACCTTATAGTCGTGAAATTACTTTAGGATCTTTACTTAATGCATAGCCTCTTATTTCATTCTCCACATGCTCGGGGACAATGAGCCAGGACAATTCCAAGGAATTTTGCTCTTCCTTGGAGTTAGAATTTTCAGGGGTGTTTTCCACAAGGCCTGTATGGAAATATTTTGGTTAGTTCTTAGCAGTATGATGACAGATACCCAAAAGGAAGGATTTGTATAACAACAGCTGGATTCTTTGTGAGAAAAACCCTTAGCATCCATCCCATAACTTCTGGAAATGCTCTGCTGCAACTCCAACTTCCTGCTTTTGTATTTCCTCCTGGTGGAACATTGGGAAAAAATGAGGATAGCCTGAAAGACAACTCAGGCAAAAATGAAGTAAATAACATTAAATAAAGTAATAAATCAAATTGAAATCCTAGACAGTCTCTTCACTTTAAAACTGTAGGTCAGTTTAAGAAAAAAGCCAACACCAAAAATTGCTGACTGACAGCAAAATAATGGTCATGACAACTTTGGAGAACTGTGCTCTACCTGTCTGTCAGAGCTCAACTGGGAGCTTTTTTCCATTTTATCTTTTTTTTTTTTTTTCTATTTTTCCTATTTTATCAATTACTGACAGAGGGGACTCTATGCACAGAAAGAGAAGAGAACTGATTTCAACTTTTACACAGCAACATGAGTGAAATTTGGCACTTGGGAGGCAGAGGAAAGGGTTGGTGGCCATGAGCATAAATTAATATGAAAATTATGAATTCAGCACTAGAAGAACGCAAAATTATGGCTTCATTAAAATTGTTGCTTAAATAAGCTGTCTTGAAAGTAAGAGTATTAATAAACATTCTGATTTCTTCAGAAAAAGCCAAACCACGATTTCCTCCTCCTCATCCCAAAGCAAGGCCTAACAAGTGAGCTGCCATTGAATATTTCCAAAACAAGATATAAATGTTGCTTGAAATTTGTTCCCTTGATGAAGAGGGCGGCAGCAACTGAGCAGTGTCAATCTCTCTGCAGTCTCCCATCTACAGCTTTCTAAAAATAATTTTTAAAAAGAACAACCAAAACCAAAGCAACAAAACTCTGAATGATCACAGTAGTTTTCAGTGCATTGTATTTAGATGTATACAGTCTCTTCATGCCTCTGTAATCTTCCCCATCCATGGGGATTTTCAGTTCCATGGAAGCATCTCCTGGCCCATAATCATGGTCTAGGAGCAAATTCACAGAACTGATTTTCAAGTTAGGCTGTTCCAAAATGCCTAGAACCAATAAATAACAAGGCCACCAGCACACAGAGCACACAAGCATGCAGTCAGTGATTTACACCATAGGCACTGTTCAAATGGCAGTACACTGCTAATGGCTGCAGCAGAACATCTCATTTCCACCACCCAAACTCTTCAAAACCTGGGGTTTGAGAACATTTTCCCTTTCCATTTCTTTCCCTTTCTTTTTTTGCCTTTTAAACTAAGTCCTCCTTGCCATGTTTGTGGAATAGCAATTACAACTGAGAATAATAAATCTGTTAAAAAAAATTAGCCTTTCTTTCTACTTAAAGAAGATTTTTTTTCCATTTTTTTTTTTTTTTTTTTCTTGGAGAAGAAGCTGAGAGATGGTCATTTTGTTAGATTGTCTATTTTGATACATAAAGCTCTGTGAAAACATTCACTATAGTGAAGTCTAAACCCTCCATCCAAGCAGCCATTACAGGAAATGTTTCTGTTGGAAAAGATGGCAACATATGAAAATATTCCTAAATCTCATTTTTCCTCTGAAGCTTTACTTAGCCCTCAGGCAATAAATTCCACCGAACTCACTGAAGTGAGAAATGGACTCTTTTAATAAGGCTTTTAACTACACATCTTAATGAAACTTAAACAAATGGTGTCCCTGCCACTTTGTTGGCTGCATGTGTGTTTATGTATACTATGTAAGAAGAATAAATATTTTTCATATTTAGAGATTTACTGTTCTGTGGTAATTTTCAAACAGCACTGGAAAATAAACAGACAATTCTTTCTTTTTAATAACTGCAGTTTACCAGCTTTCTTCTTTACCTGAGTAATGACCACCAGGAGAGGCTTCACAGCATATTGTTTTGTTCCTGGATCCAGGAAAATATGTGCATTTGCCTACAAGGACAGTGTGCATTTTTCTCTATTTGACTCATTTGTTTCTTTCATTCTTTAAAGACAACTCACATCTCTGACCTGTGACTCTGGCTAACATGTGCTGTACAAAGGGAAATTTCCTACATCAGGCATTCACTTTGCATAAGTTAAGGCTCTGCATGCTGCTCTTGTCCCCAGTCCTTTCTAATTTTAGTGGATTTTGTGCTTTATAAAACAGGCTGTTTCAAATATGAATGAATCTGTATGTCAAGCCCACCCTCTTCTCCACAGATACAAATCTGAATATGGATGTCAGGACCCGTGCACATGCCTAGTTTCTGTGTGAGAGCATTCTGCCTATCTGGAGAAGTGATTTGGCTTCTCTGTATTGCATTAAACCACTGTCATTAACAGCAGAGGTGTCATTTTGATGTGATCTGTGAGGCAGTAGAAGCTTTGAAGTTGAAAGATAGAAGAGACATGGATAAATTGTGCTCTGAGTATGCTGCTATTGCACCATTATTGCTGCAATTATTTCACCAAGTGACACATCTGATAAAGAGTCATCTGCCTTGCTCTGGGAGGAGACCACAGCTCGTGGTAGATCTGTGGATTTCAGAGCGTGACAAAAACTTCATCAGCTTTGTCCTGATCATTCTGCACCAATCATGGGCTCTTTTGCATTGTTTCTCCCCATCCTCATGTTTTCAGTTGGTTTCCTTTCCTGATCTAAGACTTGTGCTTTTCTGTTTTAGTGTTGGGCCATTTGCTCTCCCTTCCCCACTACACTTCCTCCAACACATCCTTTCTTCATGATGTGCCAAAAATGCCTCTTGTTTTTGAATAATGTTAATTTCTT
>VRYO01001366.1:13618624-13683787 GCA_009812075.1 Sialia sialis
GGGGTTTTTTCTCTGTTGGGGGGGGCTCCTTTGGAGGTTTTCCCCCAATTTTGTCCTAAACTTGGACAGTGACAAAGGGTGGACTTGTGGTAAGTAAGGAAGGACTGAAAAGAGACCAATTTGGGGGTATATTTGTGGGGTGTTTTTTTCCTGTGTTTTGGGGTTATTTTTTGGTTTTGTGGCTTTTTTGAGGGGAGAGTTTTAGGGCTCTTTTTGAGAGGTTTTTTTTGTTGTGTGGTTGGCGTTTTTTGGTCAGTTTGTTTTGTTGTGTGCTTTTTTGTTTGTTTGTTTTTTATTGTTGGCTGGTTTTGGGGTGTTTTGCAGAACTGAAGAAGATGATGGCAAATACTTGAGCTTGCCTTTGAGCTGTGAGGCAAAAGTTTGTCTCACAGTTCCCTCGCCCCTCAGTGGCACTCCTCCAATTAATAAAGTGGCATTTGTAAAATTACCTCCCTAGCTCAAACTACATATTTGCAATTAAAATAAATTCTTTAAGAAATCAAACTTAAACTGCTATAATACCGCTGAAGCATTTTGAAAGAGCAGCAGGACTGCCTCATGGTCCAGAAAAGGTGTGAGCAGCCTGTTCATTCACTGCAGGTACTTGATCACTAAGATTATTACATAATTCTGGGGGAACTGCATAGAGTTCTGCTCAATTTAGACTTTGTACTGATGAGTATCAGGGCTGTACATAACAAAACTGCCTCATACCTTAGCTACTCTATGGCCAGGTTTGATTTAAGTGTTTTTGACAGCAAGTAGGGCCATCTAAGAGCCAAGACCCTAAAAATATTAGTAGGTGATGACATTTATGCATAGATATATATATTCATGTCCAAATGCACATGCATATATCCATACATGTCTGGGTATGGATAAATGTCTCTTTTGTGATAAAGAGCCTCCTTCAGGGAGCAGACACATGATTAAACCCGTGATGAAGAATCCCCAATTCCATCTTAAAATGGGTTCATGGTGCCTTGTATGACTGCCCATCTCTTCCTCTTATCATTCTCCTTCAGTAATTAAAAGTCAAGCTTACTAATTAGTGCCTGGCACCAAGAAGGGATAAGGTCAAGTAATAAGATCTAAAGTAGGCATCTGCATACAGATGTAGTGACACAGAGCAGTGCTTTCATTGAACTGTTGATAACAGATGTCAGTTTTCATGGCACATAAACTCCTTCCCCAGTGAGAGAGACTAAGGATGGTCTGGACAAGTGAACTAGTGAGGGCTGGGCTTTCCTAACATTGCTGCAGAGCCAGTTTCCTACACAGCTCTTCACAGTCCTGCACAGATGCTGTCATGCACTGATTCTTCTCCTCCCCCAAACCATTCTTACGTGCTAACAGAGCACTCTGTGCAGCCATTGTAGATCAGGTGCTTTGTGTTAGGACCAACTGACTGTTTTGGGAGCTTCTCAGATGGTTCACTGAGTCTTTTCCAGAGTGGTGCTCCTCTTCTTCCCTCTCCATTATTCAGAACCAAGCAAGGTTTATCAAACCGTGATTGATTACAAATCACTGTGGTGACACTGCTGCACAGAAGATGAATGATGTCAACCTTAATGACAAGGTTATTTTATAGCAGAATGCCAGTCTCATGCACACAGTGTTACAGACTTCAAAAAGACACTGGTTTTTCTTAAGCCAAAACAATAGAGTTGCATGTAGGATGACGCCTAATTCCCTGCAAAGGAAACATAGTTCAAAGATTACAGACAATCTTTAAATGTACTCGTCAGGAGGAAGCAGAAAATCTTGGGATGTTTAGCAAAATATATCTTAACCCAACCTACCAGAGCTAAAGGTGAAATGCTCTGTTCAACCATGTAAAGTAGCTAAATTAAACCAGACTTCATCTGTATTTGACTGCACAGGTGGTGTTAGGGTGCTGTTTGTTGCTGGTACAGAATTATTCATTCATAGTGCCCACAGCATCCTCTATGGCAGCTGACATCAATTATTACTAGCAAGGAGCTGATTCTGGAGTGTGAGGAAGAGAGAAAGGCTGCTGGGTTATTCCTTAGTCAAAATATTAATAGTATTGGCTTCATGAATGCAGCAATATTCATGACCTGGTGATACAAGTTGCAAACTTTTCTAGGAGAGAAGAAAGAAAACACAGTAATATCTCCTTCTTTTAGAACACAAATACATAAATTTTAATCTGAGAAAAATACAAAATGAAACCATGTACAAGTTATGTACAAACCCTTTTTACAGGACGATATATTTTTCACTGGATATTACATATGACAAAGTCAGGTAGATCATTTCTGAGCACCAGCATTTGTTCTCTCTCACCAACCCATGATGTTAAAAGTAAACTGATGAAGTCATACTCCTTTTTCTTGATGAACTTTTAAGTTGCCTGCTGGTTCTCAGTGTACCCCCTCGCCATCTCCACTCCCAAATTGTAACTAATGTAGACATGTGAAACAATCAATATTGTATATATGTATGTGTGTGTATGTGTTTTTTTCTGAAGGAAGAAAATGGTTTAATCAGTCTTGAATTCTACAGATATGTGAAAGTTAAAATAATATCTTATTTTTTTCTATTTTTTTTTCTTTTTTCTTTTTTTTACCTTTTTTTTTCTTTTTGCCAGAGGTTAGAGTATTTGCATTGCCTAAGCATGTGTGTCCCAAGCCATAGGACCATGGCAGAAGCAGAATTTTTGTAACTGCTTGAGATAACTTCTGCTCACATTTTTATTTGGTTCCTACTAGTGATCGCCCAGTGAACAAAATGCTCATATGCCATGTTTTTTGTCTCTGAAAATCTATGGGCTTTATTACATGTATTCAACTGCCTATATGCTTTGTTCTGGGTTGTTTGATTTTTGTTACTTTATAGAGATCTCCTCTAAAATGCATTGACTGAAGCCTTGTCTCAACATCATAAAAGTTCTAATTAGATGCAGCATTACTCTTTAGCTTCCTAAGATACATTGCTCTAAAATAGACTGAAAGTAAGAAAATAAACATCTTATATTTTATATTTTCTTCATTTTCCCTCCCCCTCCTCCTTCTGGCAGTTACCAATAACACACCACTGTGCAGAGCAGCAGTCCTGGCTATTCCAGTGGAATTTACCTGGTCACACAGACCGCTGCTCAGAGACTGCACATGGATCTAGAGCAGAGAGAACCTGTGCAGAATGGATACATTACTGACAGAAATACAGCTCTCATAAATGCTGGCACAGAATTATCAATACTACAGGCCCACATTCCATCCTGTGCAGTGACTACAGCAGAGGAGCTACTACATTCCTTTCATTATTTTACATGGGGCTGGAACCCACACCCACTACTATTGCTCAGCATGAAAATACTATAAATGGAATATAATGACTTAAAAAAACAACTATTTCCTTTAAGCCTGTGATTTTCCTGAACCTTTAGAATTTAAAAAAATTAATTAACACCTAAAAGGTGCTTGTTTGTATGTTGGGGATTTCAGTGAATTGAGAATTCACAGAAAGGGAAAAAAGAGAAGAATTATGAAGAGTTCTCCTTTCTCTGATTTTTTTTTTGTGCATTTTCCGTTGACTTTGACAGATATTCCCAGGCTAATCCACTCCAACACTGGGAACAGATTTCTGTTTTCACTTTGTCCTGTTCATCACCTTTCGCACACTTGGTTATTTTGTTTAAGCACATTCAAAACTAGAAATGAAAGGTGAGACACACACTTCTTTTGGTGCTAAAGAAATTCACAATGATAACAGCTGTGAAAACAAAACACACATAAATACACATACACACACACTCTGACCTCAATATGTGTTCATTTCAAATTCATTGGCATCCAGGAGCCCTCAGGAATCTACTCCTTAAAAACATTTAAGGACCTGCTCTGTGTTTCAGTTTGAGCCCATGTGAGTCAGGGCAGTTGCTAACATTTTTATGGATTGGCCAGTGAGTGCCCATGCAGTGAAAACACAAATTATTGGCCATTTGTAAATTATTGCTTTTTTTTTTCACGTATGTTTATGCATCAGTTTATGCAACCAATTATTGCAGTAGTTGTCAGCTGTAGTTTAGTCTCACACACACACACACCCCCAGCAAAACCTGAGTGAGAACTCACTATTGTACTTTCTCCTTGCGCTACATGAAGAGTTCAAGAAATGCAAAATCTTCCTTTTGCAGGCCAAAAATAGCCAACCTCATCCTCCAGCACCCAACAATGTGTAATAAAAAGCTGAGGCTTTTGCAAATTGTACTGTGCTTGCAAATTACATTTGCCTTTTCCCACCTTTGGCTGAGGCCATCTAGGTCTTTCCACATCCAGCTGACCATGCCTGGCCCAGATCAAGGGGCTTGTACTTTCTGTCCCTGCTGCTGGGCCAGTGAAGCTGATTTGAAAGGCAAGGCTTAAGAATGTCAGTGACAGGTTTAGAATGCTTTTTAAAAGTACAAGGAAATGTTGTCATCTTGTTTTTCCCTACTAACAAATTCATCATGTACGTCTCATTTTAGAAGGAACTGCACAACCCCATGGAGGTGTTAAAATTTGCATTTAGCCTATGAATATCTTCTTTTCTTCATACCTTAACTTTTGCTGTGCTCAGCACTTGCCACCAAATCTACGGGGACAGTTTTATCCTTTCACCTTAGTGCTCAGGGGCTTCAGGGGACAAACTAAAACAACAGCCATGAAACAGAGAGAGCCAGCAGACTTTCTGGCAATATCAGAACATCAAACATCAGTGCACCTCTCATAAAACCAACCAGGATGGCTGGGGTCTGGTCAAACCAGGTGGAAACAGCAGAAACAATTCTTCCATGTGCTACCCTGCAAGTCACATATTTTCTTCTTTTGTGTGCCTTTCTTCACCCCAATTCATGGAAAATAAAAATGATGACACCTTCTTGTGATGACTCTATCAAACACACGCATGCCTCCATACATATGAGTGTGTATGTACCCAAAAATACGGTTGTGTGTATGCGTGCACCCACATATACATGTGTGTGCATGTGTGGACATGCCTACATGCAAACAGACACACACAGACACACTATTTATCCAACACACCAGTTACCAAAAAGCATTCTATAGCCTGTATCAGTACTGCATGCAATCAATGAAAAAAAAAAAAAAACAAAAAAAAACAAAAGAAAAGAGTAGAAATCCTCCCCACCCCATGTTTTATTTTTCTTTTGCTTTCTGAGAAAGAGGCAAAAGTTATTGATAAAGACCAAGAACTTATTTCTAGATTGGTTGTCATGTAGTCTGTCATCTCAGGTCCCTCCCAACCTTTTCCCAGCTTAGATGTAACTTCATATATCCATTTGTTGGTGCTGGCCTTATTGGTGATGGATATCAAAGATTTTATTATTGAAGGTTTTCTAGCTGTTCCTCCACCTAATTTCCTAACATCAACCCTTCATCTCTGATTATCAAAACCAGGAGTAAGAAAATGTTATTGATTTTGGCTTTTTTATTAATGGGAAATGGAGACCCATAACTATTTCCCACTGTCTGGTTTGCTCTCTGTGGGTGTTGTTCTGCCAACCATTGCATATGGAGCTATCTGTGCCAGAAGATCTCGTGAGTGTGTCCAGGTCTTGTCCTTTATTTATTCACAGTTATTAGCACGGGGGTTTGGGATGTGACAGCTCAACTGGACAGAGACACACACAAACCTTAGCTGTGTAGGGCTGCTGTACTTGGTTCAACAGTTATGTTTTGTCCAGTGAATGCTCACTTCTGAAGGAAGGACACTCAGAAGTGGCACTGAATATGATCAGGTATAAGATATAATCTTCTATGCCCCTATAGTAAACACCAGTTTTCTGAGGAAAAAAAATTAAAACTCATATGTATTTGGTGAGGTGTGGCACAAGTTTCTATGACTCTCCTGTACTCAGGACCAGCTTTTTTTCATTCTGGTTGTAATACGAATGCAGTTCATAAATGAAAAAGGAGCACTGACTTCAAAGAAAAGGCTTAACATGACCCAATGCAGAACTGGATGTAAATTATAACCTGTCACTAGCTGAAGCAGCAAATGTTGGAAGAACTCACTGGAATTATCTTCTCTTTTGGGGACTGTGAAATGCATTGAACATGGATCTAAACAATAATAATGAAAAACTGCTTGTATTGTTTTGTTACTCTGTAGGAGAGTGAAATATTTTAAACAATCCAATTTTACAGATACTGTATTAACAATTTTTGTTATTGTCTTTAAATAGCTATTCTACAAAATGTAACAACAAAATAGTCACAGTCCAAGAAGTCACTCCAGAATAAAGCCTATTAGGTGTTAGTACGGTTATACTTGTACTGCAGCCAGTGGACAAACATTAAAGCTGAGATAGTTTGGCTTAAATGTTGGATTATATAGTGGACATCATTGTTTTCACAATAAATTCATCTGCTCTGTATTTGTTTGATTCACTGATATTTCTCTAATGATAAAAATACCACGGTATGTTTAATTGTGGTGTTTAACAATTCTGCAACATTACAAAGCCTAAAGTTAACTTGCACAATGAAAATCTGCTGATTTTCCTGATGACTCTGGTTTGGTGGTTTTGGTTTTTTCCATATTAGCATAGCCTTTTTTTCCCCCACACAATTGTGTCAGATGTTGCTTCTTTGAGATAGAGAGTTACTAAACCATTTAGAACATAAATGCTTGGGTGGGTAGATACTGCAGCACAGATAGGAAATCACATTTTTGTCTGATGGCTATAAAGCTTGTTGGCAACTTTGTGAAACTGCTGACACAAAAGGCACCTATCAAAGGCCTTTTGCATGTTATCATAATAAATACATTCATCACTTTTATTATTTTGATTTGGTTATTACTGGATTTCTGTGTGTGGTGTCCCAACAAAGTAAAAATAAATAAAAGGAAAAAAAAAAAAAAAACCCAACCAGAAAAACAACTGCTAAAATCAGATGTTGCTTATTGCAGGAATTAACTGAGGACAGCACATTGTGAGATTGTAGAACTGAGGATAAACCAGTTTTTATCCTGATCTGAATTCACCAAAAGGAGATTCAGTGTGCCCTTCACCAAGGTTGGAGCTTTCACCAAAGTGCAAGGATCTGGAGTTAAACCTCTATACATACCAGGAAGAATTTGTACAATCTCAGACCAACAAAAGGCCATCAGCACTTCTGAAGTGAGGAAGTAACAAATGTGGTAGATGAGATGGTTTGTAACTTATGTTACCATGCACTATTTTATGCACTCTGGATTAAAGCACTGTAATACATGGCAAAAGAAGAATTGCCAAGCTTGTCTTCCTGAACTGAGCTACTGCTGATGGCAATGGGAGTGAAGTGCAATTGCCAGATTTGCCATTTCTAGCAGGTGCCCCTGGTGTCCATGTCCCTTGGCTGGGGTGGTGGCATTCCCTGTGCCTGTGTCACAGCATTCCTGGGGTTTCTGTGTGTGGGACTGTGAGAAGGGAGGGACAGTGGGGCGTTACTGGACCTCCACAGAAATGGCAGCCAAGATGATCTGTAGATGTCAGCAAAACAAAGAATATTTCAGAAGAATGTTACATGTACAAAAATATGACTTTCAACTCTGAAAATAAATAAGTTCAATTTATTAAGAGCTGGTGTCAATGCTGAACAAAATACACATCTTCTGATAAAGAAACATTTTGGTGAAGTGTAGGTTTTTTTTCTTCTTTTTTGTTTGATTTACTAAAATACACATTGGACCTTTTTTTTCCTTTTTGTAAATATATCATTTGTCTCCCTTAATTACATATCCTTATAACTGTGACCATCATTCTCCTTTAAGCCAAAGACTGAGGGTTTATTGGTTTGGTTTTTTTTAATTCTTAGGAGTCTGGCCACATGTGCCATTTTTTTAAGGGAAAATACTTAACAATGAAAAAAAAAAAAGAAAAATATATTTTTTCTAATAAATAAAAATAATTTAAAATGCTAGAGGCTATACATGACTTGTTTTGATTATGTTCATTTATAAATGAAATAGTTTCCAAAATACGTGGAAGCAATATTAAAGGCAGACAAACAAAGATCTGTCTACTTTATTTTCCCATTAAGCGTGCCCTTCTTAACTTCTCCATCAGTGGTTCAGCAAGTAAGAGGAATAAATGTCACATCACCATTCATGAAGTTTGTCAGGCTTTAAAAAAATAGTTCTGGCTTCGAAGGAGTCAACATTCATCTTCAACTTCTCGTATTGGTGGTATCAAGCTGCTTGTCGATTTATATTGATTGATCTGATTGGCCATGTGAGTGCTCATGGGCTTGATTTGAATGTTTCTGGGATAGGCATTATCCGGCTCATCTGTAAACCATTTCTTTTCTGCTAAGGAGCAAAACAGGTAGAGACAGAATAAGGAGGGAAAAATGAAAGTTTTAATTAGTGAAGCGCACATACACAGAAACGTTAAAAAAAAAAAAAGAAAAAAGGGAGCAGTCAGTAAAGTTTATAGAAAAAAGAGATCAATAGAAGGTGACTTTGACTAATTACTAGCAGTACAGTGCATTAGATTAATACCTGTGAAAATACTGTTGTGAAAGGAGGACGACACTTGCACTTGATAATAAAAGCTAAAGAAAAGTGCCAATGTGCTACTTTGCTTGTTGGGTGCAAGAGAGCTCTTTTCTTGTGCCCATGCTCAGGTGATTTGTTTATTGAAAAAAAATGATACAAATCAAAGTCTAAACTAAGAAGCCAAGGAGAGCAGCTGGGATAAGGGTAATGCAGAAAAGAGCATTATAGACTCTGAGTCTATACACAGAGGAGCACCTGAACAGTCAGAGACTTCTCTGAACCATTTCAGCCTAGGGGTGGTGGCTACTGCTGGCCCAGAAATCATGCAGGAGAACATAAAGAACTTTCTGCAGTTGGTGTTAGAATAAACAGGATTCCTGCTGCCAGACTGCTGCCTTGCTGCACAGGGTGGGCATTACATCCCTACTCTGAAACACAGGAGCTGGGGCACTGCTGAACCCCAGGGTTTGAAATGGGGTGCGGAACACACCAGACACTGCAGGCGACTGTGGCAGGGGCTCCAGCTACTCCTGAATGGATTGATCATGACAGGTGACAGCAAAGAAAAGCAAGTAGGGACTTCAAGGAAAACCAGAGAGGAAGCTCTTTCTTTTCTATCCTTGAGCAATGCCTGTTTCCATGAACACAGGAGGAATTTTATGGTGCAGCTTTAAGGTGGCTGGGAGCAATGTGGGAGGATGCTGAGAGGCAGCAGCATTGCAGCCCTTTCCCAGCTGCTCATCACTGCAACCACTATCTTGCACTGCTCCACTGCAGGTATACACAACACATTCTTAAAATTCACAGAAGAAAAAAAAAATCTTAAACCCTTTAGAGAGCAATTTCTGCTGTAATTTCTCAATGACAGGTATGCAACTTTACAAGATAGCTTTATGCCAAGACTTGGGAACTCCTGTTCTAGAGAGAGGCTAATGGCCATGAGGTGCACTTGTGCCTTGACAAGCATTACAGAACAGGGTTCTGCCTCCATTCTTGTCCTCCTGCCCCAAATTCCAGAGGTGGGTAGGCAGAGCAGTGAACACTTACGGTTCTGGGCATTTAATTATTCCAGCAAAGCTCAAAGTGTGTCACACCAGAGCTGCCACTCTTACATGTACACCCTACTTCTCATTCCAATGGGGAATCCAAAATGCTGCAGAAGCTTTAGTGCCTCACATAATATAAACTGCTACTTTTGCTAACCACTGAAATGCTGCAGTATCTGGAATTAGGGCAGGAGTGGAAGGAATTCTCATGTTTTAATGAAGAAATAATTTAAAATTAGCAAAGCAAAATTCACCTCAGAAACCCAAGGAGTGAGCACAAAAGCTCAGGAGATAAAGGAGAGAAAAAGAAATTGGAAGACTGAGAAGAATACAGGACAAATACCTGAATATAAGTGCACAATAATAAACAAAGAGCTTTGGATTTAGAGTCTCTCAAGAAGTAGCTTAATCTCCCAAATTACTGAATAAAAAATTAAAACACTTCCATATGGATTTTTAGAATTTACATGCCAGACCCCTACTCCCCATTAAAACATTTGTTACCTGTTCTTACACATGGTTAAAAATTAAACCAACCCCAGGAATTACATTACTTATTAGAGGCTTATTACTGAAGGCAAACAGAACTAGCGTATTGTTTTTCTTGTCATTTTCGAAAATGGTTATCACTTCTTCTTTAAAAATATCCCACTCATTTGTGATCAGACTAAATAACTCCCTGCCCCCTTAAAGTTGCCTGAGTCTGGATGATGTTCCATCTCCCATCTCCCATCTCCCTCTCTCTCACCTATTATAATTAAGTTCCCTTTGATTTGAACAGATTGGACGATAGGAATTCATAATGTTACATCCTGCACACTGAAGCTAACTGATTAAGTGCTTTAAATTATTCTTCCTGACAGAATGATAAAGTTACAATCTGTTCAGAGATGATCTACAGCTTGCCAGACTCCTACCGTTTCTTTCTACATTCATTTATCTTTTTGTCAAGCAGTTAAAAAAAAAAAAAAAGCCTCAATTCCATAGATCTTTTAAAGTAATCAGAACATCTGAATTATTAATGACACTTTAAGGGAATGATTCCTGATGGGGGCCGGTTTAAGAAAGGTTGTAGGAAAAAGAAGTCTGGGAATGTGTACACATCAAAATAATTTCAGCTCCATTTAAAAAACCATTTAGTTCAAGTGTGACACATGAACCATTATGCATTTGTGGAAACCAATTTTATGTGATCTACGATTAAACTAACCTTTCAGAGAGGTGTAAAGTGTGATGGTTATCATGTTTTAAAAGCCTTGTGAGATCACATAAACAATTTCAAACTAACAGTTTTCTAATGGTTTGTGTTTAAAATGATTTTGAGGCAAGTTAAGCACCGTGAACTTTCATTGCTACCTTTTTTTTAACACAGGGTGCAAAAACTTTTCTTACAAACAGAACTTAGTGCAAGTTAATTCAATGTTGCAGCAAATAAGGGGAGACTTGCATGAATGCTAAGAATCAGAACTGTGCTGTGTTTCTCAGCAGCCAATGTAAAGAACTTCAAAATACCCTGATTTCCCAAAAATTTTCAAAATAAGCTATTTACCTATGTGTTAAATTTACAATAAAACTCCTATATAGGAAGCTGTCCTTTAAAAAGAAACCTCCCAGTCACTTTTTGCCTTTACCTGGCAAAAAAATAAATACACAGAACATTAGTAATAAATACCAGCAGAAGCTGGTAGATTGATTTCTTCTGCTGCTTAGATTTCTTTCTGCCAGTGCTGAAACCTGGATCCAAGCATTATCATCTCCAGCATGCAAGGTTTAGATCCAGCTTTATACCTTTCCTGTTCCTCTCTGCTGCTAAAATTATCTGTGAGCACAGAACAATTAATCTCCTGTGCAAATCACTGACCTCTCTACTTACCTTTGCAATGTGAGCTTAACACTCCTGATCTTTACTCTTGGCCACTATAATGTTCTGCTACTGAATGTCCATCTTGAAGCCCTTACACACTTTTCAGTCTGTTATGCTATGCTTGCAGCCTGATTTTGGTAAGTCTTCCAGAGTCTCAGCACAATTTTTATCTTTAATATTTACTCTTTCCTTTGGATCACTTCAGAAACCCCCTTTTAAAAGCCTTTATATTATGCTATATTCACCAAGCATTTTTAAGTTCTCTGTCACATTCAGTCTGTTTTTCTCCCTTTCGGAAGATGAATATTGATCCTTACTAGAAGAGTTTCTACGTTATAGTGACAATAGGCATAGGGTTTTATCTTTTTGTTTCAGGAGCTGCTGAAAAAAGTCCCTGATCTTCCTACGCTTTTTGACAGGCTTCTTTTTGACAGCATCGCCTGAGAGATGTTGGAACAGCAAAGTAACTGAATGTATCAGAAAGCAGAAAACATTTACTTCCCTCTCAAACATCTATGTTTGTAATGGGCTATCAACATCAGTGCATCCATGAGGGTTCAAAAGCATTAATGCATATATTACAAATAAATAAAAATTAACATTTTTGTGTAACACTCTTCCCTGCAGCATAAAAAAATATATAAATAATCAAAGTAAAAAGATCAAAATGCATTTTTCTTCAACTTGTGTAAGACTCCAGGAATTCTCTCCAACAGATTTATTGTACTGGTCCTTTAAAATTTCTATCCTTAATTCTGGACAGAGTAGCAACTTAGAACAAATGTCACTGTGAAACACCCCCTCTTCTAAGCAGAGGCAAACAAAGTACTACTCAAACATAACACAAAGGTTTTACTAAATTTGTATTCTCACCATAATCCCAGGTTACCTTTCAACTGTTCAAAACACGATTTTTTGTCTTTTGTGACACTTGCAGTTTCAAATTAGTTTGCATGTATGTGTTTGTGTCGTGTATGTGATTTTGTGTCTCCTCCCTGCATGTAACCATCTTGTTTGTAACTAAGCTGAAAATTCTCCTATGTAATTTGTTCCATGAAAAAAAAAAGTAATGAAAGTTTCTCCACCCACCTGCTCAGCAATTCTTTGTTTTGCAGATGAGTATTATGCATGTAGCAGGCAGTAAGAAATTTGCAGGGAAAGAGAGAATAAACTATTTTTGCTATGAAGAACATTACCTTATTCCAGGGCAACTAAAGTTTTGTGACAAAGATAATGTTCTGGGCTTGTTCTTGATTATTTATTTTTTTAAACTACCAAAAGTCCTAGTTTTGACAAGAGGAATTCCACTGGAAAATGCCTGGCTGTCTCTGTTTAGGTCAATAGGAATGCCAAGAACCTGCAGGTTTGCTAATGTCACCTCCTGACATTGGTGATACTTCTTCACCTTCAAAAACCAATCATTCTACTATAGGTGTCTGACTTGGGATAGAACAGGAGATTTCCTCTTACTTTTCAATATAAAAACAAGCATAAAGTTGATTTAAGTGTTTCTCTACTTACAATGACCAACCTCCATCTGTATTCTGTATCAGAAAACCTTCATCACTTTAAGGAACTATTTGATCAGACTATAGTCAACAATAAAAACTGTACTCAATATTACTAAAAGTCAAAAGTTTTAGAATTCCAACTTCTGCATAGAGGACAGAGGTGGAGTAGGTTTCAATCTAATTTGAAGAATTCAGATTTGCACCCATATTAGATATTCCTCTTCCACTGCTCACAAAGTAGGCAAGTGACTTCTCTAATGTATGCTGTTTATATTTTTTCTGTTTGAGCTGTACTGTTATACAAATACTATCTTTTTTTTGGATAAAAATCATTATGTAGGATGTGACAAGTGGCTTCATATTAACACCCTTCCTTTCTCTGCTAAATGGAAAACAGATAAAACATTAATGGAAAAGCATTTTGGTGTCAAAGACACTAACATTCTTCCAAAATGTGTAACTGCTCTCAACTATCTTCAATCAATACTGCCGACATAAAAAGATGCTCGTGTACATACATGGGGAATAGGAGAGTAGGGAGGGGAGGGAGGAAAGAAATTGGAATAAGGAATGGGAAATTAAAGTAATGTCTGCACCACGATAGGCATCTTCATTGAGCAGGAACCTGGGTGTTTACAAAAGGACACGTGCAATTAGAAAGGCAAGCAGATGAGAGGATAAAATAACAAAACAGGGCTGAGAAACAGCAGCAGCAGCAGCAGCCAGTTTTACTTCTGGTTTGGTGGGAAAAAAAGGCAAAAGAAAATCAACAAAACGATCAACCAAACAAACAAACCAATAACTGAATAAAGTTTGTAACTATTTTTTTTTTAATTTCACAAGTTTTCACAAGGACAAAGTTATAGAGGGAAACCCACAGCAGTTGCTAGGTCATGCAGAACCATTAATTTTCATACCTTGGCCCATTCTATTCATCCTTGTTGCACTTTAGAAAAAGAAGTAAGCTATGTAAGTTTTACAATGCTTTTAAACTGTCATATTTCTGGTTGAGCACTTTAACTGGCACATCCTTGTAGCAATAAATATTCTCAGGGCAAAACATGATAACTTTCTTTGCAAAAAGGAACGCATGAATTTTTCTTTATGATGAAGAGCAACTGTAATAGTCTCATTTGTAGGGGGGCAACCATAATTTGCAATGTATTTCAGTGATCAGACTTAGAGCTGCGTTTGAATGCACACTCACACATCAACACTGTATTCCAATACCACCACAGTGGTATTCTCCGCAGCCCACTTACATGGTTCCAGGTTTTGTCAGTAAAAGTGCTTGGCTTTATTGTCAATTCACACAGCAAGCAAATCTTCAGAATTATCATGCTTGGGGAAGGGGAAGGTAGAAGACAAAACTAACCATAAAAGCACCTTGATTGGGTTGGCAGTTATGATGCTAACCATTCCAAATCTAAGTATTTTTTTTCTGTCTGCATGCTTTCTTGCTGGATAGCCAGGGAAGAGGGTGCGTGTTTCTGCCCTCCCTGCCTTAGGAAACCCTCCATAAACCTAGAGCTAGCTGTATATTTCAAAATATACATTGGCTTCTGAAGTTTAAAACCAAGGGGAAAAAAAGGTAAAAGCAAGCCTGAAGTATCATTTCTATGGCTGTCTAGGGCAAGTTCCTTTCCACTACTTTATTTAGCTCCCTGCCACAAGTTTTTTTGGCTACACGTGTCATTGGTGACAATTTGCAAGAACTGAATTCTGGCAAGTGCATGGAACACAATGCCTCAATACCCCGAATATTTCCAACCCAGCCCTCTTGTTCTCCTCATTAACTGTCTGGGGCACAGCACCTTTTCTCCCCAGGTGGGAGAGATTCAAAGGCACTCAGTTGTCTTCCCTGTATTCCTGCATACTGGCATGCACCTGTTAAAAAAAAAAACAGGTAGAACATGCAGCAAGATTTCTGGAGGTCCTTCACATATCAGGACTCTTGCTGGAAGAATTTATGCCAACGTTAACTTGGAAAAGTTAAACTACCATCTGGGGAAAGGAACAAAGTCCCTTGAGATCTGATATGTAAGCATAGAAAAATGCTTGCTCTTTTCTAAACATTATTTATTCTGTACATAAGGTGACTAATTCACCTTTCAAAGACGTAAAAGTCCCAAGAAGGCAGTTTTTAATGACTTACATCCAATATTTATGATACATATGGCTTTTTATCCCAAATGTCAAAAGTGAAAGAAAATATAGCTATTCCTGTGGCAATATAAATAGACAGAATAATAATTTAATATGCAATTAGACTCTTTCTAAACTTAAATTAAACCATTGGAGTTTTACAACTTCATGCCCAGACAATTTCAGTGTTAAAGGGAAAATACACCATCTCCAAAAGACTAGTATTTTAGAGAAAGTTCTTAAACAAGCAGAAAAGTCCCTGATATTGCTTTGGTATAAAGCAGATGTGTAGCAATAATCTATACAAAGAGTGTAAGCCCTATATAATATAAGCTTTGAGAGTGAAAAATCAGTAAGGATTTTTTTTTTTTTGCAGGGTTTTTGTTTCTATTTTCAATAGGAGAGTTTTATAAGCCTCAGATAAATGTATCAGCTCCTGTAAATATGAGTATTAAAAAAACCTACTGCGACATATATCAACACTTCTGCACTAAATAACTTTCTTTGTGTAACTCTGACATCAAGAGCAAGTGTTCATGTTAACTATACTCTATTTTTGGATATGTAGAGTAACTGCAGTGAGTTATTTATGTTTTCAGTGTGCCTATGGGTTTGGAATTATTTTTTTATTCTCCCCTAGCATCATAAATAACTTTTGGTCCGTCTGCTTTGTTGCTGTTGTGCTTAAGGGTTTTATGGTGGTGAAATAAAAATGACAATCACATGCACACTGTCATACATATGCAAAATATGTGTACAAAAGGGGAGAACTCCATGGGAAAACGGGGAACATTACTGCTGGAGACATTAACCAGGGAGAATGGGTGGTGAATGCAAGTTTCACACACAGTGGGAGTAGATACACATATCAAAGTCTATCCTCCTGCACGTACTTCTGTTTGTCCCGGGAATCCCTGCTCTTGGTGCGGTTGGGTCGGTTTGCTGTCGATGGGATAGAGTGAACTGAGGAGCTCTTCTTGCTGGAAGAATAGGAGGAGTGGGAGGAATGAGAAAGACTGGCTCGGGACTGGCCAGCGTTGTGGTCAAACTGCATCAAACAGAAGATCAAGTCCGTCGGCACAAGCTCAAATTCATACGGTGGGTTTGTGATAACATAACTGGGAAGAAAGGAAGACAAAAAAAAAAAAGAAATAAAGAAGAAAATAGGTTCAGATTGATACTAAAAAATTTCTTCTGGAGTTGTTAGCTCAGGAACATTTAGGCACATTTTTGCATTTCTGTTTGTACCTAATTTTAGCTCACATGATTCCTGTTATGGTTTAGGAAGTCTTTAAGTCAGCTGTCACTTTTTTAATGTTTTCTGTCAGACAGGCATAATGTCAGAGAATGATGTTCCTCAAGTGAACCACATAATGATTTTTCAGAGAAGCCACCACACAAATCATGCTCCTTTCTCTGGCTGCACCATCATGAAATGGCTCTAGCAAATACATTTATATATTGACAAAATCCAGTAACATACTCATCACAAAAAGTATTTAAAAGAATGGCTGAAAAGAAGAGAGAGGAGCATTTTATATCCAGCTTATTTAAATACATATTGAATACATATTTAAATACACATTGCATTTAAATACATATTTACATAGTTATTAAATATTTTAATACCCTCAGTAGAAGAAGGGATATAATTATTGGTTTGGATTGTGACTGTAGTTAAAACAAGTTAAGGAAAAAAACATCAATAACTTTGTAGCGAGGTTAATTTTGTTCATTCACTCCACATGTACATTCATTGCCTCAAAGAGCATTTATAAAGAGAAATCTGCACATCCGAGAATCCAACATTACTTACTAGGAATCCCAAGCCTGAAATAAAAACTTGCTCAATTTCAAGAATCCCCACCTTCACCTAATGGCCTTTCAGGGCATGAAGGGCTTATAGAGCAGCTGCTAAATTTTTTCATGCATGTGAAAAACAGACTTGAGCAAGGCAATTGGCATTTTCTGTCCAAGTAAGAAATGAGCAAAAATTTAACAAGAAGCTCATGACTTCTTTTCAAATTAATTCAATGCTCATAAGAAATCTGCTTAGTTGCTTCAGGGACAGAAGTCTCTTATTAATCCAACAAATAATACCAAGTACAGCGTAAATCTAAAGTGCAAATCATTTTTTCTACCCAATTTGTTCAAATTCTTACAGAAGAATCCCTTTGGTGGGCTGCAGTGTTGTTTATTGCCATGCTCACCCAATAACGATGCTTTTTGTAGAGCACGAAACAGTAACAGATGGTAGATTTGTGATACTTCTAGTATGGGTCTGTGTGCGTATTTCTAGGAAGCAGTTAATTAAGACACATTTCAAGCAAGCTGCTAAATGGCCTTCAGTTTGCAAAGATGGAAATGTGTCTGCTCTATTTAAAGCACCAAGGTCAGGCTTGATGCTGCTGAAGTAAAAATGTAGTCTACCAAGAGAAGGGTTTCCATTTACTGGAAGAAATTATGATTACACACAGATGGTACTGATGGGAAGCCCACAGGAGTATTTTTTGAGCATTCAGAAAAAAAAGACTAGTTACTGTAATTTAAATTATTATCCCACAACTTAGAGTTGATTGATATGAGGAAACTGAAGTCCTTTCCTCGGATTCAACCACTGGATCATCCTAAAGCAAACAAGATAAAGGTACATTCTGAAAATTTAATTGAAAAATTTTGAATAACATTAGCTGACAACCTATGCGGTGATATCCAGCTTATGATTTGAAGTCAGATAAAGAATCATCATGAAATCCTCAAAGAGGATTGTGGAAAGGTTACACAAAAATGGAACAAGCATTTTTTATGTTTATTACAGGCTCTGGGCTCTTCTTTGCTGAGAAGACTGAAGACCAGTGACGCAGAGATGTTCTACAAGACCAGACTCACCGTTTAGTGCATTGGCTGGGAGTACTTAGATGTGCATCCCTTAATCGATAAATTCCAAAGCAAAGCATATTGTATGTTTTCAGTGCTTTACAAAATAGATCTCCATAACAACCTCCATCCTAGAGGAAAGAGAAGAGATAAACAAAAAAAACAAAACAAAAACCAGCACATATTTTTCCTTTCTTTGCTCTGTTAACACAATGTCAGGGAACAGGTCATTCAGTATGAACTTATAAAAAAAGGCCCAATGTTTAGACAGTCTGTTGTTTATCTCAAATGAGAGCCTTTTACCCAAGGAAATGAATGATCTAAATGTGTTATTTCAAAAAAGTAACTATGTAAAGTGATGATTGCTGTTTTGGAGAGCCTTGGTCCATGAAGTAATGGCAAATTGAAAAGAGTGAGTGATTTGCTCTAAGTTGGAAATACAAATTTTGGTACCAGACAATGCATATTCTACAAATTCCATTAACTGTGGTATTAAAATCATTAGTGTCTTTGATCCTTTCTTGGCAGCAGCCATACTGTCATCCAGATAAAAAAATTCACCAGGAGCACAACAGAAAGTAGAGTTCGAAGGGTTTAAAAGGATAATAAAATATCTGCTGCTGTAAATAATGACTAAATGTATGGTTAGCAAAAGTAAGTTCAGACTTGCTCATCTGCATATCTAAAATAGTGATTCTCAAGTAATCATGTGAGTTAATGCATTCTGCCTTCACAGATGTAGTGCAATTGAGGCTCTGGTGAAACAGCACTTGAAAGATTGGTGCTGCTTATTTTATTTGTGGCAATGTCAAGCTGCATGCTGAAGTGTTTTGATGAGCTGCTAGTCTCAGCTACAGCTGGACTGATATATCAGCTGAAAGGCTGTAGCCTTCTACCTGTGAACTCTTGCTGCCCTAATCCTTACACTGGGGCTCCCTGTCATTTCTATGAAGAAGGTCATTCCATTCTTTTTGGACAGAGCTGGTGAGCACAAGGTTAATTTAAGAAACATCAAAACCTGTATTATCATCAAAGCAGAGTGGGTGCTTTGGGATTCACCAAGATTTCAAACTGTGGTCCAGAAAACATTTCTAGATGATGCTTCTTTATCTATTTTTATCTAATGCACTCTTTTTAAAAGATCATTTATCTATTTGGTTTGAGGTTATAAAAATTTTGCTTGCTTGTTTTTTTGACTTCACCCTTAGAACAGTGCAGTCAAATCATCAGAAAATTAGGATTTCACAACAATTTTAATTCATCCAAAACCAGCAGAAAATAAACCTTACAACTTTTTTTTCAAGTGAATAAGTAGATTTTAAGAACTGGAAGCTCTGTGAAAACACTAAATAAGCTTATCAAAACCCAAAAAAGGTGTATCTATACATACTGAATATATTTAGAATTCATTCTTGCTATAATGGTTATATCTCCCAAATCAGCTCATCCATCTCTTTAGCTGACAGTGAAGAAGAGACACAGGATTTTCTGTATGAAATATGCAGGCAAGGATCCTGGGCAGCCATGCAGCTTCTTAAAAAGGTAAAGAGCAAACCTGGCACCCTGTGCTATAAATTTTCAAACAATCCAAAACCTCTATTACATTCAATAATAGGAATTATATGCGTATGAAGGCAGATTTTTCACTCAGTCTGAGAGAAAGCTAACAGAGCACAGACCAGCCTTGGTCCTACATTTCCCTCATGATCTTACCCCTAGGTCTGCAAATGGCCCATCATACAAAGCCAACTGAGCAACTCGACACCTGTCCCTGTTTGCAAGTGTCTGGGGCGTGCTGTAGCCTCCTCTCAATGCATTTTCCTCAGCAATCAGTGCTTCCAGCTCTGGTGTGGCTCCTCCTGTTACCAATGTCCGTATCAGTGTGAGGATATTGTCATTGAAGTATGTCTGCCGAGATAAAAGAAAGCTCTTTAAGCAAACACCATTAAAGTCACAACTGAAGACATCCAAATTACAACTTTTCGGGGTTTCTGCTGTTTAAAGTTCTTGGCTGTCTCTTCAAATAATTTTATATAGAAAGTGAAAAGACAGCAGCCTCCAATTACTCTATTTTCTTCTATCCCATTAGGCTACTATACTAGATCCTTCCTTTTAAACACCAATTCAGGCTGATTTTTATTAAAGTACAAAAATTTGAATGATTTATGTTTCCTATAATTGGTGTTAGTAGTGATGCAATGACTGCTTTCCTTCTCATCGCTCTCATGTCTAATAATGGGCTCTAGGACATGTGATTGTAAAATTCAGACCACATTTAAAGCTTACACAGGCTAGATTGCCTTTTTACTCTTGTCACCAATTCGTTGGGGAGCTGCCTTTGTGCTGCAAATGTCATTACTTATTACTGTGGCTGGACTCTAGCAGTCTAACCGATGTATTGTACTAAACATCTTATTACGAGACTTGACAGTGTTCAGACATAAGCATGTATCAATTAAACATCTTGAGTTCATTCCAGATAAATGTATGATGAGTTTGGGATCCTGGTGGTCCTTTTAAAAAACTCTAGGGTATAGGGTAAGTGTGGTTTATTAGGGAAGATTTACTCCACACTGACATTTTGCCAGCATCTGTAGCATTGCTGGTCTGTCAGGCAAACAAAGGGTATTTAAAATATTAATTTAAATCCAGATGAATGACTTTCAAGTTCACTTAAAAATATACTGGTATAGTTCAGACATACTCAGTTAAACATCTGCAGTGTATTGTACTGGGAAAAAAAATGTTGAACGAAAAAAAGGAAAGGCTGTCACTTATAATGTCACCAATGTCTGAGTTTTCAGAAGCTTTGCAAGTGCAGGGAACATAAAAGGAAAAAATGAGATCACTGTAGAGTACACAGGATTGACATTACTGGATTTCTGGGTTTTGTTGAATTCAGGACTTAGAACAAATGTCTGTAATCCAACTAAGTAAAAATGAGTAGTGAGCTCTCAAACAGTGCTTCTTGTCTAAAGAAAAGATGTTTAAAATAATACTTTTCAAGGAAATTCACTGCTCTATCCATCTAATGTAACTGTATTTAATACATGGGTAAACTGAGGTAGAGGTTGAAATATTTTATCCTGAGATCAAAAAGCAGAACTGGCTTCCTATCCATGTTACTTTGATATTCTTTCTTTGTATAATGAAACTTCAGTTTCATTGTTTGCTGGAGGTGACAGATAAAACAGAAGAAAATGAGTTCTACGCAGCGATGTTTTTTACTTTACATTGAATTTCCTAACTTCAAGCTTCTCTGCTTATTTACATAGGCATATATGCCATTCACCTGTTGACTAAATTAAAATGAGATGAACATATTCTTATTGTTTTATATGCTCTAAAGCAAATATTTGCATCTCATCAACTCCAGTTACTTAAGTTAACCTGGGTAAGACAGTACGTATTTTAACTACAAAGCCTACTGTAAAGAGCAGGCTGCCATAAGCAGAGGTTCAGGAAGATTCAGCTAGTCTAAAACTACAGCTAATCTCAAATCAGCTTTTACATATGTGGATGCACTGGGTAACAATTCAAGTGTAATACTCAAACCTCTCTTAACATATAGAAAAATCAATGTGACCCCTTGCAGGAATGTAAGTCTGGAGCGATTACATGATGTTTAATAGGAACTGCCACTGTGAGAGAGAGAAGACATTCAGGCATGATTGTTTATTTTTCAATTACTTCTTCCTCGATGTCCCTGAGATGAAATCAGAATCTCCTTCTTTGGCAACTCTTCCCACTGTGCTGTATACCTCTAAGGCAAAGCTAAGACCCTTATTAGCAAAGGAGGCAGCATTTATTGTGGAACAATGGCTTAATTTGGGTTTCACACCATGACTGATGTGGATGGCACCATTTAACCAGATGGATGAGTGCAGCCAAAAGATGTCTCTTGGGGTTTGGTTTTTTTTGCAATCAATGGGAGAAAAGATTCCAAGTTTCAGGACAAACTGCTGCACAATTGCAACAGATCAGAAAATGCCCAGCCATAAGGAAGGAAAGGTGGATGAATAGGAAGCTGTAACTTGTCACCACCTGCTAAATGGGGTTTCTTCCTTCTGTACTAATGTATTTAACATTCCTCAAGAAAAAGCTGCCTGCCCATGCTTTTAATTGTCACAAAAATCAGACTCCTCATTACATCTCGCCACTTTGGAAATAGGGGAACACTGAATAACTGAACTAGCTGATATCCATTTCCTGTGGAATAATAATACACTGAAATTAATTTGAGAGTGATCTTCTACTTGCTCTGTGGGAGGGTACATGGCCTGGATATGCCAGTACTTATAAGAAACTGATCTACAGAATGTCTTTGGAAAGGTGCTGTTGTACTTAAAGTAACAAGGCAGTTTCCAGTGATGGAAAAGAATCCCTTTTGTTGAGTGTAACACTAAAACTGAAGAAATTCTTGTTCGCTATTGTCATTAACCAAACTCCACAATGGACATGTGTGTGATATCATTTTCATTGGCATCTGGACTGAGAATATGAAATAGGTGTATTCTCAACACAGAAAAAAAGGAATGCATCATACACACTGAAACTGGGTAAATAGCAAGGAAATGCTGACACATATCTGAGCTAGCAGTGCCACCTAGCCCTTGCTTTGGAATTGTAGGGCAGCTCTTTCAAATGTTTCAAGGATGCTTTCCCATTTGTTCAATCATTTTTTAAAGTATAATTACCAGAGTGCTTATGTTTTGCAGTTAATGCTGTCATGTCTTTTAAATTAATTGGTCTTCTACAGAAAATTTAACTGAAAATTAGCACATCTTTTAATATTATTGCTTTAACTTTAATAGCACTTTGCCTTTCATTTATAATTACACTAAAATTGTCATTTTTCAAGTTATATCTGCTTTTTTTGTGTTTGCTAGTGGGTTTTCAAATTAATTTCTTTTAAGAAGACTCCTCCTACTCCACTACATGTGGTTTTAAACCTCACTTTCAAACAAATATTTGCTTTTCTATTTCATTCAGAGGAATAATATAAATCCAAACCTGAGGAATGACTGAGCTAACATCAATAATTCAAACCAATAACAAATGGACCTTTGAGACAGAATCAACAGCAGAAAATAAATAATAGCATTTTGTCATTTGAAAATCTATTAATTCTTGAACTATTGTCCAAACTTTCAAGAGGTTTGGGACTCTTTAAGTTACAAGATGTTACTTACTAATTCTCTGAACAGACTTGATGAAAAATAGTCTTGTGTTCATATCGAAGATTAGAACAGTTTCTTTTCTGTATAAATAAGACTGTGAGGATCTCCTTGGGAGAACTCTTGAGTACAGGACATCATGAAAAGTTATTTTTAACTGTTTTAATGATTTTCTTCCACTCTGTACTTTTGTTATATGAAGAAAAAGTAGGATTTGGTAATACAGAAAACAATGAAGACCTAAAGTTCTAGCACAAGCAAATGAACTTCAGGACAGAGAATATTAAAGGCTATCACCTGGTGCTGGAGATCCTTACCTCCAGCTGCACCTGGGGTCTGTGGCAGCGGTAGGTGTGACAGGGACATCAGCCTGCCACAACTTCTGTCCTTCTGCTGTCTGCAGTGCCAAGAGGAGTCACAGGGAAGCTTTGGCTCTCAGGCCAACTGCTCAGAGCCTTGGAGGTACTGTGTGTTGATAAAACTGTTTCCTTGCATGTACAGCGTTTTATGGAATAAGTATCTCAACAGAATACAGAAAGAAGTACTTCTGCTCAAATATTTGCTCCTTTGACTGTCCTATGCCATGTAACTTTTCTATAGCTGAAGACAACATTTTTAAAAACCAGTTACATAATTTAAAAGATGCTTCCAATCTCACACTTTTTACTTATATTTTACTTGGTGATGAAAGCATGCTCTGCTTTCCAGAAGTGGTGCTGCCTCAAGATTGACAGACAATGTGCATTACTTCCCTGGGTTTGCAAAATAAATATTAATATATCATTTAAGTATCTGATGGCAGTAGATGTCTCTTCAAAGACATAGTAATGATTAGCTGGAGGGTTTTAACAATAGTCTCTTCTGCAGTAAAAACATGAACCAAGCCTAGAGCCTTCTCAGAGAGCACAGCAATGCTCTTGGACCAAACCTGGAGAGATTCCTGCTACCAACTCATCAAAAATATAATGCAGGTTCTGAGCTTGTGATTGTCCTCTGAGCAATGGTTTGAGCAACCTGCACTGTGAATCATGGCCTTGTAGAATATATTGCCTTTGCTGCAAAGCCAAACTGTGTAGATGACCAGTACATGGCACTTTGAGAACTAAACTGCATTAAACCTTTTACCTTTGAAATAAGGAATAACAGACAACTTCAAATTTAAAATATCCAGTACTGTCATCTTATAGGAAATCATACTAAACTAGCAGAACATAAAGTTCTCCAGCACTTGGACTTTAATTAGAAAGTTACCACATTTTCTAATCTGTGATTCATGAGTTGGGTTTAATGCACTACTTCAAGAGTAACAAAACTATAAAAAGTAAAAGAATAACTTAACACTGATTAATACTGCAGAATCATTATTATTATTATCATTACTATTATTTTCCAATAACTAAATACGTAAGCACATTATTTTAAATATATTTTATAGTTTTTTTCCCTATACACACAGCTATATGCATATTTCAAATGACCCAGAGGTCAGAAATAATACTATATGCATGGCTTCCTAAACTTTCTTACACTTGTTTTACTACAAAACCCCTCTACTGTGGGAAGAGATTAATTCTTAAAGGAGCAGTTCAAGTACATTTGCATTGTACACTATATAAGGAATTTTCATTAGAGATATCAACAGAGATCATAAATTGGAATTTTCCTATCAAAAATCAGCACTAAATCCACTGAATCATTAAGTACGTAGATAGAATAATGAACTATATACTTGTCTCCAAGTGAGACAGCAAAGTGCACATTATATACTTCTTACAGAATTCCTGTGCAATTAAGGATGAAAGCATGACTGCAGATCTCACATTTAGCTAGGATTTGGGTTTCAGTTTGCCCATAATGGCAAGTATGAAGTTAGACACACTACATAGAAGCTGTTTGCTAAAAGCAAGTGTACTAGAAAAAAAAGAAAATAAAGGTAAGAGATAATATAGTGGAAATGGAACAGTTTGTATGAGATACACTCTTTTCCTTGGAGAAGGAGTGAAAGGAGAACACACCTTCCCCAAGAGAATATGGATGGTAAAGGGAAAACATCTCACACATTTTACACTTCCTGAAGGGTCAGGAAGAATGGTACTTTTCTAACTCTTTGCTGGGCCTTTGAGGAATAAAGAAAAAATAACACTGCCACTGATGAGAAAACTGGTTAAAGAAAAGACAGGATAGTGAACAATTCTAACTGACTGAGTCCTTGACTTGTCGTCTTGATTAGTTATTTTTTTTTTTTAAGTAGACAATTTTCTACTCTTGTTATCACATTTCTCTGGCTTCAGGCTGCACTGTCCCTGACATATAACATGACTACTTAGATGTGAAAATGTTTAGAAAAGGGATTGTTATAGAACAGAACTGCAAAAACAGAGGGGCATGGTGTCCAAAACTAAGAGTAACTAAAAGCTAGCAATAACTAAAACCATTAAAATTTCTGAACAGGCATGCTGTACCTATTTTTCATTAAGTTGCTTTTATTTACTTGAGACACCTTTGCACAAGGAAGAAATTATGTCCACAGTATCTCACTCTCTTTCTATGGCAATGCCAGTGGAACCAGAACAATTAACCCCACTTTTTTCTTGATTCTGAAGTGGCCTACTGAACAATACATTCAGAGACATTGACTTAGATAATAATGGGAGTAGATAAACAGCTCTGTGTAGCATTTGGAACCTTCATGTTAAATTATTCCCATTTATAATGTGAATATGCTAAAAAAATTAATTAGAGAAGGTACAGAGTTTAGGAGTCCTTGCTTAGGTTTTCTAAATTTGTCACATCTACAAAATATTGTGAAGAGCTTTCAAGAAAAGCATTGTCTGAGGTTGTTGAAAACTCCTTGTGCATTAGAATAAAATTTTAACTGTGTAGACTCATTTATCTCATTTATCTGTGGATGGAACATACGAAAAATATAGCAAGGAAAACTAAAAAATACAGGTACATAAATATGAAATACAAATAAAATAATAAATCTTAAATGATGAATTCTCCTGAAAAGCACAAAGTTTCCTTCTGAATTCAGGTGAAGGTCAGACCTGGCTCCTGCTCATACAGTGTTATTTGGGGACTACAACAGATCTGTGCCAGCACTATGGGACTTTATTCCACAAGGTCAGAAAGCCCATGCTCAGATTTTAAAAAGTCTATTTCCTTGCTATATCTAGCAGAGTTTAAGGTCCCTCTGAAAGAAGTGTAGCTCACAAAGAGCTGAAGGTCTGAAAACTTAGGCACTATGAGGAGGGTGAAAAGGAGCATGACCAAGGGGTTTGCTTCAGAACTGCTGCAAAACAAAACCCTCGATGTAGACACAACCAAAGGCCACCACCTGCAGTTTCTGGCATGCGCTGAAGTTCTGATTCACCAGGAAATTCATATGAAAAAGAGAGGATAACCTCTCTTCACACAAACAGAGTTCATGAGATGTGTACAATGACTTTCATGGAGCTCTGTCAGTGTCCCCCAGCACTCGTACTAAGAGCATTGCTCATAGCCACAGGAAATTAAAAGCTCAAAACACAGTTAGTGCTGTCTGACAAGAATGGTGAGCACAGGGACTGACACACTGCACTTGGATCTGGATTTCAGGCAGAAGGGACAACTTTTTGTGGAAAGCATGATCCTTAAAACCTGACATGAGACTGTTTCCTTATAAAATTGTGGACTCGTGGGAGTCCTAGATATCTCAGTTATGGTCTCTGTGTCCAACTAAGAAAATAAGCGAGCTTAGGCTCTGAAATTCTCTTGACAGCTAGGAAAAAAGCATCTTTTCCTGCCTACCTGTGGCAAAGATTCTACACTTTCACACTCTCTCACAACAAGTCTGATAGAAGGGAATCAGAAAGATTTGTTTGCTTACTGCGCTCATGAGAGAGTCCAGCACGCTGACAGCAAATGCAGTTCCACATGCAAAGGGCTGCGTGAGGTACAGTTCTGTGTCGGGATCATCATCATCATCTTGGTCCAGGAACTGAACGTTTGAATCATTTACTGAAAACAACAACAATAATATTAAGAGAAAATCAAAAGGTGTTTCTGGGTCACCAGCATGTGACCTTACACATCACACAGTGAAATAAAAAGAAACGGCATGTGTCTGGAAACACAGACTTGTGTCTTTGACGTCACTGAAAATGAAATCAGGATGGATGTGAAAATGTGTGTTCAAAAATCTGTCGCTCGTTATCTTGCTTGTAAGAGGTGACACTCTTGTTCTTGACAGGCTCCTATCCCTTTCCTGTAAAGCAGCTTCGTGGCACCATTGCCTGTGCTCAAAATGAGATGCATTATGCTCTTGTGTAGTGAGACACTCTCAGTATGTTGGTGGGGTACAGTGGTGAGGCTGTATGCATGCACAGTGAACTGCTATCACAAGGTACAAAGTTAGAACCCCGTTGTAAAATAAAGACTGCCGATAAAACTCTGATATAGCCCACAGGTATCTGTTAGATGTGCTGCTGTGATTCTTACTGGAGTGGTGTTAATGCACTTACAGCTCAAAAGAGGATAAACTGTCCCTTTAACATGCATCTATCTGAATGAATGAGTAGTGATTCTATTGCAGCACTGCCTTTTCTTCAAATATTTGTCTCTATAACTTCACTTTCTCAGCCACAAATTCTACATTAGCCAGTGTGAAAAAGAATCTACATCCGGCTGTCTTAGAGAAAAGCCCAAATAAAGTAGTATTTGTCATTTTGACTTTGTCTGGCATTTCATTGTCACAGTTAAGCTCTCTGCCTCCAACTCATTCCAACTAAAAATAGTTGTTTCCTTGAGATCAGTGTATCAAGTGGATCATATTTCATGAAATATTTCATTTCCATATTAGTCTCCCTCAGGCATGAAAGCGCAGACTGCTTAGCTATGCCACTGAAATACCCTTCAACTTACTAAATGACAAATTAATTTCAGTTCCCATGCAAGAAAGGGAAATGAAAAACTTTTTGAGCATTTGAAACTGCACACATTGACTATATCCCTGTTCCCCATGTGAATACATCTCCTGAGCCAACCCAGCAAACTTTGAAAATAACACGAGAACTGCTGTTGACTTGATCAGATTTCAGCTCTGGACTTCTTAAGTAAGAAAATCTTCTGCCTGCTGTTCTGATCTTCCCTCTTGTACAGTTTCAGCCCTTCCCATACAGTTTCCTTTTACATCCACTCCTTTTCCAAACTCTCTATACTACTGTGCCTGCTATGTTTAGCTTACAAAATGTAAATTACTGCAGATAAAGCCTCATGATAGCTGTATAAACGAGATGAGGATAGAAAGTAAAATTCTTGCCTTTGCACTCCCTGATGCAATTGTTAAAATATAACACCTCGGTACTGTAATAAGAGAAATGTTCTGCCCTGGGAATCAGAAGACTTTCATCCAAGAAAACACCAGGATCCACAATACTTCTTCCTTTAGTACAACACCTACCAACCTAATCTCCAGATTCCTACCCAATATAGTATTTGAAAGCCTGCTGTATCATTTCAAAATGTACTTTTTGAACAGCTTGTACCTCAGCTTCATTTCTAGCTGAGAGTAGGCACTATTGACAGTAGCATTATTTTTCCACCTCCACCTGGCAGACTAACACCTCACAGACACTGAGAGCCACGCGTGGGGTCAGCTCCTTAGCTACTACAAATCTATTGTGAATTCTGCAGGTGTGTGTTTATCCTCAGTATCTTTATCTTCATGCTGCAAGTTAGCACACTGGGATTAGTGGGCCAGGAGTGCTGGGTTTGAAGGGGTGGTGCTGTGCCATAGGGAAAAGCTCATCAAACACTGCTCCAAAGGCTGGTGAGAGCGCTCTGTGTTGAGAGGGAACCACGCAGAAGCTTGGCTGCTTCTCTACAGCTTCAAAACCTGAGCTTCTGACAAAAAGCCTACTCTACAAAATAAACAAAATAAAAACAGCTTGAGGGAAAGCATGATGCTTGGGGTTTTTTTCTGGTATCTTTTACTTCTTCTTGGACTTCCTGTGAAAAGCTGCTAAGGCATGTCCACCAAATTGACAACAGGCTGAAGTAACAAAAAAGAAAGAGAAAGAAGAGAGAAAAGGAGAGAAAAATTGGTGTAGGAGAGTGAGGGCCAGGGAGGTGGGGACTCAGGCCAAAAAAAATGAATTGGTGAGGAGGTGCTATGAAAACAGCCGGCAGGTCAGACGAGTGTGATCAAAGGTTTACTGATGCTGCGTGAAAAAAAAAATCATTAAGAAAGACCAGAACAAGACAGTCAATTCCAACCAGAACCACAAATAAAACACATTCAAAGCAGTGCCATGAGGGTAGCCCCTCTGATACAGCCAGATAAATAAAGGAAAAGCTGATGACAGTAAGAACAACAATAACAGAAAATAAGACAGTGATGTGAAGGAAAAAGGCACTTCTTACCCAGTTCAGTTATCATTAGAATGTGGGTTCCACTGTTTTTTTCCTGACTGATTGAAACCAAAGGCAGAAGTTTGCCAGGCTTAGCTAGTAAGTAAAGTATTTAGGGGGGAAAGAAAGTACAGAAAGAGAATAAAGTAAGGGAAAAAGACAGGTAAGGCTCTAAAAAATAAAACTGAAAAAGAAAACAGAAGGACAAAGGACCACAAATCAAGTTTGTATTTGCCATGAAAAAAACAGAACAGCTTCTGCACTTCACATCACACCACTTGACAACATAAATACCCACAGCTAGAGTGGAAATCAGAGTCTAGTTACCTACCATCATCGTATTCTCAGGAGTGAAATATCTCATACTATTACACAGAGTTTGGTTACACATGATTAAACAGTTTTGGACCATGAAGAAATAAACAAATGGCCTCTTACAATTGATTAAATGCACAGGAAATATCTGCTTATACTTACTCTGGCCTTTTTTCTTTTCTAACCTTAGCCCAAAGACCCCTGCTTGTTTGTTACACTATGCAAAAAGCGTCTTATCTGATAGAATATTTATTTAAGAAAATGGAGAAAACCCAAAGGAGGGAAATATATTTCAGTTATTCAAATAAAGTAAACCAACTGTTACTAAACTTTCTTTAGAGAGAGTAACTCGAAACAGTTATCAAAAGAGAAAACATAACAGTGTAAGATGCAATATGGATAATTTTTCTGTATCTGCATAACAAGGAAAGTGGGAAAAAGACATGGGAATGTACATGGAAGGAGAAATGTTGGCTTCTCTTACCTAGCTCTGTTATAATAGGGATGTTGGCTCCTGTTGTAATGGAGGGTTGACGTAAAAGGCCATGGACTGGACTGTTGTCCGGAGATGTCCTATCCATCCCAGGGGGAGTAAAGCCTAAAATGAAAAGAAAGAAAAGAAGAGAGAAAATAGAGAAAGTTTACATAAAGTTACAAAAAAAAAATAAATCTCAAAGCAAACACCTTTTCTTTAAGAGCAACAAGAGTATGGTTGGTAAATGGTAGCACAACCATGAGGAACAAACTGCTTCCATTAGCCAGTTTTAGGTTTGATCAGAAATCAAGATTTAAAATTATCTGTTTTGCAAGAGTATTACCACCCAGACATGGTAGGGGTTTTGTGATTTTCATGTGTAACATTTATAATATGCATTTCTATGAGGATTACATTTATAGGAATACTGGGATGGAAGGGTCCATTCTAAAAGACAGAAAAGACCGGATGAAAGGAAAAAGAAGTTTTCAAATGGTATTTGAGAGGGCTGCTTTAAAGGAACTGGAAAGAGTGACAATTTGAAGGAAACAAAGGTGGGAAAAGAAACATTGGAAGGCAGTCACAGAAATAAAAAAATCTGGCAACCAGAAACATTCACCTTGAAAAAAGATTGTTTTCAACCAGATTCTCTACAGTCTGAAATGGAGCTCTTGACATTGATTGTTTTTTATCTTTATTTTCTTTAAACAAAAACTAAGCAGGCAAAACCTTTTGGAGTTTGATTGTAAGTACTGAAAAATAGGCAATTATGCAAAAGCCCATGCAATAGCAGGACTGGAAATTCAACACTGAGACCAATGCATTCCATCTCCCTTGCATAGTATAGCTATAGAAAACATGGGAATTCTCATTTAATGCATATAGACCAGTATCAAGGCAGCATTTTTAGACAAATATTTGTCTGCTAGGAAAAAAATTCAGCAAAGCTTACTTTAAATCCCACTTTTTTTTTGCCATATTATTCCAAATTCTTTGACTTCACACCTGACATCCAGGGACAGACTCTTTTGGTCATTTGTCACTAGTTTAGAATTCTTCATACACTACTTCTCAGTTAATCACAGACAGATTAATTCCTGACTTTAATTCACTATCTTCCTATGGTGTGGAAGCTGTTTCGCTCCATTAAATTCATTGATACATTCACCTGTTACTGAACTCAGAGGAAGATATGATGTTATCTACCTTACCTTTCTTCAATCTGGGGACCAACTTAAAACCCAGGAAATCTCTAAACTAAATTGTAGCTGTTAGCATATTATACTGCTTTTATATTTTCTTAAGGACTTAAGAATTCTCTTCCAGTGACAATTACATCACTTTTAAACTGCTCCTAAACTACAAGGATCACTATATCTGGGCTTCTTGATTTAATGGGATTCAATTTTCTCTTTCCATTCATCTATCCCTATGTTTTGTCTGTATCACTTAGATAATATACAGGCAATAAAACTAGAATCACTGGGAAGACTTTCTTAGCTCTGCAGAAGGTACTGGTATGAATTTTATTCTATCACAAGAAAACTAGATGCAACATGGTGATTGTACAGACAGAAGAGTTTAAAAAGGAAGTGCAAAGTCTACAAAGAAATTCCCCAGGAGAAAATAAATGGATATGATATCTTCAACAGGCTTGCAAGACAAAAGCATTGTCATAGAGAAACCTAAGTCATTAAACAAGTTCTATATAATATTACCAGAGGATATAAAATCTTTAGAAAATGTATTTCTTAGAGGCAATTGGAAATGTTATCAGTCAGTCATGTAACAGCACCTGTTATGCTGAACTCAACAACACCAGCCTGGTGACAGAGACCTGCAGTCCCAGCCAGTTTGGGGTTGCAGATGTTTCCTTGTACCTGGCACTATGACTGAGAGCTGTTTGGCACTTTGAATGTTTACCTCTTCATGGCAGAGCCTGAGACTCCTCAGACTCACCGAGTCTGACACAGGTCCTTCAGTCACCACCTCATATGTCACGGGTAACACTGACACTCTCACAGCAGCAGAAGAATTAAAGTGGGACTCCATGCCATGTGAGGACATGTGGGTGTTAGTGTGACCTCCTTCTGCAGCAGGATCTAGTGTTTCAAGTCTTGCACTCTGCTGTGGAATGAATTCTTTAGGAGATGCAAGGTATGGCCTTTGTCACATTAGAAAAAGCTCAGGGAGCTGCAGACTCCTCGAGCAGTGAAGGTGGCTGGTCCAGTTGGGTCTCCTGCTGAATTACAAGTCAAACTGGCAACAGCAAGAATGTTCATATTCACTTATCTAAGAGTGAATAGAACTAATATTGTTCTCATGCACTTGAGAGACTGTACTGCTGGGAGTATCCCTAGAAGCTCTGCTTCTCCCTTTTTTCCTGAAGCCTTTCTCCCCCATCTCAGGATGCACTACTCAAACCACCTTCTGAATCAGGCCCTTCAGGTGGTAGGAGCACAGCAGCATTTCCCTACCAGTTAAAAGGAAACTGGAGTAAGTTAGTGTAACTCATCTAAATGTGCAAGCTCTTCTTGGCTCCCCTTCACTGCAATGTGCACACACACAAAGACACCACACTCTCCATCGAAGGCCATTTGTAGCCACCCCTCTAACTCTCAGAATATTTGTCTTCCTGGGATGGTGTCAGCAGATTGAAGTAAATGTGGCAGTTTTGTTAGACACAGACTGTCAGAAGCTCTGTAATTGCACACTGCACACGCAGTGCATTCAGTCTGAAATGCAGGAAGCATGTTAAAGGGATTGTGTTTTCTCCTTGAATGACAAATAGACTCATGCCTTAATATTTTCTATCCTACTGTCTTAAAAGATGTGAGAAGTATCTGATAATTTAATTTCCTTGCTCATACTTAATTCAGACACTTCTAGAAATTTATTTTAAGAAATATAAAAATGTTGGAGTATTTTCAGGGAGAGGAAAACTGGCATATTTAGGGATTTTGTGAGCTTATACTTGGAGTCACAAGCCATCGAACATCCTCAAGACACATTCCTGCTCCCAAGTCACAAACTAATTTCCATACACAGGCTATTTTTTTCCTCCAGAAGAGAAAACAAACAAACAAACAAAAAAAGTGCAGGAAACTAACCTGCTTTATCAGAACTTTCATTTAAAGGCATGAAAAACTACAAGTGACAGCTGTGCAGATTCAGTGAATGTGACATTTTTGAATTTCTTCAACTTGACAAGTAAACACCTTAAATCGGTAATGCTATATGCATAATACATGACCTGTATTTTGACATCCATCATCAAATGCTGACTTGAGAAAATACAGGTTTGTACGTCAAGGAATAGCACCCATAAAGCAGGGAGAAATTCAGGTCACAGGATATTAGGAAAACTCTATTTCATTACAGAAGCTGAAACAAGCTAAGGCATCAGATTTAAGATCCATTTTCAGCTGTGAAAAGATTCAATTCCTCTGCACAGAGCATTCATTTAGAAATGACATGCTCTCCTCACAGCCTCTTTTCATTTTCCTTTTCATATTCCATTTTCTCCTTCAGTCCCCAAACCTTGTTCCATTAATGCTCATAAAAACCGTAAAGCAGGGCTGATAGTTGTGATCTTACAAACGCAGCATCTCCTTGTTCTACAAACAACTGAGGGAGCTCTGGCTACAAGTGCTTAACAGGAGCAACCTCGACAGTAAAGCTCACGTGCCTGTGCAAGCCTGAGCACAGTGCCTGTGGAAGGAAATGCAGTGACAGTGGGGGGACTTCTGGAGAAGGGAATTCTCTTTCCCAACAATTAGGGGTAAAGCAAAATCATATCAGTTCCAGCAGTCACTGCATCCACTACCAAACTGCTGGTACTGGGTGAGTGGTTGACCTTCTGTCACTTGAATTTTTAGGTTTTTGTTGTTCTCCTCACTTATTAAACTGGCTTTACCTCAGGCCATGAGCTTTTTTCTCACTCTGGGATAGCTGTCAGTCACAGTCAACCCACCACCATTGGCTACAGTGATAATCACTACAACATAGAGCTATGGAATCATTTAGGTTCAATGTGACTTTTAAACTCAGCAAGTACAACCACCAACCCAGCACTACCAAGTCCACCAAACCACGTCACTAAGTGTCACATCTAAAATACCTCTAGGGATGGTGACTGCAACACTTCCCTAGGCAGCCTGTTCCAAGGCTTGACAACCCTTAGAGTGAAGAAATTTTCACAAATACCCAATCCAGACCTCCCCTGGCACACCTTGAGGCCATTTCCTTTTGTCCTCTCACTTACTACCATGGAGAAGAGCCCTGGGACAGCCAGCTCACTTCAATCTCACTTCAGATAGCTGAAGAGAGCAGTAAGGTCTCCTTTATCAAAATCAGGAAGCCTCAATAGGAGGCAGCCCACCCCTGTCTGTCTCCGAAATGAGATGCTGCCAAGCAGGGATTAAGAATATCATGGTTCTGAGAGGAACAGAGGTTTTGGGCTCCTGACATGCTCCAAATCAGGGAGGCCTGGCAGTCAGCAGTCACTGCATCTCTCCTGGCAGCAGAAGCCTTCCTGAGAGGCAGGGATTCCCATGTCCTAACTCCTGCTCTGAAGGAGTTTGAGCCTCTTGAAGTTCTCTGCAGAAAGCTGATGGTTGTTCAATGTCTTGATTCTGAGCAAAGAGCATTTCTCAGCTCCCTCTAAGATACTACTGCTCACAGAAGTAGGTGAAAAAAACAATCAATTGCATCAGAGGCAAAAATCTAAGTCTTAAATGCATTCTCATCTTTGTGGAAAGAGAACATAGGGGAAACTTCTTCCCTAACAGGAGGCAAGGTCTTTTTACCAGGGGATGCAGTTGCTCCACTGTTGGGATTTCCTGGGATATATGTTTTCTCTTATCTTGTATTTACACATATCTATGTACACAAACAATGGGATGGGAATGTTGGAGCAGCTGGCTCAAAGCTTTATTCCATCACAGTCATCAGTCTCATTTTACAGAACCAAGCAAGGGAGATGGAGCAGCTTCAGCTGCCTGCACAGCAAAATTCTCTTTGTTACAAAGTATTTTAAAAACTTTCTTAACAACAGCACATAATATTAAAAGCTGACAACCATTTGCTCAGGCCAATTAATAAAGCCACACGTACATCTGGCTTTGAACAGTACTTGTTTATAATAGCTTTAAAAAATGGATAAAGTTGAATTATTAAGCTTACATATTTCTACTATTTTGTTTAACAAATTCTAAAACCTATTTACACAGCTCACAGTGTTACTATTTCTTGTCCTTGCATCTTTAGTATTTTGCATTTTTTCATTCTGAGATTTGCATTCACACAGCCTTCTGAGAGTTTTATACCTTTTCTATTTCCCACACTCCCCTGCTCTGAGCTCAGCATGGCCAGGTGGCTACAGAACCTCACTGTCCCTTACAAAATACCTGCAAAGGGATGAGCAGCACTGGGCTCATGAGCACTTGAGACAGGCTGACCTGTGGTGCTCCGGGGGCGGCACTGACTGTGTCTCAGCAGTAATGTGCAGGTATTGTGAGATCCACACTGGCACTGTGAAGAAGTTCAAAATTAAGGAATGCAGGCATGCCTAAACATGCCTTCTTTCCACTGAAAGCAACACCAGTTTTGCTTTGCTTGTGTTTGATCAACTGGCCTGACAACCAAATGATCTGCTGATTGTGCTGGCCAAAAACTGCTAATTTCTGTTTCTTTGCAGGTCACTTGACTGAGTAATGTCCCACAAAATGCAGGAAAGCTTGCTCTTCACAGCAATAAATATGTTCTTACAGTTTACTGAGGGGACAAATAAAGGTTCGCTGGTGTTTTAGTGTAGAAGGAAATTTGTCTTGTGGATGTGCACTGCTCCTGTTCCACTGACTCCACTAAGACCCAGATGGGCATATTCTCAAAAACAGATTTTTATGCTTCATTTATAAGATATCTTCTGTTCTTAGGGACCATAATGGATCCTTTATGATTCTCTTCCTCTTTTCCTCTGTCCCCTTCTTCTTTGCCCTCCTTCCTTTTCAAAGATACACCTTTTACTGAACTGGAACTCTGTGCATGCAGAAGGCACTATCCCAAACTGAAAATACACTTGGCAGAACTAAAGGTTGTGGTCTTGTTATTAAAGCACCTTGTAAATTGATAGTGCCCTCCAAATAATGCTGTTTTAGGGAAAGATGTCATGGCATTCACTGGGTGATGTATGTGCTCAAGTCCTCAAATATAATTTAAAAAGCATATATGCATTCAGCTACCTCTGGTTCACCTAAGCAATATGAGACAATAATAATATTTTGAGCATATATGAATAACACATAAGTGGTGAACTGCCAAACACATCCCCGACAAGTTATCATGCAGAAATATGGGACAAGCATTTTCATTAAGCAGAGCCAGCCAAAAATAAATAATTCTCAAAAAGGACCTCACAGTTGTATCCCTTTGCTACTGTTTGCTGACAATGTCATTAATATTCCTGTGAATTCAATTGAATGATAGACTATACCTGTTATTGTCCAAAGCAGAGCCCTTGGGTATACCTGCAAAGTTCAGCAGCAGTCATGCAGCTAAAGAGCTGCTGACATTCATGGGAATCTGTTACAGCCATTCAATTTAGAAACAATTCTTGCTCTAGTGTCCCATGGGGTCTGAGACAGAGAGTTGTAGTTTGGCCTGAGAACCTGGAAATCCTAAATTCTGGCTTCAGTTCTGAATTTTACTGCAATTTGTGCTGAAGATCTAATAATGTCTTGGAGATTATCACTAAAGGTCTGGAAAAGGAGAGGAATGTGGGAGACCAGATGTGACTGCATAAGCTCCCAGCTCTCCCAGAGAGAGAGAGCATCTCCAGAGATGCTCCAGGCCCAAACATAGGCCAAGGTCAATCTACAGAGAGTGGAGGCTGAAGAAGGCTGTCTTTCTAAACTCTAGCAACCCTCCAATGCTTTGGGAACTGGAAAAACACCTGAAGCTTTGATGTCTGAGAGACAATGTCACAGAGAACCAGCTGCCGCCTTCCTGCCAAGAAGGCGCTCTTCTCCAACATCCCTTTGTTCCCTTTCTGCTGAATTACAGAAACCTGCAGTGAAAATGTCCAAATCAAAGCTCCACTGGAAGCACAGGGCAGTGGGATCAATGCTAGTTTCCACTCCCCAAAGTGTGAGATCCATCCCTGGATGAGTTAGTGGCCCCATGTGCTGAAAGTGTAAATGATTTATAGGTCTGCTGGTTCTTGAGCTGCTCTAACAAGGTAGGATTAAGCTGTAAAAACAAAGATCAAGAGAAGGATTGGAGTTTCATCATCTTGAGGTCTAGCACTGAATCACACCACATTGATTCCATTTCAGTTGTGAACAGCATAATATATTAGAAAAGTGTAATATTTTAAGACTAGGGCAGAATCATGTATAACTTATAGAGGCTTGTTCATAGGTACTTATATAAATCTTTACCCAGTTTAAGTGCTATTTTGAGTTTTACTATCATACACACCCCAAAAAATGAAGTCCACCTGAAACTGCCTAGGTTTTTTGTTGTTGGCTTTGTAGGAATTTTTTCCCTTCACAGAATATTATGTGGTAATTACCCAAACTCTAACTCTGCCAAGGTTCACCACAGGCTTACACAACCCAAAACTACCAAAACAAATGGGCTTTCATTACTAATGCTTTGCAGAGCACAGCCTTAATGTTCACTTCTTGCTGTTTTTCTCACTTTAAATAAGATAATATGTAGTTTCTGGCTGTAGCACTTCCCTCAAGTCTGCATGAATGGAAACTCTATTTCTCTACACAGTATAGAGATTTAAATTAAATTTCCCTTTTTTAGCCACTTTCTTTAGAAACCTGATTTTTTAATTGTTCCTTCACTCCATTTACTATTTAATAGTTTTCTACACTAGGTGCTTCTAGGGCACAAAGTTGATAGCATCTAACTGTAGCACAGGTTTGAAGCTGAAATGATTTAGTATATAACAATGCCAAACTCCTTTCAGTTTAATCATTAATCAACCCTGCATATTTAGACCTCAGGCAAAAATAAATATGCTGAATAAAAATTATCAAATAAATTAAGTTATATTACCTAGTTTAGAGAGACAGGTATTCAATAACTAGAAACAAAATGGAAAACTCACCACTAAAAATGATATATCTGCATGTTAGATGAGCTTCTATATAATGTCATTACATCAAAAAAAGCAATTTTTTCCTGAGAGTAAAAGGAAGAGCAAAGCCAGATATCATAGCAAGTAATCAATTAAAATATTTGAAAAAGAAAAGTAACAGTGTTGTCCAACATCTGATTGGCAACTACTGAAACATAAATTAAACAAATTTCCCATTGCTGCTTATGGGAAAATTATGCAGATTAGAATTTGATTAGGTTTATATCATGAGACTCAATTTGGACTTTTAATCTATTAAGCTCCAATAAATGAGGCATCTGAATAGCTCCCCTGAGCAGCAGCAGTAATAACGACAGCAGTCATTTCTTGGAATATGTATTCTGACAATTTCTTTAGCAGAGGAGTCCACATCTTTAAGTACAATTACTTTGTAACTTCTACAAAAAATTCAGGTGTTTGCAGTGAGGAAATGGATACATACAAAATGCTTAAACAGACATTTTATGATAATCAACATCTGTCACTCTGTTCTAGCAATATTGTTTTTCCATCAACTTGGACTTACGGTTGACTTCATGGTCTGTGTGGGCTAAATACTGCCAGCAGACTTGCAAATTACTCAAGCTGGAACTGAGCTGGAAACCTATGGTAAAATGTCATTAATTTCTCTACAGGCTGGGTCAAAACTAAAATCTCACATTCAAGGCTGTCTTGGGGATCAAAGATTGAACTGTGAAGGCTAAAGTTCCATTTTATCAAAGAAATCTGAACTAAATTCCCAGAGCTGAGCTTTGAGACAGGTTGGATTCAGATCAAGACCACCTCTAATTTATCTGGCAGGTATGCTTCATAGCCCTCCTGCATATTTCCTGCAGTCTAATCTATCTGCAAGTACACAAAAGCTCATCTCCTATATTACTCTATATTGTAAAATGCAACTCCTCAAAGCCTGCTGACTAGAGAGCACATTGTGCACATGTTCTGTTCTGCCAGATTTTACCAAATTCTAGAGAAGCTTTTAGAGGACAGGCTGTCTTATGCACATAGTCAAGTGCGAGTAGGCAGGTGATTTAAAAAAATAGAAGTATTTTAAAAATTTCAGGGCTTTATTAAATGTTCATAGTGAAGGAACATGGATCCTGTGTGAATTCATGTGTGAATATATTTTCTTTAAAAGAGGCTTCAACATGGAATTTAATTCTGGCACTCAAGCTTTCAGTGTGCCACTACAAAGGTTTTCTGCAAGCCAAAACTTTTTAACAGGACTCTAAATTGAATATCATATATAGAGAAAAAAACACCCCAGTCATGCTCTTTGTCATTCAAATATTCCCTTTTGTAGCACACAACTTCAGAGTAGCATGTCTGTTAAAGACATCTTTGTACACATCATGTATGAAAATGAGTATCAGGTTGATTTTAACTGTGTAAGTCTATAAAACTCTAACTCAACCAACCTTTTCTTTCTACTGCCTTTTTTTTTTTTTTTCACCATTTACAAACCCCAAATACAAACTGTGCAATTGTGGCACCAGGAGGAACCTGAAGCAGCACTCTAATTGAGTATTCTTGAACAATGTACCAGTAGCAATACATTAGCCACTGTTAATACCTAAGGCAGTGTCAGCAAAACTGCCTGATGATCAGCAGTGATACCACTGCCATCACTGGGTTCACCCAGTCTGGAAAGTTTGGGATCCCCTGCTTCAGTCAGAATCAGGAATGCAGAGAGCAGCTTATGCCTCTGATGGCCATATCCAAAGCATACAGTCAACAGTGTAACTAGAGAGGTATTTTGCTCAAATACATCAAGAAAAAAGAAAAGGTATTCAGAAAACCAATGAGGTAAAGTCTGCTCTTAAAACAAAAATTCCATTGCTAAGTCTGTAATGTTTTGGTTTGCTGTCTTTCCCCTCCTGCAAACATTAATGTTAAAAAGAAAATTAATTCCTCATCATAACAGAATGACTCATTATTTTATCAGAGTTTTTTCTAAAATCTATAAGAGTTTTGCTTACCTCTGACAGATCAAATGTCTTTTTATATTTAAAGAAGTATCAACAGAAGTGTCTCTACACCAGCTCCATATTATTTAATTTATATGAGATCCAAAACCCACTAGGCTAGCAAACAAGCTGCTAAAGACAGTGATAACAGTAAAATGTAATGTAGTATTCTTTTAAGTAGTGAAAATTAAATGGCAATCATAAAATGTATACTACAGTATCCAGTCACAGTACAGACATCCTAAAAACTTCCAGCAGTTTTTTTGTGGGATTTTGGTTTGGTTTGGTTTGTTGTGGTTTTTTTGGTTTTGATATTGACTACTTATTATAATCCATGCATTTAAATACTACTTTAATCTCTACAAAAACTTAATACATTAATTTTCCTATCCCTTGTTAGTTAGTAGAGAGTTAAATGGGTTGATAAAAAATAAAATGCTCTCTAGCTTGTTTTAATTTCATTAGTACCAATATCCATGGAAATAGCTTTCTTTTCAATTAGGCATTTTGAATATTTCTGAGAGTCTTGAGTCGATTTATTATTATTTGATAGGATTCTGAGAATGAATATTCAAGTTGCAATGTGGACTTTTGTTGATAGGTAGTTTAAGAAATGGTGATTTTGGGCTAATCTAAAATATTAATCTGCAGATAATTATAAAGGCCAATTTACATGTGACACTGTGAGCAAGTTGCAAAAAAAAAAAAAAATAAACCTAGACAAACTTTTAGAAGCACTTTGTCTATATAACTCAGTCTACATTTTCCACCAAAAACGGAAGAATATGTCCAGGCAGATGAGTTTACATTTTCATTAAAGAACTGGAGACTTAATTAGAAGTTAGAATAGAAACAATTTGCAAATTATTGAGGATTTACAACAGATATATACGGTTTCTAAAATATACCACTGAATATGGTAAACAAAATGGCCAAGCACCTGTTCTGAGTTTGATTTTCTTTACAGCATAAACTATTTTTGAGCAAGTACACTTTGAGCAACCCCATTTTTGTGGCTAATGGCTGAAGAATGTATCTATAGATGTTAGTCCTATAAATCTGTCCTCAAACCAACGTTTTCCCAGGCCCCACACTACACTGCCTGATTGCAGTCTCTTGTTCTTTCTTTTTGGAGGAGCTGTTGCTGTCTTTGCCCTCACTTGGAGGTGCATTACGAAGTCACAGAACAAGCAGACAAGGCAAGAACTGAGGAAATCCTACATGGCCATCCAATCCTACTATAAGCCTGTCTATGCATGTCTATGTCCAACCTACAGAAAAGATATATGCTCTTAACACTGAAGGGATAATTCCCCCTCACTACTAAGCAGTAATCATGCTCCTAAATTAGTATTTAGAGCATTTGAAAATAATACAAAATTTAAGCAAGCAACCAAACTTCAAATCAACATGACAGCTGAAATCTCCATTATACTTCCACAGGATCTACTTCAAAGTTCTAAGGAAAGTTTGCAAAAGATCACATATTGCTATATGATGTTACAGACACTTTATAACATCTTAATTTTGTCTCTAAATAAGCCATGACAAGAATTCCCATTAGCCATACATTTATTTGGGTGTGTTGAATAGAAATAAATTACAATAGCTAGTTCAGAACCTTCTTCAACAAGAATTCCTACCATACTATTTATAAAATTAATAATTTACTTTTTCTGGTTTGTTCAGATGTGGAAAAACTGCAAAAATACCTTATTAGGAGCACAGCAGTATTGACTCTCCAACAAAGGCTGTGCCTCAAGTCAGCCTAAACATCCCATTCTGCAAATGCCGGAAGAACTAGCACAACTAGCAGAAGCTAACAACCTTTTTAAAAAAACCTATTATGGAAAGTCTGGGCTGTCTCGTATTTAATCAAGGCCATCTTAAATTAACAAGTCTGTCTTGAAAAGAGAATGCCAAAAATTTTATAAATTTTATCTAAAACTGTCAATGTTCTGCAAATCACTAGCAAGTGATAGATTCTGCTTTTCTGCTTTGGAGATCACAGCCTAGGATGTACTGGAAAGAGCAAAAAAATCTCTCTCCTTTACTATCAAACTGGTAAAATCTGCTAGATACTGATGTTCTGTATCTTCTTCCATTTCTTCCATAGTAAAGCGAAACCAGTGACACTGATCTCTGGAAAAACCCCATCACCTTTATGAATATAAATAACCATTTATTAAGCAAACAATACGTAGTGAAGCAAAGAAAGACACCAGAATTATGCTCATGAGGCTGCCTGCTGTGGTACATTGCTTTCAAACTATCTTGTATTCCTGCAATATATTATCTATATGCTCCATTTTCTTGAAGTTATCTTCATAATCAAGATGCTATCACAAGTATCGTGGGCACTGGAACTATTTTTAATTTTCATTTAAAGAGCAATTAAAGAAAGACAATGGATACACAAGATAATAAAGTAAGTGATTAGCAGCATGCAAATGACATAGGCTTAATGATAATACCCTGTTCTATTCTCCAAAGGGCCTGTTGAGAGAAACCCTTCCTACATGTGGTTGTGCAGCTAATGTGCCTCAGCCTACAATTACAACATTGCTGACACCATTAACCACTGAAACAACACCACTTCATGAAATCCTTGTTGTCTCATTAAAACGCAAAGGGTCAGGTAATTTACCAGCATTGTGTGTCTACTTTTGTTGTGGGTAATTAGCAAGCATTACCCAGCAAAGACTCCTACTGGGAAATAGTTAAACTGTGAAATATTAAAAAGAATTTTTTACATTTGATAGGAATTTGAAAGATTTAGAATTATAACCTCAACATACCTTTGTATTCAAAGCCGTAAAACACAGATCTTTTACACATTTAATGGCATAAGATTTTTATGGTTGGTTATTTTTGAAAATTAACTTCAAACTTTCGGTTTGAAAATTTTCCTCAATATAATTGGACCTAGATATGCATCTTCCTATGCAATTAAGAACTTTTAGAAAATACACAGAGGGAGATGCAAAACACCTTACACTTTCTTAAAGACTTACATATGTTTTCTTTTTTAAAAAGTTAAAACACAGAGGCTGGTGCAGTACATTCTAATACTAATGTTTCCTTTTGTCTTGCTAATTGCAGCCCCATATCTCTGTTTAAGGGAACCTTGATAACAATCAATATCAGCTCACATCTTGTCAGGGAGCAGAATGGTCTCTTACTCTTTAAATGGAAGTTTTGGAACATAAAACACATTCCAATAAAAGTGAACAGAAAATTATGAATTCATTAAACTACTTTGGTATCTTGTGCTATATATAATATTTATATTCCAACTACTGTAAAATATGCTTTAATATCTTTAGGCAACTCTAAGGACTTAAATATTTATAAAATGGCTAAAGATAAAGTATAGCTCTCTTATTCCTACATACAGATGATGTAAGGCATGCAATCAAAGACAATAACACTTTCAACCCATTTGTCATCTTAAAGGAGCCTTTCAACTTCAGATCCCTTGTGTGCAATCTACATAAGAGTTGTTGCCTACATAGGCAACTCCAGAGGAGCTTGCTCCTTAAAAACTACCAAGAGTGCTATACTTCACATAAAACAGGGTTTTCTGAAAATGGAGACAAAACTATAAATTTGCAGGGAAAACAGCTCCAAGTGGGGCTTCAAAATACTGCTGTATTTATCTCTGGGACATCTGGGAACAGGAAGCATTTTGATTTAATATTTCATAACATAGAGGCAATTGCTTCCTTGCCTGGTGTATAATTAATGTTCATAAAAAGTGTGCTTTTTTTTTTATTCCTCAGCATCAGAAATGCACAAAATAGTACACCTTCATAATAGGGGGTTTGCTTTCGAGATGTTGAAAAGCAAATAATAATAAAATTGAGTTACCATAAATTTATAACAGTTTTGGGATGCTTAAATATAGTCTAAGTGCAGGATTGCCTGTTTGATGTACTGTATTATCTACCTCCTTCATCCTGCTTTATTTTTCTCTGGCTGAAGCAGAAGATATCTTAAAGCAGAAGAGGAAGAAGAAATTGAAAAACTTAAGGGTATTTGGGCTAGGAACTTACAGCATTTCTCAAATATAGAGAATTTATGTCAAAGGAATGGGTCTCTCCAGCCATTCATCCAACACATTTTTAGTGTTTTATAAGCAACAGAATTGAAACCCCTCTTTTCTTAATAGATTTTCTCTCATTCCAGGAAAACTTTGAGAGAAGTGGGAAACTACTTTGTATGCGTAATTCCAGCAGGCAACATTGGTGTCCAGGTACAAGGAAAGGCACCAAAAATGTGAAGGATGCTGCATGGGATCCTTCCTGTCAAGAGTTTCATGTGAAGACTGGAAGCCCAGCAAGGTCCTACCAGAGATGGTTTCTACAGCACAGGAAAAAAGTTAAGTGAAAAGCCTCTCTCCCACCCAGTCCCTTTAGTTTATTTAAGTCCAAATCTTGCAAAGACCTGCACATAATCTAACTTTACACAGGTGGACAGTTTCATTGAAATCAGAGAGATTTATGAACCTGTATAACATTGAGCACATAAGTTTTGGAACAAGCAAGGCATCAGATTGTAAACTTGCCAGGGCAAAGGCCATATTTTATTCTTGTATATATCAGGACTATGACAACAAGCTCTTAATTCCATCTAGAGCTCCAGTGTGCTACCATAAAATAAATAACAGCTATCAGCTGGTCCATCTAGTTCAGCAGGATAAGAAATTATGTGCATGTTGCAAAAAGGTAATACTGAGTTATTTATCACAGTGACCTGATCTTCAAAAATTGGAGTATTTTTTGCGAGTAAAGAGTGATATGGGACATGTCTGGCCCTCGTCTCATTTTTCAATTATTGCCTTCATTACTTAGGATGGTCAGCTTTTGTTTTGAAAAGAGCTAATGAAACCAAATGACAACAAATACTTTAAAACTCAGTTAGCTAAAACATAATCACTCAACCAAGTAGAAAATTTTGTTAATTGGATTATTAATTTTTTGCAACAATTTATGCTAACAAAAATACAAGGAACGTTCAGAACCCAGTACAAAAACATCCTTAATCAGGTGTTACATCCTACACTAAACTATCAGTCCTGCAAACCAACAATGCTGATGTCAATGCAAAAAATCATTTTAGAAATGTGGCTGGTAGGACTGATATTGTCTTGGAGAATATCTTTCAAAACATCTATGTGAAATAGGTAATTATGAGCTAGATTAAAGTATACATAACAAGCATTCTGCAGTCTAAAAGACATTGATATACAAAGACATGCAAGAATCTAAGTTTGAAAAGAATAAAGCCAATGTTACAGCTCACTTTGACACTTTTAAAACTACTTCAAATCTTTCACTTTCTGCCAGCGCTATTCATTTATTTATTTTTAATATTACATCTACATTTAACATTCTACATTTACTTATAATCTTTCCTAAGGTGGTTAAGTAGCCTCGAAAATTCTGCAATTATTTAATGCATCTAAATAGAGTTTGATTTTCTGTATTTGAAAGTAAGGTTCTTTATTCTTATGTTTTCATCTAATACAACAAATTAAACACAGGAAATAGTGCTGGAGTTGCCACAAAACACTGAATTCCATAAAAGCCTAAAAATTAACTATATCTATGACAATCAAACCTATATTCTGAAATATTAGCTTTAAACCTTATGACTATAAATTAAGAGAAATAAGATTCAACATTCACTAAACCCCCCCTCCTTCAGGAATAAAGCTATTGCTCTGAATTTATAAAAAGTTTTGTCTAACAACATTAAAATACAGTTATCTCTGAGAATGGCACAAAACCTCTGCTAACAAAGCATTTCAGAGAGTATTTATCCTTTCCCCTTATTTAAGATTTTTTTCTCATTTTCAATCCAAATAATATGGTTGTTCTGCCTTTTGCTAACATTTCAGAGACAAAGTAATAAAGATTTACTGGTCAGTAGAGGTGGAAAAGAATATGTTATCTGCAACGGAAAGCAGATCTCAAATTCATTTTAATAAGAAATTTCTTGCAGCAAATTGTGAGACTAAGTGCATGTAACTTTGCAATGATATAAGAATTAATGATCACATTGTGAAATAAATCTTATGAATATCTGTGGCTGTTTCTGTCCTTTCAATCAAAGTTTAGGACATCTCCAACAAAAGGCAACAATAAAATCATAAGTGATTTTTGAAGGAACTGAGTCAAATGAAATTAAACTTGTACAGGGCTATTTTACCATGTGCAATCTGTTACAGTTGAAAGTCAGTGTGTAAAATTCTGAGTATGTTTACTTGATTTTATAGGATTTTCCCCAGAAGAATCCTGCCAAAATGTATGAAATGTATTACCCAGGAGTTCATCCAATCTTCATGTTTTTCACTTTATTCTTTCTTGTTGGAGGATCTATTATGAGAACTGTAAATGAAGGCCCTAAAAAGATCTCTCATGTGTTGAAATAGTGTTCCTAGGGAAAATTCTCATAAGTTGAAGTCATTCAGAAAACAGCTGCAATTGTTACTTCGCTGAAATATCGGCACTGCTGTACTGTGATCTGTCTCAGAATGTCTATGGACAAAATGTTACTATACAGCCTCCCCCTTCTGTACTTTAGACCTGCTTGGAGCTATAAGATCACTTTTCTTTATCGTTTAGTAAGTGTTTTTTAATGAAATGTACTGCTCTTATTATATAGGACTCAAAATAAGCTCTAAATCACTATGCAATAAAAGAAAATTATTGAGTTGGATATCTAAAGTTACTACCCAGAGGCTACTCTGGTACAGTATTTATAAATCTCTAAACAGTTAGGTATAATTGTCTTTCTGGGTTTTGGGAAGAAAGCCAAATAGCAGCTTTAGTTACAGCTGAAGATAAATATTTTGTGTTGGGCCATGTTCATCTGGTGGATAAAATAACAAGTAAAATTCCCACAAATTAAGACTCTAAGAAAAAATAAAAGAAACATGAAAAACTAAATGGGAATAGTCAACAGATGCTAGTTGAAGAAGAAAGGATGGAAATGTCAACAAAATGAAGGAAAGGACAGAGCCCATCACATACTCAGTCCTCCTGGGTGCTTTGAAAAAATGTTATGGCTGAGGAGCACATGTTATGACTGTGGATCTAATATTCTCTGGTCTGCTCTCCAAAATACTTCTTGATGAAATAATCTCAATGTCTGTTTGGGGGAACAGAATGAGAAACAGAAAGGACGTTAAAACCAATCTCCAGTGCCCGGGGGTGACCTTTCTCTCCAACAAAAACACACACCTCTTCACAGATCTTTCTAGGAAGATAATCAGTCAAGATCTATAAGAGGAAATCAAGATAAACACAGGCCTTCCTCGTCATAAATAAAACATTTGGTTGAGTTATAAATAATTTTGTGAAGAGGTGGGCCAAGCTCCCACTTTACAGCATTTTGAACTTCAAAATCTGAGGTATCTTCATGAAACAATAGCTTGCTGCAGCTTCAGTGGCATACATTTTGGCCTTTCTGTCCTTGGAATCTAGGTTCTAGGTCTCCCAAAGGACACGAACTGCCCTGATGATTTCCAAAAGCTCATTTTTAGCACTTTAGAGTCCACAGCCCTGACCTCTGGCAAGCCTAGGGATCTGCCCAGTCAGCTTTGAAACGATCAGCGCAGACTGCCCTGAGAACACTTTCAACGTGAGAACTTCAACCAGCACAGGTTTAATTTGAAAGACCTTGTTCTTTTTCAGTAGAAGTACACATTTTATGTAAAGGAGACCAGAAAATCCCTTCAGAACTGCTAGTAAGATTTCTTCCTAGGGAAGGCAGCTTGTTTCCACGCACAGCTCTGTGCATTTGGTCGTATGTTTCCAGACAGCTGATGATGAACATAGATTTGACAACTTAGATAGTTTACTGCCATCCCCTCTGGATATGCCAGGTCATTTGTAGCTCTGGTCCAGATTATTTTATTTTTCCCGTTTCTTGGAACTTTGAGTTGGATTTTTCTTCTGTGCAAGGTCGAGGCAGAGTGCTTGGATAAGATGCAATTCTGGCAGGATGAGTTACAACCCAAGACAGGCAAGCCAGAGCACAAAATTGTTGCTGCACTACTTGTGGATAGTCCAGATAATTACTGTTAACCAGTTCAAAAACCTGGGGATATTTTAACACCTTTAGGAGGTACTATCCAATCCCCATTTCTGTATGAGAATGGCTGTATGTGTTTTAAGTTCATCTTGAAGTGGAAATGACAAAATCCTTTGTTGATGCAAACCAGATTAATTCAGATCTGATTTTTCAGCAGTTAACTTAATCCATGGAATTGCTAGCCCTATTTTTATAGAGCTTTCCCTTTCAGCAAAGTTTGCTGTCAGGTGTCCACCCACCTGTTCCTTCTTTCCTCTTGGATTGCACCTGGGTTCCATTTCAAAGCCATGTCCCTGGCTGGAAAGAACATGTTAGGGTGGATACAGAGGGCTGGCTACTGATGGGTTTCTACATGCCTAGGATTGAGAGTAACTTTGGTGTTAAAGCAAGTGATGAGGAGGAAGCTCTAGGAAAAAGAGAATAAAACCCTGAAATTGTGGATTCTTTTCCTGCTACCAACTTAAAGCAAAGGAGTTGTAGATGTAGCCCTGCACGTCAACAGTTGCCAACGATTATGGTTTATCTATGGTTTATTTATTGTGGTTTAAATAAATTGCATCCTGGTTTTATGGCATCCTCCTTGTACTGGTGCCATCTTTTTCCTGAAGCTGAAATGAAATAATCACAGATACAAACCAGAGAGATCCTTGTATATTCAATGACCTATCAATTAAATGTCTGTATTTTTTTCCCAGAAATGTAAACCTAAATTATATATCAGGTTTTGATATGAGATTCCACTGCTACACTTCTACTGCTATGACTACATAACTATACATATATAATGCTATTTATTACTCAGAATAGCAAGGGTAAGATCATACTGCTAAATCCCTCACCAAAAATCTTGCAGCTCAGCCCACACATTTCTTAGACTGCTCCTATATTTTGTTTTATTTCTTCTCTTTCCAACATCCTGTCATAGGTCAATTGACCTTCTGCCACACCTCCAGATTTTCTCATGTCAGTGTTTCTGATGATCAGCAACAGAGGTAACATTAAAGAGCAACACAGAAGATCCACAGCATGATGTTGATGAGGATGTCTTAACTCAAAATCATACACTACAATCTAGAAAAACCTCAGACTGGCAATACTGGAAGTTTGCACCAGCCAATGTTTTAAGAATAAGTATGTCAAGCAATTCACAAATGTAAAATGACAACTTGCTCTGTAAATAAAGGTACTTAATTGCCAGTAACAATCTCTGAGTTTGTTCTAATAGGCTGCTTGTTGACCAGCAAAAGTTGAACCACCCAGTTTATGTAATTGTCATGATACTTGTGTCCACCGTATGTTAAAGCTGCATTCCACTTGGCAAAAATGTCACATTGCATATAATTTCCAGTAAAGTTTATGCTATCTACTGATCTAACTGCTTCTGACAGTCTAATCATTTTATTCAAGGTCTTTCATGAAAATTTACTGTATTGAAAGGAACACAACTAATTCAGGAGTTGTGGATTTCATAAACAGATAATTTACTGTGAAGATAATTATTTTCTGAAGCAACTGGGATTGCAAGAACCCCTCCTTATTCAGTGCTCCCAATTAAAATAGGCTGCTGGTTACCTGCCTTATGCTATGCCCTGTTTCCCCAGAAAAGCTATGGAAAGAGTCACCTTTTATTTTTTAACATGCAGTCCGGTATTCACCCAAAGAAATGACAAAAATTTCTAAGAATGTGCTCACCTACTGTTCCCCTGCTTCTCTGTTTTAGCAACATTTAAAAGGGCTAAAGGGATCTGGACTATGGCCACTTCCTGACCTACAGGGGCTACTGCTGCACCAGCAACCTGGGGATGAGAGAGTCACAGAACAATTCAGTCTGGATGGGACATCAGAGGATTTCTGGTCTTAGTTCCTGCTCTGAGCTTTATGCAGTCAGGTCTTAAATATCTCCAAGGATGGAGAGTAAAAAATGACAGGTGTTGTGTGGTGCACAATACTGGATATTGACAGGTTTCTCTGTTCTCACAGAGAGATGTGACCCTGTGTACTCCCAGAGGTAAAATACAACAGGCAAGTGCTGGAAATGTCTCTAACTCCAGAGAAAAGACAGAAAAGTCTCTCACACTCTGTGCTCAAGAAGAGATCCTTGACTATTTTAATTGTGTGTATGATAGGGGACTGAGAGAAAGTCATCGAAGAACAGCCATTTGCCTGGTAATGAAAGTACAGATTTGGTTTTGAGATACAGATTTCAAATTCCAGGTCTAAACCAGCAAAACAAGGAATCTCTATGCCTGTCTTCCACTTCTGCAATGAGTTTCCTAATCATAACTATAAGCTATCAGAATGTGAGCGATCTTGTCCCACAAATTTATGAGGAAAGAAATCTAAAATATTGTGTTATTTCCAGACTGCAGATTTGAAACTTTCAACACTCATGGGATTGAAAACAATCACTTTCATCCTTTTCTTCTCTAAATCTACTTTTTATCCAGAAAACTGTCAAATTTGATGTGGAAAACATCAAACTTTTAGCTTCCTGGTACAATTTAATTCTAGTATTACATTCCAGTATTTTATTGCTGATTCTAAGAAATAATTTTCTATGTTCAAGTTTCTATATTCAAGAATTTACACTGCAGCCTCTGATTTTTGGCACATAATTCCTATTTCATGATTAGAACGTAAAGAGGAAAACCTGAAGTTAATCTTAGTTCTCACAGTCCTTGAGGGAAAACTATCTCTAGATCAGGCTCACAGGGAAACTGCAGACCAAAGCACAATCCTTTCCACCTACATTTGGAGCAGAACTAGATCCAGAGGGACTATTTACTGCTGCAGTTAATAGGTTTATCAAAGGTAGGACTTCAGCTGCATAAGCTGCAAGACCCTTCAGGGATAGGAAGAGGACTGTTTTTACACTGATGGTCTTTGCCAGGGTGCTTATGACTGCTTTGCAGCTGCTTTGCACAGGCACAGATGGTGTAAAATAGCCTTTGGCCACCTATGAATCTCAGGAAAAATTGAAAGATTTTGTTCCACGTCCTTAAATGGGATGAGTATGTGCCAAACCCGGGGAAGAAACCAGCTTTTAGTTAATTTTCAGTGGTTTCTTGAGCAAGAAGGCACCAAACCTGCAAAGAAAATTTCAAGTTCTTGGCCTTTTTGTTTTACTTTTTGGCTTGTGTTACTCAAACTTGTGTTTTCTCTGCAGTTTCAATGTGTTTTACATAAAAAGAAATTTGGTTAGACAGAAACTTCAGGCATTCCAAAGAATAACTGCAAGTTATCACTGGTTATATAACAGCAACTCACCCAGTGAGAAAACTACATTTTTTTACATTACCTAGGAAAATTTTAAAAAGAGAAAAAAATGCCTGTTTCATGTCCACTCATTTTTCCTCCAGAAGATGTGGTTTGTGATGTAGCAGAGAAACTACGTGGCTGTCCCTTTAAAAGCCATCATACCAATCAGCAGGTTTAACTGTCAAGCGAGCTGATGTAGGGCTCTTTGAATTACTGAGTGAGGGATATTCTTCCTGCCAGGTCCTGTCCCCCGTAGGCACTGCAGAGAAGTATTATAGGGCAGTCCTTACCTTGGGAATTAGCCTGCAAGACCCCAATGCTGTCATCAAACTGCATAGATTTGATGTTGAGTGACGCCAAGATGCATTCCTTGTCCTGCAGCGAAGCATCATCAATATTATTCTGATTGGCTGACAGGATAACGCACATGTCGCAGAGGTTGATGTTGACAGCCCTTAAATCAGCCCGACTTAATGGCGTACCCTTCGGCACAGGGAAAAAAAAAGGGGGGGTGCAGGAGAGGAAAAAAAAAAGAAAAAACAAATTAAAGATTGAGAAGGAGCTTTGGGAAATTATTTAACAAGTATCTTTTTTATGCTCTGACATTAAGCTGGTCTAACTATGTGCCAGGGAATAGGAGATGTGTGCTAATCTAAAGGGTAGTTGGTGCTGATGGCAGCATTTTAGGTTCAGTCTCAATACTCAGTCAAGCTATTACTAACAAACAAGAAACAGGAATAATGCCAGCATTCTACATCTCATCGGTGACTTGAAATTGTCTTGATTTAAGCTGCTATCATGTGGCAACCTCTGGCTCTCTGAATATAACAAGGGGGGTGTTTTAAATGTCTATTTATCTACTACCAAGTCACAATGGTCTTGGGCAAAAGAACAGCAATTTAAACAGGAAAGAATTACGTGTCCTGCACATTTGAAATGCAATCAGGGCAAAGCTATTTTTCCTACCTAAAGCAATACACAGAAAAGGTTAATCCTTTTCAAATCACGCTTTTGGTGCTTCTAGAAGGAAAACACACTGAGCTTCAAAGCTGTGTGATTAAATCCTCTGAAACAGAAACAGGACTTTATCCTAATGGGCACAACTTGTGCAACGCTCACTGTTCCACAATCCTCAATCAGAGAATGGAATCATTAAAATGAAATGCTGTGGTAGCCTGTGGATTTTTTTCATAGCTAACAAAGCTAAGATATGACACTTAATATGGTATTTTTTGTTTAAAATTACACTTGCCTTTCACATTCAACAGTCCACGACTGCAGTTACAGAATACTAAGTCTGCATCACAGGGGCTGCAAGGTCCAAGGAAGCACACCTCTTTTTTAAATGGAAACTAGATTCTACTCAGCTGCCTCACATGGTTTGGTACCCAAAGACCCCAATGATGAGGAGACATAAATGTCCCAGTGTCATGCAGTGACTTGCATAAAATCAAGTCAAGACCCTAATCTTCCATCTCCTGATCATTCATGGTGAACTCCACTGACAGTATTCAATGCAAAAGTGAATTCAAAATGCACACAGTGAAGGAAGAGTTCAATTCTTATTCATTGTTTGCCAGCTTCATTATTCCATGTAACTTTCAATAATTGTGAAGAACAGTATGTATCAAACAGATATGATTTCATTATAAACTGCTCCAAAGTCAGAAAATTATTATTTCAGCCACCTTAATCCTCCCCTTTGTGCCTGCACAGTGCACCAAGTGAAGCAGGATTCCTGTGGGGAAAAATAATATGCAATCATGTAATTAATTAAAGGCTCACTCCTAATGATTTTATGCAAAGGGACAGAATTAAGGCTGCCTGAGGATATTTAAAATTGGCATTTGCCTACTTTTTAAGAGTTTACTTAGCAGCTTAAAGGCCTCTTTTAATACAGACTTTAAATTCCTTTTTTTTTTAACCCGAAGAAAGGTTTTTATATTCAGCTGTAACCACATCTCCATCAGATATCAGAAGCAAGTTTTGCCTTGTGAACCAAAATACAGAGCAGTATGAAAGTAGCCTCCCTTTAACAGGTTCCTACAAGTAAAATCTCAGAAACTTTAGCACATTTTGAAATTAATATAATTAGATCAGAAAATTGCTGCTATTTTTAACTTTATATCACCATTTAGAACCAGATAGGCCGGGGAAAAAAATGGAAGAAACAGTAATGAATTCTGTGTGGCCTTCAGCGTCTACATCAGATACAATTCCTTTATAAAACTCTATATTTTTAAAGCTGCATTAACTAACTATTTCAGCTGTTCAAGTCAAAATTAATCTAAAGCTATTCTGAATTTTGGAGTAAACTGGGGAAAATAAATCTGGTGCACTTTTTTTTTTATGCCTCTTCAGAATTCAGAATCTAAATTTTCAGAAATAGATTATAATAATGGATACACAATATACACTGGAAGCAGTAGCAGGATTCTATTGTGCTAGATAGCTCAACAGTATTATCAATTTAATTCTGATTTCACAGTCTTTTAGCCTTCACAGTGACTGGAATTAAAAGGAATTGGCAGAAAGAGGAGGATATTAACTGACCAAATCTGATATTGACACCATTTTTGTGACAGCAGATAATCTTGTGACACCATCTGTTGGATCAGGTTACAGAAAAATGCCAAGGGCTAACACTAAAACTGCATTTACAGTAACAAAGACCTACAGTCTGAATTAATCAAAAAGCAAAGACAGTCCTTTCATTCTATAGCTATTTTCCCAATTATTCAGTCAAGGTTATATCCATCACTGACTTATTAATTTTTAACCGCTGAAGTGAAATTATTAAGAACTAGTAAACTCATAATTTTTCATTCTTAAGAGAATATTTAAACTAACTTTACTATATAACATGCTGAACATTTTCTTTCACACTTATACCATGGGCTCCCACATGTTCTTTATAGCTATGGTCACCTAAGATCACCTGCTTGGACAGCTTGATATGTCAGTCCTGGAGCTGTTGATTCTACATTTTGGTCATATGAGTGAATCATAATGACATATAGGAGGAAAAAGACCTTTGCAGTTTTAGTGGCTGTGCCTACTAAGATCAATAGGAGCTTTTCATTGATTTAAAAAGGGTCAGGGTTTTTCTGCACTTCCATACAGGACTCTGAACTGAAATGCCAGGGCAGTGTTCCTTATAAAGCAGGCCCGTCCACAGGAAGGCTTTATGAATACATATGAATATTATGTAGACAGAGGAACAATATTTTTTTCAAAGGTTTCGTGGGTATAAAACCATAAATAATATCATAAAAAAAACTACTGTCATTCTGTCGGGGAAATCACAACATCAGAACCAGCTCCATGCAGGGCACTGCAGTGAATGTTCAATACATAACACGGCTAATACATCTGATAGCAGCTGAAATTCCTCCGATGAGGATGATGAGGAACCAAACACTGCAGCAAATATCGTCTAATAAGGTCTCACAGGGCTCTGTTTTCATAGACACAGTAAAGGGAAAATCTAAGTCCTCAGGCCTATAAGTAGACAAAAGTAAAAAAGCCTAAGATCAAAGTCAATACGAATCTGTCCAGTTGGTGTCCTAAATAACAAAGTATCAATAATATGGCTTTTGAACTTACAGGCAAGATTGAAACCTTGGGGAAGTTATGCAGTGTCTCCCATTCCCTCCTCAGGTATTCAAGTGAACCCACAAACACAATGTGCTTGAGCTCATGGTAGTGAAAGTTGCTGGCTCGTAACGGCATCACTAAATTTCTTAATCCAATCAAAGCAGATTTTACATCCCCAAATATGCAAACGACTACATGCCCACTTAAAACTGTCATCGCTGCTTCACTTCGAGTCTAAAAAAACCAAAACAAAACAAAAAGACAAGGGAAAAATGAAACAAAGAGAATCGTAAATCATATATTGAGTTTAAAACCAGGACAAATACAACTGTCAATATTGTTCATGCACAAAGAAGCAGTTTGATAACAGCTATTCATTTTATCCTTATTTATATTTCATTAAATGTGCTCAGCAGAAAAAAAAAATACAAAATTGTTCTTATTTGCAAATCCTTTGGCACTCGGGAAGACATTGTATTGGATAAAATTCTGGTCCTGTACAACTTTCTATACATGTGGATTGTGACTCTGGTTACAAAGTACTGTTGGTTTAGCTAAGGATTACAGAAAAGAGACCCAGCATCATGCCTTAGTTGATAAATCACTCATTGGGGGTTTTTTCGGGACCAGTTTGATAAGGAAGATGCTGAGTATCCAGTGTTCCCAGCAGGGCTTTGTGATATTGCTCAGGTCTTGTGAGTTAAGGACCATAGTCTCTAAGAGTCAAAGCTCTTATTCCAGAACAAGCTGCTGTTTCCCTGAGAGGCAATCCACAAATGCTCTTCACACTGCTCTGCTTTACAATGGATGCCCACTATATGCCACAGAGCTTCACTCAGTGACAACATCAAAGTGCAAATTTGTGACTAATACTACATTTTCAGGCCAATTGGACTTACTGAGGGAAAAGGTCTCATGGAGAAATATCTTCTTGTCTCAGCGAAAGAATAAATTTTTGCACTAATTTCAGCATTGTTTAGGTCAGTTGAGCAGGCAACTCAAACACCAAGATGATTAAATAAAGCCAGATGGAAAAATGACCTTAATTTCTGGAACCAGTCTTGGCATTTCCGTGCTCTGTCAAGTAGCTGGAGAACCATGATAACATATTGAAATTGTACACTCTGTACCCTTACACAGAAGTTTTGCCAATGAACAAAACTAAGACAGTGGTGAGCTCCAAAATTTTCCTCTCACTTATCTGCAGTATATGTCATTTTTCTAAATTACAGAAGCATGGTGGTGTGCAATTAAGATTGAAATATGCAGCAGATATGCTCACTATGTCAAAAGAATGGGAAGAGGTTTTTTTTTAGAAGTTTTCTCATCAGTTTAAAAAAGCATGAGCTTTCAGTTTCTCCAGGCAAATACATTGATTTCCATCCAGCTTGACCAAGACAGTCATCTTGGCCCTTCACACAGCAGAAAACATGAGAGAATCCTCAAGTGAAGCATCTAAGTTGTCCCATACCTCAGCCCATGTGTCTGGAACACTCAGACTTTACAAGATACAGACCAAGTCTTGAAAGCAGGTATGCAAAAAATGTCACTCCATAAATCAGCCATAAATCTGTATGCAGCCATGTATGGCAAAAATCCCTTCATACTGATACTGCTGGAATGTCACAGACAGAACAGACCTTGGGCAGAAAAATTAATTCTTTTCTGACTGGGACATCATCAAGTATCAATTAGAAGACAACCTGGGAAATCCCATCATCTTCAAATTATGCACTAATTTGTACTTGTGTGGTCTCTAAGGACAGCATTAAATTTGCATAGATATGACTGTAGACATAAATTGTGGACTGTGAGTTTGAAAAGGTGTAGGGAAGCATTTTGCTGGCAGTGTCTTTATTGGTGATGATGCATGAAGCTGAAAAAAAACCTGGACAGACTTGCAGATTCACAGGCTGGTACTGGAAAAAAACTAACATGGCATAACCAAAGATGATGACTGAGTCACTCCCCAGCACTACGTGTGGAGGAACACTTTTCAGGGTAGGGCAACATGCAGTTTGTCACATAAAAGGTGTTTACAGCACAAAGACGGATTTCTGTCTCTGCTATAAAGTATTGTACAGCAGGGCTACCCCTTCTTGCTTGCTAATTACAAATAAATGACACTATTTAAAGCTGTTCAAGCTTTAAAACTCCATCTCAAAGCTCCACCTCTGAAATTTGGAATTTACTCACTTGACTATTTAAACACTGATATTGCAATTCCAGGCAATGTCAGAGTTATTACAGAAACCCCTGAGGAGGACTGGAGACAAGCTTTTAACCCCTGATTGCTAGAATAACTGGGGCTGTCACCATCGTTGGCTACACCATGCCACAGTGCAGGAAAATCTAAGAGAGCAGGCTCGGGAAAAGCTTTATGAAGTGCGACAAAGTGAAGATCCACCGGGGAGCTCATTTCAAATATAATCAGTTCTGCTACGAGATCTGGGGTTAGCTACTTGCTACTCTTAGGTATGAGTACATGAACACAAGTGGCATAAACTTTCCAAATAGACTGTGATAGGCCTCCTAATTATTTTTAATGACTTGAGTCAGTTTGATGGTTTTCCCAGTTAAAGAAATGAAACAAACACAGACAGGGCTCACTGCATCTTGCCAGAGTCAGAGGAAGAGCACTACTTGCTCTGGCCTACTTGGGCATCTTGAAATACCGGGAATTGAGAGAGAAGTTCTAAGAGAGGAAAATTAATTTTAAAAAATCAATTAACAATAATTAATAAAGCATCAATAAATAAGATGCAAGTCAAAACAACACTTGTCTGTGTTAGAATCATTATTGTCTTGTGTAAAGAGAAAAGTGTGGTATGTAAGCATTTAAGTATTTCTTATCTTAGTTCTCTAAAGATTTAAACCAAACATGCAAAGTTCAGTTTATTGAAAAGAAATTCCCTATACTGGATGAATTTTTATTGTTGCACTGGGCACAAAGATTCATGCAATCAAAATTCTTTAACCAAAATCCTAGCTTGGGTTTCATCACTCTTGCTCCTGATTTCAATACACTGGGTTTTGTGACAGTAGAGACCAACTTATTGATGCATTAGACATCAGTTCTGTGGTTTAAATAACCTCTTTTCAAACACAACTTCTCATCAATACCTACCAAAATGACCTTTTCGATATCTTTGGCTGGACACCAATGAAACATCCCTGTAGAGTCGTATTTTTTCACGTTGGCATCCATATTGTCAATCTGCTCGTTGCCAGGAATTAACAAGGGGTCATGCCTGGGGAAAAACAAGTTGAGGACAACATAAATGGAAAATACCATGAATTATGGATGGAAAGATATCCCAAGAGCTGTGTACAAAGAGGGATAAAAGTAAAAAAATGAAATGTATTTACACCTTAACATACTTTCAATAAGGACATTTTTAAACAAAAAGCTGCATACAAAAAAATTTAATTTTTAAATGTTGGGTGCAGTTTCAATGACTTTCTATCACTTCCTATACCAATAAGCATTTATTTTAAATAGAGTTTTCTAACACCATCACAACCATGTAAGATTTTTTTTTCTTTCCAGTCCCACCCCTCTGAAATACATATTGAAGTTCCTATAGGAATCTGCAATGAAGTAGAAGGGATAGGAACAGAGCCCCATGCTGACTGACTGGCATAAGTATGGAAAGCCAATTACTTGCCTTTACCACATACAACTTCTGACGTGATGCTCTTCACAGTAAAAGCTTTAACAGGCTGCACTTTAAATATTTTAGCAATTTGCCCAATCATATTTTGCTTTCCCAAACTGAAGCCCTTTAAAGATTCAACAGTATGTCATTTTAGAGCCGACTGACTAACAAATGCCCACATCTGGAATACATGATTTTAATACCAAACAACAATGTCCATTATCTCTGACAACTCCACCTGTGATAACCTTCTAAGTGTTTCTGCTGCAACATTTTAAAGCACAAGGCTTCTCAAAGGAAAAGCACATGAAAGACATTTTTATGAACTTGCTCTCCAGCTATATAGCTACATCCAAGCACAGACACATAGAGTTCTTTAATTTATATGCTAAAATCAAACATTAAGCTAAGTACTAAGTGACTCCAACACTCTCATATGCTGGTGAAGACTCCTAAGTGACTGCATTATACAATAGCATTAGCAGAATGGTATTCTCAAGATACAGGCTAAACTGACCCTAAAATCTTATATTTAGCATGACTTTATAGTGCTTTGTCTGGAAAGCTACAGACTTTACCTCAGGTGTTTGTCCGAATGCTTGAAATATCTTGATCTAGAATTGTAACATTTCAAAGAAGAAACTATTTGCAATGTAAGAATGTGCTAAATACTCTGAGACAGGTATCCAAAGTTTAAAGCCTGTTAAAGAAATGCCCATATTGTCTGAGTTCTTAAAACAGCAAAGTTTTCTGCTTTTAAAACATTTGGAACAGCATGCTATGGTGAGATCTTGTCTTCTGCATGGACTGTCAAAGCAGACCGTGAACATAGTATGTGATATAGGTTAATTTACTTTGAATGTGGTATGCTGCATAACCATGCAAACAAAACTTGCATTCCTATGAAAAATGTAATCTTGAATTCAGTCAGGGAGATCAATTAGTGTAATTTCATAGGCACTGATTACAGATCCATTGAAATCAGTGGAAAATTCTCATGCATTTCATTCTAACAGGGTCAACTCCAAAGAAAGTGGCTCCAAAGAAGTTGAGAAACTATTAATACAATGTTCCATATAAACCAGAATGTTCTGATACTTTTAAGACAATCAATGCCCTACATGGCAAAGATGTACGTCAGTCTCATCTGGAAAAAAAGAAACGCTGTGTTTGCAAAGTTTTTAATTTTCTCAGTAGACATAGAGTTCAGTCATTTCACTGTAACCCACTGGCAGCAGAGGAGCCCTAGTAGACTATCTGGAATCTCTGATCCTACTCCAAGCAGAATAATGACAGTTTTGTGTAAGTGTGTTTTCTATTTTGTAGGAAGCAGAGATGAAAAAGCTGTATCAAAGGGGTTTGTTGTGAGTGCTTGGTTGGTGTTTTGTTGCTTTGGGTTTTTTTTTTTTAATTTCTAGAAAAATATCTAGACTCTGCATTCTCTTCCTCCATCCATCAGCAAGATGCAGCCATGGCAGTTTTAGAGAGCTGACTGAGATGCTGCTCACTGAGCATTCCCCACCTGCTCAGAGTCGCAGGTTTTTACAATAAGATCTGCAGCAATGAACACTGTTCCATTTGAAGGTTGTACTAATGTTCTGACAACTTTCAGTGGTGTTTGTCCCAGCTATTTTCTCTAATGGAATGTATTGGCTATATGTTTCAAAATAAGAAAGTTTGCAAAAGATTAGGAATCTTCAGGAGTTTCCACTGAGAAAGGTTTTCCTGTTATTTCAGGGTTTAGGGTTTTTTCATCCAAGGCTTCAACAAAATATTTCTTCTTGAGTTTTTCTAGAGGAGCGCTGAAAAGTTCACTTTTCTAAAGCAAAGTTCACCAATCAAATCACCTTCTTTTCCTTTCAGAAATCAAGTACATTTAAGAAGGAATTTTATTTTCCTCCTATCCTTCATCAGAGGAACTATAATAAATCAGGTTTTTAAAAATGCCAAATTCTACTTTTGTAATCAGTGTTTCCTTTCTCCTCCGAGATTTAAAATTAAATTATTAAATTAAGATGATCTGAAGCTTTACACAAGTGAGCATTTAGCGCTACTCTAATCCCAGACAAAAAAATGATACAAATTGAAAGGAATGTTATAACAAAGCAGCTGGTATCAGATATCTGACATCCAATTATGGTCAACTGCCTTGAGGTTTGAGGCAATTTTTAGAGTGCGAGTGCTAAAGCCTAACATAGTTCTTTTGGGCTTTGCATCCTAACAGGGAACATTCTAAGTAGCTTCTGCCAAAGGTTTATTAGAGTATTTTGGGCTTAAACCTAGGTGGGCTGTGGGAAGAATAAAGCATATGAATCATCAGATATAACTCCCTGTTGAAGTTTTAGGTACCAAATCATGAGTTAGAAAAAAAAATCTTTAGATTTTTGTAGGTTTTTTTTGGTTAGTTTTTTTGTTTTTTGATCTTTAAATCAGTACATGCATTTATTTGCAATATCATAAACTGTTTGACTCTGCTTTACCGCTTGGAGTATAGCGAATCTTAAAGGAGGCAAACAGGATGGGACACACAGCATGAAAGCATGCTAAGAGATATTATTGTACTATTTCTACTCCAGGATAATGGATTATTGCCTGAGAATGACATTCTGTTTCACAATATGTGGGGTTATTCATGTATGTTCATTAAATTTAAATCTTCTGGGCTAAGATATTATTTTAATCTCTCTTTAATTAATGTTCTTTCATTCTCAGTAAAGTGATCCCTGACAATGTCTCTAGCTGTTGGAAACTCTTAGCTACTTAGCTCCAACTTTGTCCTCAGATGTTACTGAGTGTATCAGAAGATACACTGACTTAAGTATTTAAAAACTGAATTGATCAGAACAGTTATAAAAGAGTATTTATGCTTTGGACATACACACCCTCATTAATCTGATGATCCAAACCTGTTTTGCAACTACTAAAAATTAATTAAGATAGACACACAGAGAGGCCAAAGCTGTCAAATCTGCCTAAGGCATTTGGACACCCTCTTCCCATTAAAATTTATATTACACAAAGCATTGCAGTTGCTGCCCTTACAGCCAAATCATGGACTGATTGTTTCTAGAGCCTCTCTGCCTCCTCATCCTTGAAGATGGCCTTGTCAAGCTGTGCTTGAGTCACACTGGCAGGTCACTGCAGAAATGCTTATATTCATGCTGCATTCGTTATGCTCTCCAGGGCTGCAACGTTCTCTGATTCAAGAATTCAAGCTATAAGAAGCAAAGCATTTTCTGTCAATTAAACCTCTAGTATTTGTTTTAATTGAGATGTTGGTTTTTATGACTTGCAATGACCAAAGCATTTGGTCCTTCTGGCTAGGAAAAGGCATCTATAGTCTGTACGGAAGGAGAGGAACAAAAGTTAAATTTCCCTCATCCATAGCCCCAGTTTAAAAATAGCTTCTCTGGTTCTTATGGCAGATATTACATACGCATGACTTAAAATGAAGAGCAAAATACCATCTTTTCAAGGTTTTGAAGAGCATATAATGCCACTTACGTGCAATTAAATTTGAAAACGATGCTAAATACCATGCTACAGCTGCAAACCCAAAAAAGCCTGCCTGGAAGACAACAGCCTAAAGCAAAACCATAAATCCCACTTACAGCAAACCTACTGCAAGGAAGTCAACATTACATTTTAAAGAGCTCTGCTTCCCTAGCACGCATTTCTAACCACTGCAAAATCTGAGTTTTTGAGTGTGAAATTTTTGGGTACAAACTGGGGATGGAAAGAACCGAAAAGAGCATTCAGGACTAAATGGCCGCCTCATTAAATGACTATTGTTAAACACACCCTTGTATTATGTCACCCTTGTCTTAGCCCTCTTGCCATTATTCATACTCTATTGAGAACTACAGCAACAGACCCTCCCTGATCTGCAGTGGAACTACTCTGTGTGCTGAGCACTGGAAACAAGAATACTGTGTGACCATCAGGGAAGACCCTGGGGTTGCATGAAAATAAACTGTAATCTCTTAATCTTTATACATTAGTAAGACAAAATCTTGGCTGGTTTTTATTCTGATCTCCAGTAAAATTCTCCTTATATAAAGTCAGCGCAAAACACACCTGAGAAACACTCGTCTTTACTTTGTGCCTGTTAGGGTCCGCAACTGTGCCTTTCTCAGGTAGAGACATCTGGATTTTGTGCACAAAAAGATGTTTAACAGTCTCCTGCCCAAGATTCAGAGTCTTTAGAGACATCCTGCCCATGGTCCAGGAATTTTGAGTTTTCCTACCTGACTTATGGGTTTGTGGGTACGTCTTAGCAACTGTATGAACACAGATGCTTATCTTTAGAAGGAAGGAGTGGGTTTGCTGAAGGTGAGAGAGGAATTGAAGACATGATAAAGAATGTCTTGTGCTTCAAAATTTCTCCAACAACTACCCTAACAAATTGTGGCAATTAACATGCTGTTAGTGTTAGATGTACGCAGCCAGTGCAGGTGCTAATAATTGAAAAAGCATTTAGAGCTTTTACACCCTGGCTGAATATTTCATGATGTGCTGCATGTTTCACTATTTACTCAGTGGGCCTCTGTCACTTCAATCTTCTCTGACTGCTTTGACTGGTGCTATAAAGCTCAACCAAGACAGAGTGACGGCTTGTCACAGGAAAACTCCACTGACTCCAGCAGCTCACTGGGACTAGCTATGAAGGTTGTCACGACATTCTGATGGAATTCAGCAAATGCTTTGTGACTAATACACCCAACATTTGTCAGCTACCATTAGCCCTTCCCCGTGACCTCGCAGTCTTTGTGGATGGCATTAAGTTGTAATGAGAATTTGTTGCCTCTGTGTGTTACGCTAATGACACTCTCTCACTGATCTTTCCTTTCACAGGTTAATCAGAAACGAAATTTGTAAGGATTCAATGCCCAGATGCACCAGACTTTAGAGAAGAAAACCCAGTGTGATAAGAGAAAGAAAACCCGCATTTTACTGCTAAATGCTTTCATTGTCATATTCAGAAGCTATCCTAATATTACTACAATCTCATACTGTATTTTTCCCTAAATTTCCCTAAATTTAGGAAGACTTTACCTAATACAGCAGCTGGTACCTAATGCCTTGTCCAGTTTTTGGGCTGAACTACACTGTTAATTCTCTTTTCTTCCCTCTTGCTCTGCCCAGATGTTGCTGGTTTTATTATTCTCAGAAGCCTTACTGAAGATTTCCCATTACTTTATCAAGACTACTAAGAACTCTGATATAAAGCTGTTTACTGTAAGAATATTGATCTTTAAAGTATCTTCATACCCAAGGACATAATCAGAATATGTTTCTGAAGTATGAAGTCTCTCACCTAAAAAAACCCCAAAACAGTTAACTTCAAGACTTTTGTATGAGCAATTCAAAGGGGGGAGACAAAGCACATAGTCAATGTGTCTTTTGTTTTAAATATTTCCCATTTAGATCTACTGAAGCTGAAGAGCTAGAAATTTGAGGGGTAAGAGAATGTACCGGAAGAAATAATTCCTTTTGTAAAAAATAAATGCACAGTAAAGTTGCATCATAAAATATATGTTTTCATCACTTAAAGTAAGTGTATGACCTTATGATAAAAGCTACCAGTGTTGTCAGTCAATGTTTATAAGAATACATTTTTAATTTAAACACAGTTTATAGCTAAAGAGCTTTTTATTGCCTTGATCTGAGTAGATCTTCTCTTACCCTGAACTTTATAAAAATAATATTTTTCTTCTCCTTTCCTTTCTTGCTCTCTCATCCCAAAAAGTCTTGTGCAAGATTTCAAGTAAACTCAAACAAAAAAAACTAAAAAAACCCAAACAACAACAACAACAAAAAACCACAAAAAACCAAAAAAACAACAACAAAAAAACCCAAAAAAACCCAAAAAAACCCAAAAAAAAACAACAACAAAAAAACCCCTGATGCTATTCTTATTCCCATGGCTTATAACACAACTTCTGTATTGGGCTACAGGGGTGGCTTCTGTGAGAAACTGCTAGAGGCTTCCAGCATGTCCAGAGGATCCAGTGTCAATCGGCTCTGGGATGGATCTGCCACTGGCCAAGGCTGGGCCAGTTACCAAGATAGGAACATCTCTATTATAAAAAATTGAAGAACAAGGAAAAAAAAAA
>VRYO01001366.1:13684787-13748773 GCA_009812075.1 Sialia sialis
CTGCCTGTGGAATGGACTCAGATTGAAGCACATGGAGAACTCTCCCATGGGATGGATCCCACACTGAAGACAGGGAAGGACTCCTCTCCCTGAGCAGCAGGAGAAACCGTGTGATCACTGACCATAAACCCCACTCCTCATCTGCCTGCACCTCTGGGGGAAGGAGGTAGAGCTGAAGGAGGAAGTGGGGGGAAGATTTTTTTAGGTCTGTTTATATTTGTTATTATCCTGCTCCGATTTTGTTAGCAATAAATTTAATTAATATCTCTAATGTGAGTCTGTTTTGTGAGTGATGTCTGTCATTATCTCAACCCATGAACTCTTTATTGTGTTTTCTCTCCCCTGTCCAGCTGGGGAGGGCAGTGAGAGAGCAGATTTCGAGGGTGTCTGGCATCAGCCAGCATCAACCCACTACAGTCCTTTTGAAACCTGGGTACAATTCTTCAGATCAAGAAGCCAGACCTTCAACAAAGAAATGGAAATGAGACAAATTAAACAGGAAACCAAAGTTACCAGTCCCTGGTCCACCAATGGTATGAAGAGTCAGGTGGCTAACAGATTCTACCATCTACCATTTAAATAATTTAATTCTATAACATTGTTAAAAACTGGTGTAAGGCAACATGGTAATTACCGAATTGCTCCTGTTGTTCATGTTGGTCTTAGTAAAACAGAATCAAGAAGTGAATTGTGCTATTATATACCTGCTGGGTTACAGCTTAGTTATCATTGCATATTAACACTGCATAAAGTCTGGATATAAATTTAAGACCACAAAATGGAAACTTCCAAGGCTGAAGGATATAAATAAATACCAGTATTATGGTTAATCAGTGGGATTTCATCTTTTCAAACCTCACCTTCATGTTTAAGGGAGTCATGGAAAATTATCAGTCAACTTATTTTGGCTTGAGAAATGCTTTTGTTTTGTTTCTAGCAGAAAGCTCACAGTTTCAGTTCATAGAAGGGCAGTACTACAATGGCAGAGGCAATGCAAATTCATGCTGAGTGGCACTAGCAGAAATGTGTATGTACATTTAAGTGTATGTGGCTTAGTGGGTGGATGAGGAGATAAATGTGCACAGCCATTGCTCATATACTTAAAATATTGTATACAGCTTCAGAAAAAAAGACAGGAGGTTTCCTCCTCAACTTCAGATAAATAATCTCATTAGGCTTCTGGAAACATATGCCAAAGAGCTCACTTTTTTCTGTGTCATTTAGCTGGGTCTTGACAGTTTCTGAGCAAGTTTTATTGTTTGGTTGGGAATTATTTTAGATCCTCGATCAGAAAAAATCCTCAGGCTTACGAAATTCTCCTTGGCAACACACTGAAAACCCAGTGTCCTCTGATGCCTCTGATTCTTATGTGATCAGGGACACTAATGATAATGACCCTTTGCTGAGTATGCTACTTGTCTAGAGGCCTATGTCAACTACACCACTACATCCAGAGTGGACAGGGACAAACTATTTGTTTGCTCTTCAGGCCCCTTGGGCCCTGTCATATGCTATTTGTTCTTGCATTAAGAGGTAGTTTGACTCGGCTGGGCTGACATTTCCTTCAAGTCAGTGTATTCCACTCATGCAGTAGTAGCTACCAAAGCATTAAGTATAGACTGGAGGCTCAGCAACAATCATTTAAGTGGCTTTTTTGATTCATATCCAGGGCTTATCACATTTTTACTGGTCATCCTGAATCCAAAATGACACATTTTTTTAAAAACTAGCTTTGCAATTTGATACTGAGGCGACATAGCCTCCTCATAGCTAACGTGGCTGCTCATCAATAACACACATCAGAACCTGCAACTGAGATGGTGAACAGGGACTGATGTTGGTGCATGATACCAGAGGCATTGATCAGTTCTACTTTTCTTCTCTGCATCCTGAAGGACACCTGATGTGATTACTCTCCCAGTCACAGCCTTCCTTTCCCTTTCCTTCCATTTCCTATTTAAATTTTACTTTTTACTGTAATAGGATGTCCTTGTGTTTACATCTTAACAGGAGGAGTATCTATTTTTTCCTGTTGGAGTTTCAGTTATTTAAAAAAAATACCCACATTCTTGTGGGTTTAATGGGACAGACTTTTGCTAACGCAAAACAGGTAAAAACAGTCATGACAATGCTGAGTATTTTTCTGGTTAATTTGCATTTGTAGGTATTGTTGGAATTTGAAAGATTTGTTTCTTATTTATTAGACTCTTCTGGTATTGCTTCAGTGTGATTCTGCTCATGCCATTTGATGTGATGCATCATTCAGTTAGAACAGTGACTTCTTAAAGGTGAGTCCAGACCATCTTTGATGCACACAAAAAGCATTTTTATGTCAGTCATCTATTTCTATCACTTAGTAATTTATTGTAATTTAGAGTCATCAAAAAGATGTTCTTACAAAGATGTCTCAAATCTGTCTATCTGGATCATATCTGGTAATGTGGATTTCTCCCTATGTGTTAGTAAATTTCAAAAATTCCCACTCTCTGACCAGGTCAGACCACCTGTCATGAGGTCCTAGGGAATCCCTGTTACCATTGCCATTCTCTGTTCTAATCTGGCGATATAAGAAGTCACAAAGTTTTGTTTTGTAATGTAATACCCTCTTCCCTGATGCCTCCACCACTGTAGGAATCTAAAACCTGTGCAGCATTTCCAACACTATCTAAACTGTAGGGCTGCTCAGAGTGGTTCAAAAGTCACAATTCAGATTTCAATATATAAATTAATTCTTCACATATTTGTTGTTTTCATATTCCTGACTTCTTGCATTCCAGTTTCCTTCTAGATCCTCTGGATCTAAAACCACAGCTGAGAAAAAGTCTGCAAAGTAGCCAGCTATTTCTGGGCAGGTGGGACAGGGGCAAAGCTGACTAGAAAAGGGAGCTTTTAAAGTAAATTTAGGAAAAAAAATTCCAAAGATAAATATCAGCTGCAGACATGACAGTGCTTTAGCTGATTTACCTCTTGGGTACTTCTAGCTGACATACACTAAAGATTTCTGGGCAGGAAAGCAAGTACCTGTCACTTTCTGTAAATTACAAGGATACGAAAGAGCGGATTATACAGTCCACCTTTGTTTCAGAGGGGAGAAGAGAGTTTGACCATTACAAACAAAGCTTAACAGAGCTCTCTTCTGATTCAATCCACTCTGTCTTTTTTAGCACCTTGGACCAAAGTTAAGTCAGTGTAGATAAAGAGTAAAGAGAAGAGACGGTTGGGTCTGGGGAGAAGCTGAGGGTGCGAACACTGGGCTGAAGAATAAATTTAGCAGCAAGAGAGAAGAGGAAGAAAACAATGTCTGGATTTGGAAGCCTGGCAAGTTCTCCACTCACTGCTCAACCTGTGTTTAGCAATTCTGATGTGCTACTGAGCAGACAGCTCAGGCTCAGGACGACTACTCTCCCTCAGTCCCTCTTCAGCAGGCAATGAAAGCAGGCTGTACTTTGAAAATCTTCCCCCATCATGCAAACTGACACAGGCATGCTTTTCAAAAACCCACAGCCAATCTGTTGATCATTACTTATTTACAAAGGCCTTCGGGCAGAAAGTCCTGTAAAAACCATACTTGATACGGTATACACTAGCTTTTTCTGCTTGTGGAAAAAAGTACCCCTAAGGCTACCTCAAACCATCACTTTCTATTGCACATAAAATGTACCGTGTAACACTAAAGTATTTAATATATATGGTATAATATATCTACAGGAAAGGCATTTGTGTAGAAGTATGTTACCCTGTATTTGGTAATTTGATGTTTTGCTGAAGGCTATGACTTGAAAAAGCCTGCACCTAGTACAGAGGACCTGTCATCTCAGTACCCAAGAGCCAATAGAATAAAGAAGTACCCTTAAGCAGCAAAACTTTGACACAGCTTTGAAGCATATGAAAACAGTATAACTCCCCAGAATTATTATTACTCAAGATCAAAGAAATGAGGCATACTTTACATAGCAAACAGGGACAGTGTGTTCAGCTCCAAATGTTTCAGCTCTTTCTCTCTCTCTTTCTTTTTACTTCTACTTCCCTAAAATTAGAATCTGGGAGAAGGTGGGGGGGGGAAGAATCTCCACATGTTTAAATTTTAAGAAGTTAAAACAATTAGCACCAGATAAGAGGACTGTCCATAGGTAAGTAAATTGAAAACTATGCTAGCATGACAACTGGCACTATAAAAATGAGAAGTTTGCCAGTATTCTCATTTTATTCTTCCTCATAAACTGTAAACAAGCATGTAAATCAGTGTCATATGAGCAAGGTTGAACTAACAGGAAGGCACAGAACTTTTAATGATACATTTAACAGAAATAGATGGTCAACAGAGAAAAAAAAAAGCCACAGCTGGGTGCATTTTCCTTCTGTGAATCAATCTCACTTTTGGTTCTGTAGTCTGAACAGAGATGAAGACGATTTGTGGAAGTTATGCCCTTGAATATGCCCTACATTGCAGAAACAATAAACAAATATGGATGCTTCTGTAACTGCCCAAAGAAAATTCCAGTCTAGTGAATGAAATAGAAAGAGAAATATCACCTACCTGTATCCAGAATCCTTACAGGAACAAAATAATTGTCAGTAATAAAATTCATAAGAGATTTTATTTATGGGAATAACTATATATTTGTATCCATTTTTTTTCACTTAACCTCTGTGGCAGGCAGAGTCATACACACATAAATCTCAAATTGCAAAAATGTGTCTGTTTATATATGTACATAAGTTTACATTTTTCTCTGTGTGTGTGTGTACATATATATACACACAGAGTGGAAAATCTCAGCTATGGCTGCAATTATGGGCTGAGGATCTAGCCTGGTTACATAGGATATGCAAAAACAGGAACAGCCTCCTTGAAAACTCTGTGTCTACTATGGGATCCCATTTTGACTTCAGCAGGTAAAAGGCAAAGCACAGTGAGATAGAATGCAAATATTTTAACAGATTACAATTTCTTGTTGCCGTTCCAGTTTTAACACATCTCTTAGAGGCAATTTGTCCTATGAAAGGAAACTACACAGTTATACAAAGGAGTACTATTGTAAAACAATGTACACATAGCAACAGGGGAAAATATCACCAACAAGATGTTGTTTTCATTGCCCACTTTTAGAGTATATACTACCCTCTTAAAAATCCCTGTATTTCATAATTAATGTGCTTTTAGCTTGACTAAAACTGCATTAGTTTTGAACTTTGCTTTGGCAAGTACATATATTATTAGACTTTTTCATCAGTCTAAATCAATTAACAGAAATTTGATTTCAATCGACAGGATAAAAGGAAGGTAATATTCAGGTTCATTTTTGATTGTGAAGATACATCTCACATATGGCCTTAAGTACAGAAAACAGTACTCAGAGGGAATCCAACAAAAAGAGAATTGCCTGAGGCAAACTAACCACATGAGTTCCCCTGATTGGTTAGTGCTATCATTAGTGCCACTGCTGTTTAAGAACTACACATGGACAGGACAGGGTGACAGCTAAGACTTTAAAGCCTATGTATTTTTCAAACAGCTTTTCAAACTGTTTTTCATGACAGATTTTTTTTTCAGCTCTATCATTAACTGCTGACAAGCTGACAGAATAAATACTTCAGCCTTTCAGAAACCATCTAACAATCTTCTTTTTTCACCCCCTCCCCTTATTTTTGATGTGGGGGGAGGAGAGGAGGAAGGAAGAAAGAAAGGAGATGAAGATATGAGTTTCTTGCAGTCTTACCTCATCAGTTTGGGTGAGGAGTTGGGTGAATTTCGCATGCCTCCATTTCGCTGCTTTTTTTTGGGTGATAGTGTCGACGGCTGCTCATCTTCAACTGGAAATATAAGGAACTCATGAGATTAAGTACTGCTCTGAGTGCAACATGAAATACAAGTGAAGTAGCAAAGAACACACACTCTATGTCCATTCACGCACTGATACTTCATTGCTAACATAGGCCCAACAGTAATAAAATCAAATACATGTTAGTTGAAGAGATTGGTTTGAAGGAGAAGCAGAGAAGAATACCAGGGTTTTGAACATAGGTGTTCAAATTGGTTTCATACTTCAAAAACAAAGGCGGGGGACCACATTCGGGTTATTCTCAGAGTTATTATCAGTTAATCTGCGCTCCAGAAAAATAGAATTAGTGCTCTGCTGTATTCCCAGACAGATAAAGTACTATATGCAATATCAACATAACAGCTGCCAGCCTGCTTTTGCTAATGAACTAGACACCAGTTGGTTCTCGCTCCTCACATGCCAAACAACAGAGTCTTTATGAAGAGATGTAAAATATTCAATGCCTTGATGTTCAATGATTCAGTTAGTCGGGAATGTGAATGCAGCCTGCCATTGTGCATGGATCTCCAGCACAAGTCAGAGCTCATCGCTCTACTCTCCTCCCAAAGCGGAGTTTTAACAGGAGTGAACAGAATGAGGTTGAATGGAAGTGGGGAGACAATACCTGTATAACAGAGGATGCATGTGTTATGCAATCTTGTAATGAGGATGAGGTGCATTTTCAAGGACAGGTCAATTCCCAGATATAAAATCACTTACAGTTTTGCCAGTCATAAACTACTCTTGGATAACTTATGTCACAATATATGTAACAATATGTATTGCTTAAACAAGTGCAGCTTCCTAAGAGCTCATCTGTAAGAATTAACCACCATCTTTACTGTTTTGAGATTGTAACTGCACTTAATAATCTGTATGTAACATTTACATGTGCAGCCAAAGGGAATAAACTCATGCCTGCTATCTCAGGTTCACACCAATGCTAATTTATTCTGATATAAAGAAGAAAAAATGAACTTTTTTCCCAGCCTACTGTTATCTGAAAAATCAATTAGAAGATTACTGATACCTAGAAAGCTTTCACTTTAAAGCTAAAAGGAAAGACATTATTAGTAGTAGTAGCTGCTATATTTGAAGAGCTTAGTACACATTAGAAGTGCACAAGCAGAGTTTCAGCAAAAAGTGCTACTTGTAACAAGATACATAGGAAAAACAATAAAACTAGGATAAATACCACCTGCCCCAGACTCATCTATGAAGAAATGAAGCAATAGCCTTTTGCTATAATCCCCTTCTGACACTATTTTAGTACAGGCTGCATTCCAGCCTGCCTCCTCTGTCTGTTTGTCCAAGCCTGCTATGGAACTTCATTTTGCCTTGGTCAAGACCAAAGGGCTGGGCTCTGAAAAGACAGATTTTGCTCTCTTCTTGGATGACCTGACATCACCTAACACAAGGGAGTCACAACCAAAGAAAGCACTGCAAAGAAAAAAACCAAAACAGCCAAACAAAAGCAAAAAAGCTAATCCCAAAATAAATGTGCCAGAGTGGTGTACAAGGTAATACTTGGATCAAAACAATGACTGTCTAATAATGATTTATTCACTAAGTTTCTTCTCTTCTTGGGCAGCATCATTATGGACAAAGGAATTCTCTTCTCATTTGGCTTTTCTTTCTTTGTCCAAATCAAAGACCTATACCGTAAATGCATATTGATGGTTAGTCAAATGCCATTTTTTGGCTGAGATAAATAAGGCCACAAAAAATTCTGAAAAATACACAAATTGAAATTTTCTTTTTGTGACTGCTTGCACATGTTAAACTAGATCACTTCAGTATTTAGCTATGTGTACCATGAAGTGAACATGCACAGAATTGTCTTTGTTGGTGATACCTTTGCAGTTCTGATTGCAAAAATTGCAAATCTTTGTGCTTTTCAGAACACCCTCTTCAAATTATTCTCTTGAAAAGGGCCTATTCTTGTTTTAAACTGCTCTATGAAAAAGTTATTTGCATACTATTCCACACAGACAATAGGTTTCAAGATAGCCACTGTGTTCCCTCCTTCTTTACTGGATATAAATACTCGGTTCCACCACCTAAAAGATCAAACAAACAAGAAATGCAAAATGTTCCTTCCAGAAAACTACAAATTATCTATTTTGTTCTCTTGGGAGCAAAAATTCTAAATTTCACTCAAATTAATCTGTTACTATGAGGTTACAAAATGTTTGTCCAGAGATGCTGTATGACATATGTATAACAATTGTATTGTCATACAATTTTAGCAGTTCAAGGAAGATACACAGCCATCAGGACCATGGGCAAAATTCTTACAGTAACACAAGTCAACTGTAGATAATATTATAATCAGAAATTTTTCTCTGAACAAGAGAACACAATATTAAAAAATATTATTTTTCCAAGTTTTTGGCTAGCTAGTAAGACTCCTGTCTGATCCTTTTAAGTTTTGAAAGTTCATACAATAAGAGCGTTTTGGTACTCTATGGTCCAACACTTGTGTTCTCCAGTGCTGCCAGGTGATGCTAATCTGTTACCCAATTAAAATCAAAACCTTACTAGTAATCATCCAAAATAACAACTCCTAGAAGTACATTTCTAGCAGTCTGCACTTACCATTGGTACTGCATCTGCAATAAATAAGCTTCCTTTCTGGGATGCGTGCTTGTCATATTCAAACTTTGTTATTGTCAGCAGTTGCCTGGAAAGTCCAAGCTTGACGTGACTCACTAGTTAATACCTGTTAGCAAAGCCTTCTGAGGGATATCAATTTGTTGCTTAACCATGAAAGCCATTTATTCTCATTGCAGCAAAGAAAAGAGATCTATAATAATCATATGATGGAAAATCAAGGAGTTTTTTTTTCACTGAAATCTCTGCTCAGAGTTTACAGGGCATCTGCAGTTTAGCAACACAGCTCCATTGGAATGGGGGAAGGGAACACATGAAGTTGAAATATGTGAATAGTGTCTAATGGACACTATTACCTATGGCTTGGTTCCCAAAAATGTCGCAGTGATAACTTCCAAGTGGTTTCTTAGTACTAAGTAGGATATAAAACATATTTAATTATTATCCTTCAGATACTCCTATCAATTTCCTGCCTATTTAAAGAAGTGGATCTAGCAAATTTTTTAGTAAGATTATTAAATATTTTAGTTTCATGGTTTCTGTGTCTGCATTAATTTAAAAGGGAGTCTTAAATTCACTTTTTTTTATGAAAGACAAATGTATTTGAGTAATGGGGCTATGATATATGACAATTCAATTCTGATATTGTATGTTTGCTTTTGTTAATGAGTCCCCATATTTTTATGTCTTTATATTATAGGATTTGTATTAAGTACAGCCATATTATTTTATGCAGACTTTTTTTTACCGCTTTCATGAAAATTGGAAATAAGTTAAAGAATTGGACACTGAGTTTTATAGATTTGGAACTCAATTCATCCTCTCAGTCCTAATAACATTCAAGAGCTTGTTTGCACATCCCTAAGCATAACACTTATTGTACTGCTCTAACAACCCAGAACTCACTTGTCTTATAACAGTTTTGCAGCTCAGGAAGACTCAATGCTAAAAAAATGTCAGGCGAGTCTAATGAGGCTTCAGATACTGAGTTTTATGCTGGATTTTAATTTAAAGTTACACTGGTGTTTTAACATGTTTGCTTATTCTTCAGTAAAGAGTGTTCATTATTTCAATGACATAACCTCCAGACAATGTTCTATGAATTGGTTTAAGATGTGCTGGTAATTTTAACAGCCTTAATGTGGAGTGGAACATCTGTAACAACATATTACTTGACTTTTATCCTCATTTCATTTTTAAAGCAAAACAAAGGGAAAGTCTTTCAAAACAGTGGACAAGTTTATAACGTTTTTCTTTGTTATTTTCTAACTATTTTTAAAACAACGCTGTCTCCTTGACTGCTTCTCTCAGGTCACTAGCTGAACTAGTTTATAGATACTTTTAGACACCAGAAAGAGCTGAAATTTGAAATAACATCTATGTTACTGAACATCTCGTGAACTGGGATACCTGGTAAGTTCCCTCTGCCTAGCACGCAAATGCTTTGAAGCAATTAAATCCTTTGAAAGGTGAAGCACAAACCACCCAGAAACATTAGTTGACTAGATATCTCAATTAACTTATTAATCACCACATCTGGAGAAACCCACATCTGTAAGCACTTAAGAGAGCATTAGTAATGTCACAGTCGCATTGAAAACAGGCTGCAAAACCATGCACAAACCATTCTGTATTGCCTTATGTATCCAGCTACTGGGCTACCTACGCAGATCTTGGTTCAACCCCGGCTTTTGGGAATGGTAGCGGTATTTTACAGGCAAGCTGAGCGCCCTTTGCAATCTACAGTAGGTAGATTTTCCTTGTTCAACAGAACTCAGTAAGTTAAGGTGCAGCAGCTGGGGGCTGTTGGGTAGGAAGAGGCTCCCTTTACGGTTATTAACAAGTGGAACAGGTTCCGGGATTCCTTCAGTGGACTTGGCATCAACCAATGCATTAGTAGTTGCATTCTTGAATTGATTTGAACATTTTGGGTAACTTGATCTAGCTGCATTCTTTACTTCTAAATAATAAGAAAAAATTTAAATTAATTTCTTTGTATTAAAAAATATTTCAAACCACAGGCATGAATAAATTTTGATATTATGTGGAAATACAGACATTAAAGCTTAAGGTATCAGAATAAAGGTTTATACCTGCAGCTTTCTTACGTTGTTTTTTTCCCCTCTAAATACGACTCTTTAAAAAATAATACTTATAAAAGGATTATTCAACAATATTATCACCTTTAAGCAATAATCCCATCCTAGGGTAAGTATGTCTGAGGTAATACTTATTCCCCCATGTTGATAAGTGCATTGAGATTTACTATCTGTGGAGGATGTTTATTTCTTTGAAACTACTGAAAATGACAGGGGAGGTAAAACACTCTGCTGCTATTAAAATAAATAAGGAATCATAGAAAACATAAGGTCACCACTTCAAAATTGTGCAAGCATACTTATGGAATTAAACTGATTTTAAGGAACCCACATAAAAGTTGTTGAGTATTCAACAGTGCTGCATAATGTAAATTTCAGGAGGTCATACATAGTACCTCTGAAAAGAAAGTTAAGAAATTCAATTTCCTAAATATGGATTTAGCTTAAAACTGTGATACTTTGTCTTCCACTGATAATATATCAGGGCTATTTAAACACAACCTCCTGTACTAATACCTCTAACAAATGGCACCCTCAGTAAAAAACCAACAAGTAAAATGGTTTTCTGGTAAAAACATGCAATAAAGATATTCTCCTAATGCTTGCTTCATTGTGAATGAGTACACTATAGAGAAGAAGACATATAACTGAGCTGCTAAGACCTTAAATTTGGTTATGTATAATGAAGTAAGATGTTTAAATAGGGTGTAGTTGGTGGACTGATAAACTTGCAGCATTATTTCCATATGTTTCGATTGCCTTAAAGATTCTATGGAGAACACTGAACAGAGAGTAGAGGCAAAGTATTTGAGGAGGTCAGCATGTTTTTTGGGATCTTTGTTTAGTTTACCACCAGCTAGAAACACCATCTGGCAGCAGGAAAGATAAGAAAATAGCATTCCCATGCTTGCCGTTTTTCTTCAAGCACAAAATCTGTCTCTCTCATAGAAAAGGTGAGAGAATAGGAATTACAAGATTCATTTGAAGAACCTTTTAACAAGGTTGAACTGGTTGGTGAAAAAGCACCCAGTCCAGCTCTGTGACCTGTTGATAGCTTGCTACTATTCTGACTGAAGTAGATTGAAAAATTAGGGAGAAAAGAACTAAAGTCTAATTTACTATATTATTCTGATTTTTACTAACAGAAGTAACATTTGAAGTATAATAATAATTATAATAATAATAATAAAAATAGTAATAATAATAATAGTAATAATAATAATGCATACTCACCGGAGTTCACATATATTTTAAATCACCAGACAAGAGCATATATCTTTGATTAGCAATACTGCCACAAAAAAAAAATATACTGTATAAAATATTGAATGCTACTTGAAAATTATCAATTTTACCGCAGAGTTACTGGGTATTTTATCAAATTTTGTACTTCTACTTTTGATAGTCCTCCAAGTGAAATAATTTCCAGATGATAAAATATATCTGCAGAGATCTATCTCCCTACACATGTCACTGGTCAAGCATGTATTAGAAGGCCTTGATATGCATCAACTCAGTTCTATTTTTAAAGTGCAGATAGTAATACTGGAAATAATCTTCCAAAATCCACATTTTGTATCACAGTATCTTCTCATGCAATGGAAGAAGACCAGAATCTATTAAGCTTATCAACCCTCCAATCAAGTTGTTTAAGAAACACCATAATCTTTTTACAGTTTCTTCTGGAGTTCAATAAGTGATGGTTTCAGATACCAGACCTGACTATTAAGCAATAACCTTCCATAGCAGTGTATGTCTTATGGCATATTCCATGTAGAAAAACTCAAGCTTTCCCAAGATTTTGTGCTTGCAGTGGCACAGCATGTGTCAGAACAAAAATGCTTGTCTTTTGGTATGGCTTCTTATCTGGAGCTTGGCATCATATTTAATAGCACCACATGATCTTGTCCAGCAGGAAGGCAGATTGAGCTGCTTAAAACCTGAGTTATTTCTCTTTGCTTCCAACAGTGTGGACAGGTACTATTACTGAGCATGGGCACAACAAGTTGATGAGTTTTTTGGTCAAATTATTCTATATTTAAAAGCTTAACTACAGTAATTTCACAATTATAAGCTGCACCTGATTATAAGCTGCACATCCGGGTAGCCGGGTAGACCATATATAACCCGCACCCGAATATAAGCAGCATTTTTTTAATTTTTTTTTTTTTTAAGAGAGGGTCCATGTGTGACAAAGTAACGAGTTAGTAACAGAATCATGCCAGTGCAGGGTTTGGTGTCAGGTGCTCAAGTTGCAACAGTTTTCATAGACCAGAGAAGCCTTTAAACACAGCCCCAGGTGCCCTCCCCAGCCGGCTCTCACTTCCAGGTTGGCATTTCACTGGGATTTGTCCATAGATAAGCCGCACCTGAATATAAGCCGCACTACTGGTTTAGGCTGGATTCTTCAGTGAAAAACGTGCAGCTTATATTTGTGAAATTACTGTACTAGTTTCATCTGTGCCTCTGACAAGGGCTCAGATCAAAGTAGAAGAAGCTCCACAGTGGATGAGTGATGAAATTCTTTGTACGTGGGACAATTTTCTTTCTTACTCCAACAGTTTATGGCCCATGTCTTTTAGCTCAGTCTTCGAAAGCAAGGATTACACAATAATATCTGAATTATCTATCTTTGGTAGAGATCTCTTTCTCTATTCTTCCTAAAATTACGTATATATTTTTTACCAAAGAGTAAAACTGGTTACTCTTAGTGTAAATAGCCTGTCAAGCTGTAGGTGCATGCTGTGCCACACACATGGGGCTGTCAGGATACACCTTGAACTACATGAGCAAGCATGGAGCTTTTGGATTTAGCAGCACTGTACAGCTGGATGAGAAACACAGGCCAACTTCAGCCGACACAGACTAAACCTAAACCGCTTTTGGAGCATCTCCCTGTTCAGCAAAGACAGATTTAAAGTGGATCAATCAACAGAGTTGATTTTTATTAATTTCTTTAAAATCCAGCTGGGTTCTTGCAAAATTATATGGGCTGATTTCCATAGAAAACATATTTGGGAAACAAAGATTGCTGTTAATTATATGGAACTAACTACAGCCTTACATATTGTCACTGCCTCACTAGGTTTGGCAATCAAACTGTCTGGATTGGGGTAATTTGTTGTACCACTGTGCAACACCAAATCACAACCTCCAAATCCACCGGGGTCCTCTTCCAAGTATGGGAGGAGTTCAGCACCACCAAGTCTACTAAAACAGGACAATTTTTCTAGTCATAGTCAGATTTGTAGCATGACATACAAGTTTATTTCCAATGCAAATAGTCGCAGGCCTGCATTGTTTATGTTGCAAAAGTGCCTTAAAACTGTTCAGTACATTGCCATGTATCTACAAGGCATTATTACTACCTAAGAATATTTTGAGAGCCATTTTGAGAGAAAATTTTAAACTACTTTTTGAGAAAGGCAAACAGTAAGGAACAGAATAAAAGTGGAGTAAGGGTAAGAAGTTCAATTTTCTGTAGTATTTTCTAATTGCTCTCTGGGTGAACACTGCCTGCTTTTAAAAGCTGTACAAAATTTGCCCAAGAAGCCTGTCACTATTAGCGAGATAAAAAATAATACATATAAAATGTGATATATTAATGTGATTGCAAAGGTATTTGGAAGTTGCATATATTTCTATTCCTTACCCCCACCCTCAGGAACTCCTTTTCAAGCTCAATGAATACACACTTGCCTACAGACTGCATTAGGGAATCATGCCTGTTTCTATTTCTATACATTTTATTTATTATAATGAAGATAATTTGAATTGCAATCTGCAACTCCCTGAACATTTTTAAAACAACAAATGTAGTTAAACTAATGCCTGTGGCAATCTCTATTTATTCTTTGTGAGCATACACTTGCCACAACTTAAAACTGGACTGAGCTTTAATTTAAATGTAACAAGGCAGAATACCAGTACAGTGCTTTCAACAAAATGGCTGAAACTGGCTTCAGCATGATTTGCCTGGAAGGGAAGATGAAAATGTGTTTTAAAGGAAAAAAAATATCCTGACCACAACCAGACATTCTAAACAACCACCACTGATACCCAGTGCTCCTTTCCTCCCCCATCTCTATCACTGCTAGGCTTTCAGCACTGTTTTTCACCAGACACTAGCACAGTGTTTTCCTTCATAGTCAGCCATCAGCCAGAGCTGTCACTTGCAGATACTTCATTTTTGTTTCAGTCTAATTCATACTGCACCCCCTTAATCTCTGTGGTGAGTAATGCCATGTCACTGTGAAGATATGTCAGATCCAGCACTAGAAATACAGCGAGTGTTTCTAACAGTTAAACTATCTTGGTTTGAAGAAATAATTTATTTCTTCCCCCAACTTAACTGTCTTTCTCCTGAACATCTTCTGAGCTGACCTCCAAAGGAGCAGTCACTGTTCTGCAATCTGGCTCAGCTTTCATGGGGTGGGGGGTGAAGATGCAGCCCTGTATCACTAAATGCAAATAATCAATATGTTGATTGAGCTTTTGGCTACCAGAGTTCTTTTGATGGGAGTGACAGTGAGCATGACTTGCCTCACTCAATGACAAGCCTGTTTAGACTTTTTGCTACCTACTACTTTGTGAATCAGGCAACTGAAAATACCCACAGCAATTCCTCCAAACTGTCAGCTATTGCTGTGATTCCACCCAGCACCCCCTGTACAAGACAACAGATTAACCATTAGGCTAGATATGTTGAAAATATACAGCTTCAACCTTTCCCCAGCTAGCTCAGAGCGATGTATAGATGATTATTTCAACCGTCAGCTGCCGCATAGACTTAAACCCCTGCACAATAACTCCTGGATTCATCTGCCCCTTGTCAAACTTGCACAGCTTTAGTTTGAGCATACATAGTGTGGCAGTTTCACTGCGGATCCAGAATAATCCAGACGGCTGCTGTCTCTTTGTTAACAGGAAGCTAAACTGATGAGTTTGTAATGCATTTCTTATCAAAGGTAGTTTCAAAAAAGAAAATGTGCCAAATCACTTGGGGTTGGAATTTAGCATAGTATTGAAATATGATTTAATCAAAACATTTGGTATTTGTTGGGGGAAAAAAACACCCCACATTATTCATCCTCTAAAAATCATTTTATGCCAATGAACTATTTATTTTATAAATTTACTTGATTTTTTTTGTGGTAACAGATGTAATGAAATCATTGACTAGAAACTACAATATAATGGTGCTTGATGAGATACAAGAATGTTAATTTTAGAAATTGCGGAGCAGCGTTTGCTTGGTGTCTGAAATGGTAATTCAAATGAAACAGGACTGCTGCTTTTGTTTCTTTGTGCATTACAAACTCAGGGAGATGCATTTCATTCTGGTTTTTATCAAAAGATATGCTGCGTATCTCTACACACTGGCACCATTAGAAAAGCAGGTGAGGCTGGCTTTTAGTTGCAGTGTGTGCCACTTGAAGCAGATAAAACATCAAGATCCAACAATGTCAAGAATGCATCATCATAACATTTTGCAAATACTGAATGGTGCTTGCATGAGACATTCTCTTTGAAACTGCAGATCAAGAAATATTTATTTTCTTTCCTTTCTTCCCCTCTTTTTCTCCCAGGCTTGTACCTTTTGGCTAAAGGCACATAAAATTTCAAAACAAATGCCTTGTGTCTACTCTTTGTCTTTTTTTTCCCTTATTCTTTCTATTAGCATCTAATACTTAAATTTTGTATTAATAATACATGGTCTTTCAGTCCTAATTCTTCTCCCACATAAAGAACTGAAACTCAGCCACAGATATATTCGTCATCTTTGCTTTTCCTTGAATTCTGTAAAACAACAGTTAAGAACAAATATGGAATCTTGCCATGCTGGATCCTGTTATTAATTAAAGATGGCTGTTCTAATATTCAGTGAAATCAATATAAGCTTTAAGTTCCTGATCTTTTAGAGTAACTTATATATAGAATGAAAAATAGAGTACGAAGGAAATCCAGAAAACTTATAACTTGAATTTTTTGGTGAAAAAGTTCTGGTGTATGGATTACACCATTCGTACTTATTTTTAAGGATAGAGTAACTCCCTAAGGTTACCAAAGAAATATATTTTTTCTTTTTCTCCTCCAGTTTAATTCAAGAACCTAACTCTTATGAATGCTGTATCAATTATTATCACCTCTCTGTTGCTATGACTTCAGCGAGCAAAAAGTGCCTTAAGGCTGTCCGAACTGTGGTTGATCCAAAGTCCACTAAAGTCAGAGAAAACATTTACACTGACTTCAGTGGACTTTAGAGCAGGAGCTGTCCATACCTCATGTATATGTTGTTGTAAATGAGAAGCAAGCTTTTCTCCTATATACAGAATTTTACACACATTGCTGCGTGCAATTCTGAGAAGACAGGCTTCTGATTTCATGGATCTGGTTTCTTGTTTCAATACAGAGGTACATAGACAATAGGACACTATTTGTACATAAAACATCCTCTCTTTCCCCTGCCAAGCTTGCACAGTAGGAAAAAAGCTACTTTAATTCCTAATCAAATTCTAATTTATATTTAGATTAAGTCATAGGTCCACTGAACCTTGAACATCTTTTCTATATCAAATTTTAGTATTCCCTCACACATTTTTCTTGATTTTGTAGTTTTCATTCTCCACTGCCTTTTCAAATTGTGATTCACTCTGTAATTGTTTATTCAAGTCATTGTACTGTTATTGCAAAACTGTCGAATGTAAAGTTAAAAAAAAAAGCAAAGCATCAGTGGACTTCCCTCGCAGTCTATTTAATTGTCCAATTGACTTCTCCACGTGTCATATCCATAAAGAATACTGCTTGGATAAAGTAAAGTTTGTTTTGGGGAAGGGTGAAAGAATGGAGATGTGCCTAAACTCTAGAACTTAAAACAAAAAGTGGTCTGTTTTCAAGGGGGTCTGTTTTCCAGACTAACATCCAAGTGAAGGGAACTAACTTTGTCTTCTGAGAGTGCACTTCAGAGAATAAGGAAAGTTGAAGTGTCTTATTGGTATGGTAAGTGTAAATATGCTGAGTTAAATTTTAAATTATGTTACTTCTTTATAACAAGCTGTTCTGCTCAGAACACGGAGGAGGAGCTAGAGAAAATGTTACCCGCGTGTCAGAAAAGAGCTGTTCAGACCCTGTTTCCCACCAAGTCACAAGCAGCTATGAACTATGATTTTAGAGCCCCAGCTGCTGTCTCTAGCAGAGCAAAGAACAAAAAGACTGCTCAAAGCCACATGTTAACATTTTAACAGATGACCTGATGATCCCATGGCTACACGCAGAGGACTGGGAATCTCATGACTGGGATTTAGCTTTACCACTGAACTTGGTTTACACAGCCTTGGGTGGCTCACTTGCAGTCAATTTTGTTCTAAAGAATAATCTTGCAGATCTTGCTAGAATTCAAGTGACCAAATGATCTGAAATTGTGGCTGTTAATCTCTAATTTTCTCAGACCTAGCAGGTGTAAGACTATAAGGTTTCTGTTAGAAAAGTAAATTTGGAATACATTACATGAAAATATACTATACTCACATGTGATAACAGTATATTGTTATTACAGTGTCTGGTGGTTTGGTTTTTCTTTATTAGACACAAAAGTGTGCCTCCAACATTGAATAACTGTAACATCATTTTTATTTCTGTGTTTCTATTTTCCTTTGTTAAAAAAAATAGTGTCAATTAAAAGACACAGATTTCCTTATGAGTGGCGCTTTGAGAGTTCCCCAAGGCATAACATGTAAAGCCAAAAGGCACATTTTGGAAAATTCTTTAGCTGTAGCAACACAGAGGAAATGATGATATTCTGTGCATTATCCTTGTTTCAATGCATAGCAACCCAGAGTGTATTGTCCTTTGTCCTATTGCCTCAAATAGGATTTTGACACCAACTGCAAGGGACACAGAGGAAGAAGTTGCAACACTGGCAAGGGCACATTGTAGTTATGCAGTTCTGCTAAAAAGTAGGAGAAATCTGTCTTGTTTTTACAAAGTTAAGGAAGTTTCCCCTTTCTGACTAAACACACAATCTGATCAATCACTGCAGAAAACAGAGAAGTTCTATTTGTGTAGTATTAAAAAAAGAATCTAAATTTGAAAGGCCGCTCATCATTGTGCCTATGATCACTTTTTGTTTACGCTCCCCCAGCTCCATTAAATTCAGAGGAAAATATACAGTACCTTGAAGTAACTAAAAGTAAGCACAGGAGCCCTTGGTGATTGCTTTGTTCATTGGGATTAGAAATCTTGTATTTACAGCAAAGATGGTGTTAGTCAGGAAGAGTATTTCAGTGCACAGGAAAGTGATATTTTCATGCCTTTGGAGCAGAACTCCACAAATTTCAGCTCAGTCTTGCTGCAACTGTTTCTTGTCCATACTGGGAACATTGGGAAGTACAGATTTCAACCTGCAGAAATCTAATTAGAAATATTCTCTTTTTTTGCATTTAGAAGTGCAAATTTATCTTAACATCTTAAAAATCTGTATTTCCACTATAATTCCAGCCTACATATCCTGAAGTTTTAAACTGAAATAAAGTTTATTCTACCTTGCTCATTAAAAGAAGACAGACTAGGTCTGTGCCAATACCACAGTGAAGTAAAGATTTTCCTACTCTTCTTATAAATCCTGGGAGCTGTACTCCTAAATTCTAAGATTTTGTGCATTTTTTTTTTTCATTTCTTCCTCTGCTTCCCCATGAGTTGCTTTATTTTTGAAAACACACTTGTGAGAATTTGTCTGAGTGTTTCTTTTTTTAACTAGATGGCTGATATATGACCAATAATTTGGGGTTTCTCCATAATTTTTTTACTTTGTAAAATTTGATACCACTGAATTTCTTTTGGCTTGTGTTTATACTTAAAAAGAAGGGGTGTAGAAATGCTTGTGTCTCTGAACAAGAACTGAAATATTAACATTTAACTCTGGCTTTCTTATTGCTAGTCTTAGTTTTCACCCACATCAGTGGAAAAACTTCCATTTACTAGTGGAATGGAAGAAGGGAGAAAATGGAAGAAAACTTCAATTTTCATAGGATCAGACTTAGCTGTAATTTTCCTCTGGGATGGAGGTCTTCACACTACTGTTACTTGTGTGGCCATCATATAATTTCATATGTAAAATACAAAATGCTGAGCCTGTGTACATAGACACTGGTTCTAGGGACAAGTGCTTACACTGTGTACACCTTTATGGAAAAAGCTGTATACAGTTTTCAGTACAGTATTCAGCCATCTGAATTTTATTTTTTTTTTTTTTAATAAAATTGTTTCCTTAGCAAATACATAATGAAGTTCTTGCAGGCTTCTCAGCCACTACTGATTTCTGATTTCTAAGCCAGCACCACCACCTGCTGGTTACAGGGAGTTTCAAGACCCAGTGCTGTTTTCCTGTCTTCAAATCCATGCATAAATATAGAGCAGTATTTCTCAGGTGTTCTTAGAAATAGAAATGTTGTTACCTGAAAAGATTTTTAGCAGATTGCTTGCACTTTAGCAATACTCTTTTAGCTGAATTATGGCTATCACAAAAGCAGGGAATGCTAACAAAGAAATTATTTTATGCAAAGTACTGTAAGTCACAGGGTAAACATTAAAATTAATCAAATAGATTGAGCCTGTTGTATTAAAAGGCTATTGTCACATATGCAGGTTTTATTACTTACACAGTTAAATACTCTTTATAACACCAAGAAATGAGTATTTTTTTTCTAAATGATCCCTACTTTAGTGTATTCCACAATGTACTCCATTCTTGTGAAGCTTTTTTCTTGCTCTGAACAAATGTATCTAAAACACAATACCACCTTCTAAATCTATTAATATAAAAAAACCTAACCAAGATATAAATAATTATGATTAAACCTATAAAACAGTAGCAAAAATAGTGATAGCAAAAATGGAAATGTAGGGAAGTATAGCACCTAATTTCTAGGTAAATACTGGCAAAAAATGAGCAAGTAAAACAGCAGAATAATAACAAAAACCCTCAAAACTCATATCTCAGCAAAAAGCTCAGAGTATACTGGCCGAAATTGATTGCTATGGGAAGCAAAGGCTGGCAATCCACTCCATAAGGGTGGAAAATAAAGCATAAGCTAAGAAATCCAGTGGTGACAACTAATAACAGTGTTACTTACATCATCATTTTGATTTCTAAGAGAAGAAATCCTCAAAAGGATGGATGTACACAGCAAGGATCATCTTTTTCAAACACAACTTGAATAGGCTCAAAATACTTCCATATAAAATAAAAAAAATTACTGTAATGAATTCTCTCTGATAATTTTCCTATTGCTAAGAAAACCTACCTTACTGATAAGACTGAAATTTCTGCAGTAGCTAGGTTTCAACGCTTCCAAAATCTTGTGAAGGGGGAAAACATGCCATCTCACACTCACTTCACATAAGACCAACTACAATGGCCTAAAATTATACAAGCCAGCAACAGAGAAAGCAAGCAAATAATACTCAATCTACCCAACTAATCTGATATCCATGTTTAAAAAAAAAAGTTACATAAATTTTGTCCTTTTAGTTTTTACTTCAATACTAAAGGTGCAGGGAGTTGCCAACCTTGCTTAGTTCACAACAAGGATCAGACCCATGATGAGGAACAGCTTTAGAAAGAAAATTTCATCAGACCCAACTGCATTGTGCTTGGTACTTCTGGATTCACTAACCAAACCTTGGTGAAAAATGTGGGCATTACCATAGGAAGAGAAGGGCGCCCAACAGAGCACCCTCACTCTTCCCACACAGTGCAACAAATCAAGAGGAGAGCAAAAAAGGCAGTGGAGAATTTTGGAGAGAGGATTGTCAAGGTGTTGAATTAGCAGGTTACTTAGCAGTGCCCTATAAAACACTCAGTGTGCTCAGCACAAAAATAATTTATACACTACAAGTATAAAATTAAATTCAGGTGATGCCCCTTTTCAAAGTAGGCAGCATGATAAGGAGGAGAGAAGTGATAAAATTTAAAAATTTAAAAAGAAAGAAAAGAAGATTCTGCAGGAAACCACTGAACCGCCAGGATTTCTGTTGTATCATCACACCATCTTCACAATAAGCTCTACAATCACCTGGACTGGAAGAACTCTCTCTCCAACAAACTAAAAATTGATGTATAAGATTTACAGCTCAGTCACTATCCTAAAAGAAACTACATCAAACACAAATGCCACAGGATGCCAATATATCTGGAAATACTGTTGCTGCCAGATGTTTTGAGAGTCAGATACTGAAAGCATCCAGAAATCCTATGCTCAGGGGACACTGACAGCTGTCAAGAAAGTGATCTTCCAAAATCAAATTGCTAGGAGCTCTACCTCTGAGGGTTTTATTTTGTCCTGTTTGAGGAGAAAGAAGAGGGCATACAAAAGACTCATATGCTAAAGGCGGATTAAAACCAAATGCATATTTTGACATATTTTATACTCCTCATGGCAGAACTCTAGGATACTGCTGAGGAAATCTGTGAGACCCAAAGGATATTTTCAGGATGTTTCCTGAGGAGTATGTGGGGCTTGAGTATTGAGGCTGAATATATGAACCTAAAGATATAATTCTGGCATGTCCTCAAGCAACAATTTTAAATGCAAAACAAGAATTTTGCTATTTACCAGCTGAAGTTCCAGTAAAACTGTGGATGAATGAATTGCAGCTTTCAAACACTTAATCAGCCAATCAAAAAGACCTTTAAAGTTTGATCAGCCACTAGACATGCTAACACTAGAGATCCTGAATCCAGAAACAGAAGTAGGCACTTTCATTAAAGTAGGAGATAGTATTTTCAAGGATTATTTGGAAAAACACAGGAAGATAGAAAGTTCTCCAGATAGAGATTAGATCATGCTCTAATAAAAAACTAAATTACATGTGGTAGTGGTAACAGGGGAGATCTGAAACAAAAAATTAAAGTATCTTTTGCTTGAAAGAGACAAATTCAGGCATAGGGAGTTCTAAGAACACCATACCCACATGATAATAGCAGACTGCAGGGCAGATAGGGCACAGAAGTCATACTTCATAAATTAACATGCACAAGGGTCTGGTGTCAGCGAGTTAGAAGAACGTCAATCCCTGCTCTTACAGAATTTCACACTGATGTAAGATGAGTTGAGTCCAGACTATGTGATTGGATTCTTGGCTTGAGTCTTCCCTGGCACTGCAAATTGTTTGCTCATCTACTCCTCATCCAAACATAACCAAGGGCTTGTGCTGAGTCATGTAACTCTCCGAAGTGTAAGATGCCTGCAAGTTGGACTCCTTGTATGGAAGGATCCTGTCAAACAGGGAGCATCACATTACTGACTCCAGGCTCTGCAATCTCTGCACCCTGATTATCGTTACAGAATCTCTGCTGAGACTGACATCTGTCCCAGCCCCATTCTCTTCTCATCTCTTCTTTGTCTGAATGAAGACATCAGTGAAGTATATCTTGTTACTCAGAGCAGGAAGACTCTTGAATGCAAATAATCAAAATATATTTAAGTAAATTCTTAATATATGTATTTGCCTATTTATTTATTTTTCCTTGAATAACTTTTCTACGAAATCCAAGTTTTGTTCGAAAAAAAATCCATCTTTTAAGAACTACTGAAAAATTTAGATCTTTCAGAAATGAAAACTGATTTTATTCTCTGCAGAATTTTGTTCATAAAACGAAACAAAAATTACACTTTCATGTCTCAATTTACAGAAAATATTCTTTGTCAGAAATTAAAATTACTGTTGGTAGAACTCTCAAAATTTGCAACCTCACACAACAGGGCAACAGATTCCACTTTTTTCTGTGGAACACCCAAAGCAGTTATGAGCATCCAAGAGTTTGCAAACTATGTTTTACTCATTGGAAAGCTTAGAACCAAGTGAAAAACAGTGTTTCTTGTCAAAAACAAGAGAATACCCAAGAATAATTAGGAGCCCATTATTGATCAGAAATACTAGCACACCATCTGAATATTTGGGAATCACGTCCCTTATGTTGGAAAGGACAGTATGGAGTGGAAGCCAGGAAAGTGCATCCTGCTCTATTCAGCAATGCATCTCACTTCTTCTCATCCTTCTGCTGTCTCATCCTGTGAATGATAGCCATTTTCCTACCCTGCAATTCTAAATAAATACTGTATCACTTCCTTGCTGCCACCCAACTTGTGATTGATTGATCACAGAGAACCTGGCAGCCCTTGATCTTCTGGTAGATCAGGAATAACGCTAATCGAGGTAAAGCTTGAATAAAAGAAAAGAAATATTATTTGGACAAATGCCTGCTAACGAAATATGCCATCAGTTTGCACCTATGGAATTAACACTTATTGCTCATGGAACAGGAACAAGAATCATCTCTATGTTAGATGTTTTTATTCTCTTCAAGAGATTGTTTTTACTCACTTCAAGAAGAATCTTTGTCCTATCTTTGTCCTGATAAAACTTTATCAGATAGGCAAATATTTATCTTGACTTATAAATTACTGTCCATGTGTCAAGCTGCTATTTTTACTTAATAACCAATCCCATAAGGGATCATCTAAGTATGACAGAAGCAGGGCTAATTTTAGACTAAACTATGTCCATTGTTAGATGGCGCACCTCTGGTTCATTGTGGCAAGAGTTTGCTCAAAACCAGAGCCTCCACTTCCTGTTGCCAGTCTTCCTCCATAGCACAGGGTGATGTAAAATCTCCTTCCATTCTGTCAGACATGCTGTGTCAGGGAACATAGAGCACCATGGAGTGTGAGAGTGAAGAAAATGTCAGGAACTCGGAAATGGAGAAAGGCACATGCGTAGTGCAAGCAAAATCTTTTATGCAAGAGCGAACAAAGGAAATTGCATGACAGAGATCAAAGATGCTATAATGAATTTTTGGATTTCCTTCAGCAGTTCTTCATAGTAAACAAGGTCTGCATTCCAATTACAGTTCAGAAGCAGCTAAACGCTTCAGATTATTTTAAAAATACAGCAGCAGAGGTACTTCTCTGCCGATGCAGATAAACTCAAGTTTCTCCTGCCCTCTCATACAGTATATCCTTTCTAAACCTCTCTAAATTAGACAGCAGCAAGGCAGTTATGGTTATTTCCCCACACCTTCTGTTGGTCTTGTACCCCATTTCACTCTCCTCTTGTTCTTGCTGTGCATCTACATTTTTAAGCAAAGATCAGAAAATCTGAAAATTGGCCTCCGAAGGGGATTAACTACATCAAAAGGACATTCAGGCTCATATTTAGGACTTCGAAATGTAAAGATCTCAAAGCACTTCCTAGCACAAAATGTAATATAGTACAATAGATGTAGAATACAGTATTTTCCTCCTCTGAGGGGAAGAAGAACTATAGTCACGTAGTCAGTCAGTGGCACAGTCAAGATTGGGATCTTTGCCTTGGGGCACTTTTGTTTCCCATTTGCCTAGGTAAAATTTCCAGTCAAACTAAAATGCGCACAGGAGTGTTTGACCAGATAACACTGGACACATCTTACACAGTAATAATGCTTTCTCCACCCGTTCCTTTCGAGAATAATTGTACTGTGCTAACAAGATCTGATCAGTATCAGTGAAGCATGTCTGTGTGAGGCAGCACATATTAGGCTTCCTAAAATATTTTATAATAAGTGAATCAGAGAATTACAGCATTTAATATTAAGTGAAGTATCATTAGGAAAGATATATCATTGTATTATTTTAAAAATGCTAAAAGAAGGGGGGTGAATAGCCTCAAAGAATGAAAGGATGACTGAACTTTAACCTAATTTGAATTATATTATCAACACAGTTAACAACTTACATACTGAAATAAATGTATTTATGATTTCTTGAAAATAAATTAAAAATTTTCCTCATGTGTTCTGTTCAACCACCTCCTGTCTACTGTAACCCCAATCAAAGCAACAATACAGCATTGTGGCACTTGCAAAACCACATATGGAGTTATATGACAACTATCTCCTCTTTTCATGCAGAACACTGTGTTTCCTGGCATACACAAGTACCTCAGAAGGTTCTAGGTACTCTGTAGAAAATAGAAAGACCCAGGAAAATTGTCTTGTAAGTTGCTTCTGACTTCCAGACTGGGGGCTGATGCACTCTGCTGGACCTACATTGACCTTGAGAAAATCTGAAAATCTCTTGTTCTCATAAGATAGATTTTCCTAGCCTAGGTAAAAAATAGGTTGGCTGCCCCTGCTTCCAGTTCTAGAAGCATGAGCCACAAAGCATTTATATAAGTGACTACTAGTGTCACTACAAACCTGATTAAAGGAAGGCACATTTAAATGTGCTAGGGGTCTCATGGAAGAATCAGGTGATGGATTGAGTCACTGGTTTTGATTTTTTCTATATTTCTCCTGCTTTTACATCAAAATGCATCAAAAGCAAAAACACTGCCTTACATAGAGCAAGGGCTTTCATTAAGGAGGGTTTATACTAAACCGCATTCCATTTTATATGTTGAAACTATATTGTGGTCTGTTGTACACTTTGATGAGCACCTCTTTCTCTGTACTACAATGTCTTCAGATTACATGGAATTTGTAAGATATAAATCAGAATATTTCTTTCTCTTTCAGTCTGAGGGCAAATATTCCAAGTTGGTGAAATATGTTTTTTCCTTGAAATATAAAAGGAGTCAAAGAATAAGGATATAAAAGAAAATATATTTTAACGAGAGTATGATATGTACAGGATTTACATATCAAAATTTGGGTTTTGAAGTAATTGGAAAAGAACATGAATTACGTATCAAAGTGTCTCTGTGATTAGCATGAGCTGATAGTTTTCTGCTGTTGTTGTTTTAACATTAATTTGACACCTTGCCCAAAAACAATCACACAAATGAGCTAAGAGTCAAAATGGCAATTAATTTGGGGGACCTATCCTGAAAAATGGTACTAACAACTTCCCAGCATCAATGAGCTTCTCAATCCTGCAGCTGTTTTAAAAAGCTTCCTCCCAAAGGCACATTTAGAACTAAATTAAATGCAACTTTGACTTAATTAACGTTTTAAATGATAATGAATACAATGTAGATTCATAGAAGGCATTTACATTGCGTTATAAAACTGATAAAAATTTAATAACTCTTTGTTAATAAGTTATGTCTCTCCAGACCCATAAAGCCTAAGGCAGACAATGCTGTAGTCTAGGGTCTAATCCAGGTTCCTAATGCAGGTGGTATAAGGAGGCAGGAGACTGACTTGACACTTGACATTTGCTCTAAGCCTGCTCTGGATCAAGCCACTGCTTGTTCATAAATACTTTACTTCATATAGTAAAGGTCAGAATTTGGGCTCAAGGCAGGGCTATGACAGAAATGCTCAAGCTGAAACGGAGCCAGCTCTGGCATCTGTCGCTTGAAATAGCTCGATAGCAGCAGAGGAGGAGACCTAACCGGCCAGCATCTGTCCCACACCAAGGAGGTAACAGGAAGAATCTGCTGCCTGGTGGTAAGAAACTGTCATGGTGAGTTTCATGACAACCAGCCACACTCAGGAGCCAAAAATGCAAACATAATTTCCATGTCACCTTGCATAAGACCCTCTGCTAAATTCACTCCACAGGATGCAGACAGCATCTTTGCTAGCTTGTGCCCATAAAACCAAGCAACTCACTAGTCCCTTCCTGTGACCCTGGCAAGAATTTCTACTCAACATAAAGGCCTAAAGGAATTAAATGTAGACTTCTTGATCTTTCCTTCCTCAACTATCCCAATTCTTCAAAGGTTTCACCGCTAAACTTAGCAGTGCCTCCACCCCATGATGATGTGAGAGTTCATCTCCTTGTCACAGACCACAAATCGGGCAGAGCTCACTCATATCAGCATAGGGGTATATGTTGCACCACAAAACTCACCTGAGAAAGTGCATGCCTCATTATTTTTATTATCCAGCAATGAGCCAGTTTGTCTCATTTTTACCATTCTACCTTCTGAAAGCATCTTAGTTTGGAGGGATCATTCTGGATCTTTCCTATTACTGCATTTCTACATCTTGGCATTCACCTATATACTCATACTATGCTTGGAGCTTGAATAATTTAGCAGTATTCAGGTTCCATTAAAGTTTAGAACAATAAAAGGGATTAGTTTTTTTCTCTTAGAGCCTAGCTGCACAGTTGAAGTCACCTATTGCAAGATACCTATTGTTTCATGCCACTTTCCCCCACTTTGTAATTAATGTTATCTCTTCAGTGTTTGAAGAGGAAATAAAAAAGTCATGGTGCACACATATATATGAAGAAAGTGATGCAATAGATACTTGGAGTCTCATGAGGGCATATACCATCCCATTCTGATCACTGCTTCTATCTCACTGTTCCCAATAGAGAGAAAGTACAGTTAGATAAGGAGGGGATCACCTGGAGGGCTGGACATCAGGAGGGCAAGGAGGCAGACTAAGGGTTGGCTCAGTGAAACCACTGGTCCAGCAAGCAGTTGTTGAATGCTAGTTAAGACTGTGGTTCCATTTATTGGGTTGATTATCCCATCTTCTTTAGTGGAAACACCTGCATGCATCTTTGTACGATTACAACAAGGAGAAGATATAAGGAAAGTAGGTTTTGCAGAATAGCAGATATAAATCAAATCTGAAGGTAGAAGAGGAATTTCCAGTCATAGGAAAGCAGATCTCAGTGTCTGGCTTGTGATTTGCCAGTCCCAGGCTATAGAGCTGGCTCCAGATATGTAGATCTACAGCACATACAAGCTTTAATTTCATGACAGTGGCTATACCATAAGACCCCGTATAAAACAGCACAGGATTCTCCCACAGTGGTATTTTTTTCAATTGCCCCATTATCTGGTTTTATAGGCTTTTAAACCCCACTGTCCAGTTTTAGTAATATCAGCTTTCTCAACAGTGGTTCATTCTCAGAAGATGGCTAAGGAAGGCGAGTCCCTTCATTCTCCAGTAGAAAATGTTAAGATGTACATGCTTGATTTCTTTTTCAGTTGTTCTGGACTTGTATCTTAACTGAGTTATCTAAAATAGTATTCTTTCCTTAGAAATGGCAACTAAAATAAACACAGGTACCCATTTTGACATTATTTTCAGTATTTTGAAAGGAGAAACATTGTCTTGTAGAGGTATTTAGAAGAAACATCATAGTCATGTCAGTTCTCAGAAATACAACACTGAGTGCATGGAAACTGATGTAACAAGTAAAAATCTGTCACCCTGAAAGGACAATATCTGGAAGCAGTTTTACATAAATCTGTATTTCTCACATAAATCTGTATTTCCTTTCATGGGCTTCTTATTTATATTCTCTGTGCCCTTGAATTAACAAGAATTTATTTGGCACTGTGTTTCATTCTAATGTTCCATTTTCATTAATCTCATTTTTAAAAAAAGAAGAAGTTTGACTATAGAATATAGTGCTCTCCCACTGGCCAGTAAACAGAGGTGGGGTCATTCCATAGAACTGAGCTGTAAAAACACAACAATCTGATTATAATTGCTTGTTTAGGACCTTATACCATTTAGAATGAAGAACATTTGTCTTTCCCAATTTTTTTTTTTCATTTCCAATTGCGTATTTATTCCTTCAATCTCTTCTTGTTCCTCAAAATATTAAAAGCATACTATTGGCTTTTCCTTCAATCTCTTCTTGTTCCTCAAAATATTAAAAGCATACTATTGGCTTTTTAGGACAAAGATGAGACATTGTGATCACAGAGAGGTCAGTGGGTTATATAAGAGGAAGGATTTATGCAGCATATGAAAAAGTAGGATTTTCAAAGGAAACAGGTCTATTTCCCTCCTGTGGCCACTGCAGAAGTCTCACAGCTCAGAAAAGGTGTGTAGAGGGAGAGAGCAGTGGTACTACCCCACCTTGTCATAATCAGAGCATTATAAACATTACGTAAATGTGATGATAGTCAAAGGTGGATTGAGCATCTCCAAGTGTCTAGCTACCACAAGGTGGTATACATCCTGTGAAATGAAACCCATTGCTGCTAAAGGGTGAACAGAAAATTCCTGCACTGAAAGTTGTCTCCTGACAGGTCCCATATCTGCCCTCCTGCACCGCAGCTCATGCAGGACAGAAATAGTTTTTCTTGTCTTGTTTACTACAGCAGGACTAGAGAAGTGGTACAATACAACACCAGAGATGCAACCTCTGTAGAAAGCAGAGGATGCTCTCTTGCATTCTAGGAGAAATAAGATATACTGACTTTCCAGCCAGTATTTCTGGAACCTGGGACTTAGTAATTGTCAACTCATTTAGAAAGCCCAAGCATAGTTATTCAACAGCTGAGTTTCAGATACACTGACCAACATCTGTGCTATGCATCCATCTCCTGGAGATCCATCATTTCAACTCTCAGTATCGAATTTGGATTTTTCAGTTATAAAGACATACAGGCAATCTTAAGTAACAGGTCAATGAAGAAGCTGTAGCTTTCTTGGCCTAACTTGCTAAGGTCACATCACCAGATATAGTTTCAGCACAGTTTACCAACCTTGCAACAGTTTACCAATCACCGTAATGCTCACCTAACCTTGCAGAAGGTGATTTTAGGTCCTTGGAGAAAGATTCAGCAGCTAAATTGTCAATACTGACACTAGAAGACTATATGGAATATATGGCTTTTAACTGGGTCTGACACACAGGCAGATGCATGTTTTGCCTCTTGCAAAACTTAAGCTTTTTCCAATTTGTCTTAGCATGGTCTTTCCATGTAAGATGCCTAAGAGTCTGAACTCTGAATTCAAAATATAGTAATAATTATTCTTGTCTTTTGTCTCCAGAGATCCCTAATATTCACCAAAGCAAAAGTCTGCCCATAAACCTTCTCAGAACTACCAGAGCATGCCAAAGCATTTTTTTCTTACAAAGTAGATATGTCTGGGCCTAATATCAAGAATATCCATGAAAACTTAGATCCCCATGGCAGTGGGTGCAATGACAACTCTAGGAAAGGTTTCCTTTAGGAATGTGAACTTTTCATGTTCCTGAGAAGCACAGCCATATGGTGATGGAGAAACACAGAAAATAAATGGCTCAGGTTAAGATTCTGTCTGAATCAATTAATCATTTGAATGGCAACCCTCAAGAACTGGCACAGATGTGAGCAGAAACATCACACTTGTTAATAGCATAATTTCATTGTACAGACCACCCCAGGTTTTTCAGTGGCTAAGTGCCTCTCTTCACTCTGACTTGAGTCTCCAATGCAAAAAATACTCAGTCTCAGACTCAGTTTGTTACTCATGTAGCAATCAACCAAATACAGCTAAACCTGAAAAAATGTATACACAAAAGACTTAAAGTTCTCTTTCCTTACATTTAGAAAAAATTTAAGTATTTTTTCCCAGAAAGCATCCTATAAACTCAAAAGCTCTTTTAATGCAATTATACTTAATCAAAATATGATTTTAATTTGCTGAAAGTAGAAACAATATAATAACAGAAACTCATTCACAGTGGAAAATAGACTGCAAGTGTTAACTTTCTCTGCAGATTATACAATTAGAAGATTAAATCCTGTGTACGCCACTGAACATGTAAATTGATATCTTCTACTCAACATCAGATTTTTAGAAACAACACTAATTCTTACACAAACTGCTCATTGTTTCAAGAGACTTCATACAATGGTCTGTGATTTTATTTACCTTGGAAAAAAACCCCACTTTTATAATCAAAAGTTAAAAAAAAAAAAAAAGGAAAGAAAGAAAGAAGTACATTAAGCATTTGTAGAAGCAAACCAACTCAACTGGGGCACCACGACCAAAGCAAGCCCTGTAATAGTATAATGACCTTTAATGAGTGTCTGGGGAAACAATACAGTCGTAGCATAAAAGACAAAGGGCAAAACCCATCATGGCTCCACTGACACTAATTTAAAATGATTTTCAGAACAACTAAAGAATGTAAGAGAGGTAATCTGATCCACCAATCTGACCTCACTTTGATTCTGGGGCCCTGCTGCTGCCATTTCTAATTGTCAAACACTCTACATTTCACATCTGCTCATACTTAATGAAAAGCTGACTCTCTCCACCATTCTTTGAGCTAACTAGCTCTGTCACGATGGGCATCGCCCGACCCCCGTGCACTGCAAAGCAAACACACTGATTTCTATTGAAGCCCTGCCAGTGCAACGTTGTGTGCACGTATATATTTTAATTGGAAAAGAAAGGCTTGTGCTGCTTTGCAAAGAGTGAGAATTGGTATTGATTTTCGTACTTATTATTAACAGTCAAAGGTGACTAGTCTCACAAGGGGAATACTGAGATCTCTTTTGATTTGATGGAGTGATGAAGGGGGGAAAAGGCCCTTGAAGGATAGGATACTAAAAATCCTCAAAGCTGTCAATATCACTTACCCTTCAAAATACAACACAGCTCTAACATGTTTCCCAAAAAGCACTGGCTTTTGTTGGAAATAATGCCATTATTGTGGAGGGCTTTGGCTCAGCAGGCAACACAATCAAAAATGTTTACTTTATCTGCCTCTGCAGAGTCTTAAGTGGACTTGAAAGCTATGGTAAACCTACAAATTAGTTTTGCTTTCCTTGCCAAACAGTGCTAATGGCAGAAATTTTACCCACTTGCAGGGGACATATTAATTTATCCTAATCTGGTTGCTGTTAACACCAGTGCCAGGAGCCAGGCACATACTCTCTGTACCAGTCTATACAAACTCTACCAGGCACAGTGTTACTGAGGCTGTTACACTGGACAAAGAACTGCCTGCAGCCACTCTCAATACAGGAAGATTTCTTGTTCACTTTTCTTTACAATATATGTTTTGATACATTTTACCCTGATAAAAGTCTCATTAAAGGTAAAACCTACCGTGATTTAGAATGAGACTTAAAACTAGGAACCATCCACCTTATGATTATGATTTGCAAGCAAGTAGATAGCTAGGATGTTCAGAGTGCTTATACAGAGAGAGAAAGAGATGATTGATTTTTGGTAAAATCTCCAAGAAAAAATATTAGAATACTTTAAATTAATATGGTCTTCAGAGAAAAGAAATGTAACAATTACAGAATTGCTTGTGACTGGAAAAAATAGTTCAAAAGTCAATATAGTTAGAGCAAAATCATTCACCACTTGGACTATGTACTGCAATACATATGGTACCAAAAGACAAACCATGTACATAATCTAAAAAAACTACATTATAGTCTTCATAGCAGAAGGCACCTTCATCCATATGACTTGCCTTGGAAAATGGACATGCTTCCTGATCACAACTCCAATCTATTCTCATAGCTGTATCTGAATAATTTTATAGCTTTTCTTTGCTGTTTGGATAGGGAAAGGAAAACAGCTCCTGTCCCAAGACATAGTTTTGCCTGTTAAGAATGACTAAAGAGGACAAGAAAATGAAACAAACAAACAAACAAACAAACACAAAGCCATTTAACTATTTTCCTCAGTTTTTGACATCCCTCTGATAATCCAAGCTTTGGAATCCCTACACTTTGTCCGAAGAATTAATTGTCATGCAGAATTATTCTAGGGTCTCTGTCTTCTCCCTCTCAACTCTGATCTTTCAAAAGAGCTTTCAGGGCACGTTCCAGAATGTCACTATCCTATGGAACAGATTCTACATTTCATTTCAAAACATTTGTACCAGGGATTTGCACCAGCCTAGTTTTTTCTAAAATGGCACTACAAAAAGTACAGTTGTGTTGTACAAAAAGTCCAAACATTTCTGTGGCTTCAGTATTAGATGAAGATCCTGCCTTACTGAGAATGAAAAGTTGCAAACAAAATTAAAACAAAAGTAGCAGCACAGAATAGAATTCCAGTTACTACAGTTCAGCTACTACATTTTACCCTGCATATTTATTCACTGCCCATTGTATGGTGCTCTAGAGCCAGGATTATTAAAGCTACCCACTTGGCGTCAGTTACAGATTTAGACATAGGTCTGGTCCTCCACCAAAGCACTTATTGCTTAATTAATGACAATTTGTATTGTATGAATTAAATAGAAAAGATGCCACCACACTGCACTACTGAGGTCCTACAGGCTATTGCAAAAGGATGCTTCATAAAGAGCACACAAAGCAAAATAATGATTTACAATTTTTTTTTGCATTAAAAATAAAAACAGAAATATAAATACAGAGCTGTAATCAAATTTGGGGTTGATTTTTTGAAAAAGCATCAGCCCAGTAAAACTCACAGAACTACAGTTCACGACACAAGACAGGGATGATACCACAGACACCACAGACATGGAACAGCATGTGTTGGTGTTAAAACTTACAGGCACGTAAACTGGTGGAGCAATCATTAACAGAGACAGAAGAAAGTGGGAAGGCTCTCTCAAGGGTGTCCATGTTACTATGTACACTGCCTGACATGCAAGAGCAGTCACGCTCAGAGCGTCCGCAATCAAAACAACATGCCAGTCTCATTCTCTTGTAGATGGACATCTTGGCTATAACCATGTGTTGGATGGGAGGAGAGGAAGAGCAGCAGGTTAATGGCAAGGTTATATATAAAACAAGGCAGCTGGAAGGTAATTTAAGGGGTTTAATACAGGCCTTAGTTAATGTTAACAGTCTTGACCCAGGAAAAAAAAATGCAATGAGATTATTGATAACACTTTGGCTGTACATTAAAAGTAGGGCAAAAGATTAATTGCTCTTTATTTCTGTTCAGTCTTAGAGGGTGACCGCAGTCATGGGGAAAAATTACTCTTTACAGTCAAGTGTTTGGATCAAAATAGAACACAGTAAAAGCACAGAATACTAAGAATATGCCTTTCCCTTGGCACAATTAATACCATTGGGTTAAAATGAAAACAAAAGTTGCTAGTCCATTAGACATTTTTGGCCTCTCTATTTCCTGTAAAAATCAGAGAGTTCTTTATATATAAATATATATATGTATGCATACAAACAGAAACACACATACACATATATTCTTACATACACACGCTCATACACACATATGCCTTCTACATACACACACATATATATACCTATATATAAATATATTTGCTCCTAAACACATTATAATAATTTCTCTGTATTAAACTGTGCCAAGGAACAGTTTACTGCAAGTAATCACACATTATGAAAGAGTTACAAGTTATAAATAAATTTTTTTGAAAAATTAATTTTGCTTACATTATAAATTCAGGAATTCAAATTAACTCTTGACAGAATACCAAAATTTGCCCATATGAGACAAAACTAAAAATGGTAAATATGCTTGACATTAAGATCAGTTCACAAATAAGGCATCACCAAAAGCACACAGAGCACTGGTCCACTGAAACATGCTGAACCAATCATTGGCATGGTTTCTGCTCTGGATTCAAGAGTCAATCAAGTATGAAATAACTGAATGTAGAAGCAGGTGTTAGTTCCAAAACAAGTGCCAGGTTAGACAGAGCATCCTTATCTTTCAGTCATCTGAATGTCCTTGTTACGTATTTCTAGAAATATAGTGTCCTATTTTATAAATGCATGTATAATTACCATTCTGGGATTTTATATTTCATCTGAATCAGGTATGCTTACGTCTCAAGAAATCCAAAGGCCATTTAGATTGTTTCACATGTTGGACTGAACCAACTTTTGGTAATGGTTTAGATTGAACTGACCCAATTATACTAAAAACAAAACAACACTGACAGGCAAAAACAAAACCTTAAAATCAAATGCAGAAAAAAGGTAATGTTTCTCTGGCCTGTACCTTCAGTTTAAGATGTCATTTTTGCATTATGGTAATTACATTAAATTTAAAAGAATTTTTTTTTCCAGTTTCTTAATCCCACAGTCACCAGGAAAGAGGGATTGAAATCACTCAAATGGGTCAAGTCCTGTTCTAAGGCCTTGATGGCTTGCCATACAGTATACTTGTCAAGCAAGGGCAACATTATGGTTGTGGAAAACAGGCATTGAGGGAGATGAATGAGTGATCTCTTCAGCAGCGACTCCATTCCTCTAAAAACTTTGCTCACATGACTAATGCCATGTTCTTTCAGCATCCTAGTAGAGTTATCTTACAGCTGTTCAGAAATTCATCATGCAGCATCAGGCTTGTTCATTGCATAGTACATCATTCCTCAGAGCTTGGCTTTTAGTGAGAAGGTTTCCACTGCAGCTTTTGATGCATACACATTCAAACTACACAGAAAATTCAAAACAGCATTTTCCCGTGTTTTCCCTCTGTCTAACTCTTCCCAACACATTCTTAAAAGTTGAAAAGTTGGACAGCAAAAGAAAAGTGAAATAAGTTACCAAAAGTGTGACAGTCTTTCCAGTATGCCTACTTTCACATTTTTTAAGGAAATGAAAGAAAAATAAAGGGCATTTGTGAGACACTAACAGCAGGTGAGGTAAAAAAGCAGGCCCATTTTGCTGTAATTATAGCTGTTTTGAAGGACTTTTTCTAATCAAACACTGTAGCAAAACACACTGCTCAGAAATTCTCAACTGCTATGTCATTGGTTAGTAACAGTCCCTGGTTTTCATTTACTTCTGGCCATATCTTGTCAACAGTCAATAATAGGATAGGACACATTTATGGAAATTAAAAAGAAATAATCCTTAAGGGCAAACAAGGCTGGGAAGGAAAACTTTTTGTATCATTTTCATCATACTTAAACCAATAAAGTTGGAAATTTAAGGCCTTCTCTTCAATAGGGGAAGGACATGATGGCGTTTCTCAAAAGCAATGCCCTTCAGGGACTGTTTTTAACTATTATTGTCAGTTGTTCTGGAGATCATGCATCATTTGAATATTTCACATCATTAACATGCAGGAAACAGCCTTGGACCTGGAAATACAAGTAGCAGAAAGGACTTGCCATAAGGATTTAAACCAGTATATAAGCAACTGCATATCAGAGCAATAACGTTTGGAAAGAAAGCATGCTGTTACTCTTCATTCCTTTTATACAGTCAGTTACATTCACACCAAATACAATACTTATTTTAAATAAAACAAAACACACATTATTAGTAGGGATGACTAGTGACAAGATCAAAGACAGGACAGAAATGATTTTAAATGGTTCAGCCACACACACACCATTTTCTATAAAACTTCCATAAACATTAACAGAAAATGAGAATCATCAGAGAGACAGGGGGACCTTAAGAACAGCCTCTGGGTGTGTTAAATTTATCTGATACACCTGTAGAACCTGCATAAGAATCAACTCATTTCTATTCCTACAAGTGTTATAAATGTTGAATAGAATTGTAATTTGAAACTGGTGAAAGTATAAGTTGGGATATAAAGGAAACTACTTCCTATTTTCAACTGGATAATAAATAGGAAAAAAAAAAAAAACAGATCCTCTACTTAATATGATGACAATCACACAACATTTGTAAAACTAATCCGTAAAAATATCAGGGGAAGTTTTTATGGACATCAGGCTAAGACTTCTTAAATAATTTACAAAACAAGGCACGTATGAGCTACTCATTAAGAGCAAAAGGAGAGCAAAGTTTCTTTTAATTACTTATAAAGTAAATAAATACTTCTAGAAACTTTTAGATGCCATTTTTCTCAGAAGACAATAGCCTTCCATTCTATAAAAGAAAGAATCGTTCCCCAGATGGCTAAGCTTCTCACAATACCTTACTTTCTGATCTCTAAAAGTCAAAAAGCACAGCTAAAATGTGCAGATTGTCTGGATCTGAAGCGGTTCTCAGAGTTCACAAACAGAAATGGGAAATATTTCCAGCTGCAAAAATAAGCAAAGGAAACTGCAGATTATTCTCTACCTAAAATGTCAAGGAACAGCTCCTTTTAATTTTTTTTCTTTTTTCCTTTTTTTTTTTTTTTTCTTTAAAGAAAGCAGAAGAAAGTTTTCCTGCTTTCCTGATTTTTTTGGTGCTGCTCCCGTTGCATTTTCCCTGGGCTCAGTGGAGCCAGGGAAGAGCTCCGAGGACATCTAGTGGATTTCATCCAGGGTAGCAGCTGCTCAGGAGCAACAACAGCAGCTTTCCTCACCACCGAATGCTACTAAAAGGTCCCAAAACACTTCAGAATTGAAATGCACGGTGTTATTTCAATTCGTTCAAGTTCTCATGATTCAAAGTATGAGTGAAAATTCAGCATTAGAGGGCGAGCGGAGCGGTGGGATCGCCTGCCTGCAATGCTGGTTGGCATCATGAGACTGAAACACAGACAGGACTTCCCCCAGCACAGTTTCAGTTTCCTGAAAAATACAGCAGCCTACCTTAAGCTGTTTGTGAGAATTTATTTACCTTAACACAACAGGAAAAGCTATCTCTCCATTATTTAATTTTTGCAAGACAACTTCAAGACTAGCAAGTGAGCTTGTTCACTCTCTTGCAATTTTTGCCATCAAAGACAGCTGGTTACTTGTTTGCTCCAATTCACATGGTGCTATTCTATGGCAAAACTAAAAACAGCAGGAAATCTGAGTGGACATCTTGCCCTATTTTAGTAGATATAGGAATGACTCGCAGGTTTTGAGGTAATGACACATTTATAGACCAATTCATTTTCATTTTCAAATCTGATCATGACCTTTCCTTCATTACCTTACAGAAGACTCACAGCCAGTGTACTCTCAAAGCAAGCTGCATTTCTAAATAAACTTAAGCTATTGGGGAAATGGAAAAAAACCCAAAACTACATGACCTTTTTTTTCCCAGTTCTTCCACAGCATGAAGAATTCCTTTACTATTTATTACTATTTAAATTAATTTCTTTACTTCAGAAAGGTCTCAACATAAGAACATATTTTAAAAAAATACATTGCTTCAGATAAATCCATATTACTTCCAGTATTTTCCCTCAAAGTCAATAGGATTCACCATTTCATCCATAGAAATTAATTAATTTGTTTTATTGTTGATTCTTATCATGCAGACCTGTTTCACAATCTGCTTTTTCCTGCTGCTTTGTCTTTCTGCTATGTCATTCTACTGGCTAAAAATAGATGTTTGGAGAAATTTCTGTTCTCTCCTTTAATATTTTCTTCCATAACAGGATCTCAATCCTTTAGTGTAGTTTGTAGGACCACAATCAAATAGATAGTAAATAATGATAATCAAAATTGCAGGCCACTGTAATTTCAAGAAGGCCAAAACTTTATCAAGGGCATAAATTATTCCTTGATTCTTTGCAAGATCCTAAAGTGTGTAGAGCTGAGAGGGGAAAAATATCTCAATCTTGATTAAGACCTGAAGTGTTTTCACACAATAAATTCAGGATATCTAGTAAAATGCTGAAGTTTCATGGCCTCCTTTACTTAGAATAGCTGCAGTTACACAGTAAAGTTACAGCCGCAATCTGGCACAGCATCTATGAGACACTCTATCCCCTTCGCTCTTTGAAAGAACAAATCCATATAATCCCAACACAGTACATTTCTTTACAGCACTTGTATTTCTAAGCAGCAAATTCTTTCCATGTCCCAAATGCTGTATTTACCATGAGCGTATACACAAAGTGGCTGGTGAGAGCCTTCACAGATTCTGTACACTTTTAAGTGGTATGACCTAGATTGACATGAAGTGGTCCATAAATCTCATATTCTATATTCTAAAACTTTACAGCTAAGGTCCTGAAAAGTCAGTATGTGTCTACTTATGCAAGTAATGTCAAAACCAGCAAGTTCAGAAAAATAATCACTGCAGCTTGTTTTCTGTTGAAGACATCTCTGGGTTTATAGCTTAAAAACATTTTCAATCCATTGTCTGGCTTTCCCCCATAATACTTTTTTTTTCTGTCACTGGGGAGAAAAAAGTTTGATAAGGACAGTAAAAGAGTGCTGTGCTACTCTTTATGTCACCTGTGCAAGGGAAAGCATAAAGCACCGAAAAACTAAACAGGGACCTGACAATTGAATTGTATTTAACCAGGCAAAGAGTGCTGTAGTGGGAATTATCCAAGCCTAACCAATATCCCTAAAAATTCATGAGATATCTCTAGAATAATTTCAAGGAAATACTATTGCCAAGACCTCATTTTCATTTAAGGATAAAAAATAAGCTTGTGGAAAAAAGGGGCAAAAATGTGGAAGAAGGGGAAACTGCTGTATTTTCTTCAACGTCACCCTAATCTCCATTGGTGTAAACGATGAGAAACTTGTGGGTATGACGTCACTGCTACATGCAACATAAATAAAGAAAAGAACCAAAATACTGAACAAAAATACTCTCTGCTAGAGAAAGACAGGTTGGACCGCACTCTGGGCTACAGGGAACCCATTTTTACTCACAATAGATCACTATCAGTGTGAAGTTAAAATATAGTAGGGGCCGTGTTCCAAGGCAGCAAGAGGAAAAATAAATCAAAAGTTTGTCAATGGTCATAGATTACAAGAAATTGCTTAAAACACATCAATGTACACATGATTTGTCCCCTCTGGGGTTCAACCCCCACGGTTCACAGCAAGGACTGTCACTGTAAAAAATATATAGAGAATTAGACCATAGCTGTTGCACAAAACGAAAGAAACAGGAAGAATAGGTCATCCAGTTTAGAGATTTCATCCCAGCGTGGTTGCATTTTATACCAATATATACATATATTTGGCCTCTTGCTGCAAAAACTACAGTTAAACGGAATAGGAAAGAGATTGAAAACATTTTTTAAAATTAACACTCTGCAAATAAAATTTCCACACAAGTATTTCTTGGGACAATATGCCATCAGCATTTAAGTGTTATCCAGGTAGTGGGACAGGTAAGGAGAAAGGGATGGCAAAGAAACTGCAAAAGGAAAGCAGGATTAAATGAATTATCCTTGGCCTTGTAGAAATGTACTGCTCTGCCCTGAATTAATATTAGGCCTAACAAGTTTGGACAAATGGCTATGTAGGTCAGACTAACGTTTAGACCCCAACAATACCCCAAGCTAATGTTCAGAAAGTATCTAAATTGAGTGCAACCTCAGATGCATTATTAAAGAATGTGGGTTTTAAGCATTATGGGAAACTGCCTTAATTACAGCCACCATAATTCAAATTTCCTCATAATTTCCATGTAAAGATATTCTTTCACATTTAATTCACCTGAATGTGTCAACATTTTTATATAGAACCTTTCCTTTCATCTTATATATTTTCTACATTCAGCTGCCTCTAATTACTATGTTGCTTGCTCATTAAAACATGTATTTGTCATGTGGAATTATATAGATGCATGTGTATGCAGTGTCAAAAATCAAATTGGCATAGTGACATATTACATGCTGACAGAGCAACTGACAGTTGCCTAACTCAATAAGGAAAAGGTTTTCTCAGTTTATGCTTTGCTTTGGTTAGAACCGCATTTTTAAGACCAATGATTTGCATCATTTACAGATCAATAACATATCTAAGTTTTTTCAAAAGTGATTAGTGATTTGAAAGCTAAAACATTTTATGTGAATAACAGGCTGCACTAAAGACTTACCTTAAAAACAAACTCAAACCCAAAAGTCAGGTCCCATAAAAGGGATTTCATAATTGTCAACAAAATTTGAGAAACAAAAATCACTAATTACTATTGAAATTTTCTGTTTCATTTATTCTGCTGACCGACAGCTCTTTCAAAACAAAGTAATTGCCTGTGAGCATGCTCCTCACTGAAAGCTGTTCTCAGTTCCACTAGAGGCTGCCTGCTATCATGGTATCTGTGGCCCCTTGTGTCTCAGAAACAGGAGCAGAGAGGGCAGGAGAGGGGAGATGATGAAAGGGAAATTTAAGATTTTATTCTCACTGACCCTTTTATTCTCACTAAGAAGTCAGCTTCTTCACCTGCCTCACAAGATTCCTTCTTTAGTGTTCAGTGCTCACTGCACCAGCTCTGACAGCCACCTCCTTCTTCTGCCTCACTAACTCAATCATTGTGTTTGTCCATCTGCCCAACACCTTTTCATTTCACTGATATGTGTGACCATGCCATTTGTAACCCTTCCAACTGCTACTTACAGGAGTTCTTACTCTTGCATCTCCATGGCCTTACTGCTGGTAATATCCATTGTGTTGGCTGGCTCATACCCTGTTTCCTCCCAGGTTTCAAAACACTGAGAAGGTTACCTTGATTCTCATTCATGTATAATATAAATGGCTCTTAACCTTTATAATGTGAGCTCCTGATTCCTATCTTCTAACATATGACAATGAAAAGTGTTCTTCTCATATTATATTGAGAGATCTTTGGAATTTACTATTTTTTTAAGCAGGACACGTTTAAAAAGCATACATCATGTGAAGGAGGAGTAGAGAAAACATAGAAATAAAATAGTTCTTTTTTTTTTGTTTTCTGATAAATGCAGATAAAATTAAGCAGGTAACATATTTCTCTTTAACTGTTGACTAATTTGGAAAAAATATTTCATTTGAGAGTTACAGGCACCCTGAGGCATCTGTAACTGGCTTTACCAGAACTTACTCAGCAGACTCATTGGCTTTGGCAGAAGTTCAAAGGTCACATTCTCACATGGATAAACTGTTCTTGAACAATTTTTTTCCAATATGTTAGGCAATGAATACATTCCTTCCACATCAGGCATGCTTTCCATGTGCTTTGCTCTCCTTGTGGCTACTGGGAAGATAAATACCATTTTCTGTCAGTTCCAGCTGCTTTCTCCCTATCATACTTTTGTTCCACACTCTTGGTGTTTTGGAGAAGAGAGGAGATTTTTTTAAATCTCCAGTGATAATTTTTTTTCTTTTTAACATGATCTTCACAAGTTCGTCCATTCCAGATACTCCAAAAGGCAGACAATTTTCAGCTTAGTCTTTCTTCCATCCTCTATAATAGTGCACTAATAATGTAGACTCAAGGTATAAATAAGAGACCTTTTTCCCTTTTAAAAGTAATGGTAAAATAGGCATGATCAAACCCTTCTGAGATCTTCCAATTTACCTAATCATTACTTTTGAACTGGATGATCTTTTTCATGGCAGAATACCATGGAAGAACATAAATATTTATACATTCAATGAGAAATTGATTCCCAAATAATTTTGCTATCGGTATTACAAATATGCATGGCTCAAACACATCTCTGGTCAAAGTGTAGTTGTGATAGCTCCTGAAAAAGATCCTTTCAAAGTATATATGGGTAATGTTCTGATTGCTACATATTTATAAAAATTCAGATGCAAAGTTTCATCTCCATTCATAAATTCAATTATTTCTTCATGATATACTGTCCAAACAGTTTAAGAACTTAACTAAAGCTAATATTAGCATTACAGCTAAAAGGATATATATATGAGGCGTTAATATTTAATTTCTTCCAGACAACCCTTTCCTCCAGCAAAACTGTTCACTTATTTCATCAAAAATTTATTTCGATAGCTATATGATAAAATATAATTCCCTAGTTTCTTCTTTTGCAGAATCAGGTTCACTGAGACAGACAGAAGTTCTTTACTTTACAGAAAACTATTGAAATGTTATGAATGAGAGAAAAACTTCACTGTTGGCTAATTCTTAACTCAGAAACCTCCACGGTTAGATCTAGCTTGACTTAATTCTTCAGTTTTTGTTAGCTTTGGACTTTGATTTACTTTTTAGTGAAGACACAGGTGTGAGGGGTGTGAAATGTAATAAAAACATATGGACTTCAGAAACCCAAATAGCACTTACTATGCTGCTTTGCATTTATTTCTTAGCTTTTTTGAACCACTGTGTAAAATATGTAAATGCATGTACAGGTATTCTTCAGGGCTGAACAGTTCATGAAAAGGAGAGGAAGGGAGGGATAGAAATATTACTTACGCCGTTTGCAGCCACATTTTTTTATCCTTTTGGGATCTGTGATGTCATCATGACAGGCCTTGCAGTAAAAATATGCCCTGGAGAGACAGAATGGAAAAACGGACACATTTCTTAATCCATATAAATGAAATTAGTCCCATATTTCCTCTTGTTGTAGTGACCAATTAATGAAACACACCAATGCTAATTTCCTTTAATCTTTGAAAAGGTTCGGACATTTAAAGAAGGAAACATTTGCTGCAAAACCATTAATTTCAAACATAAAGCCCCAAATAAGCATTTCTTTTAATATATTTCTATTTTAAAAGTACTTGGAAAAATGTATAATAATTATGACACAATGTACTACTTCATTTGTTTTTCATCTTAGAAAAAAGATCATCCAATGAACTTTGTAACAAAAAAAAAAAATTGTTCTTATCAGCTATTCTAAGGTGATTTATTTTAAAGACTTTTTTAAAGAATTTTTCAGGTTGTACGCTACTGTATGATCAACATTGTATGTTGGTCTTTAAGAGGAGTAGAAACGATGATCCTGGGAAATGTTGGCCTGTCAGCCTCACCTCTGTGCCTGGAGAGACCATGGAACACATCCTCCAGAAGCTGTGCTGAGGCATATGGAGGACAGGGAGGTCATTCAAAACAGCCATTATGGTTTCACCAAGGGAAAATCCTTCCAGATCAACCGGGGGCTTTCTGTGATGGAGTGACTACATCAGTAGATAAGGAAGTACTACAGATGTCATTGATTCAGGCTTCTGTAGAGTCTTTGGTATCATCCCCCAAAACATCCTTCTCCGAACTGGAGTGATGGATTCCAAGGGTGGATTAGGAATTGGTTGGATGGTCACATACAGAGGGTAGTGATCAATAGCTCAGAGTCCCACCAGGCACTTGTAACAAGCGGTATCCCTCAAGGATCTGTACTGGGACCAGTGTTATTCAATACCTTCATTCATGGCACAGACAGAGGCATCAAGTGCACCCTCAGCAAATTTTCAGGTGACACCAAGCTGAGTGGTGCTTTTGGCACACCTGAAAGACAGGATATCATCCAGAGGGACCCGGAGAAGCTCAAAAATTTGGCCCTTGGGAAACTCGCGTGGTTTAAGAAGACAAAGTGCAGGGTTGGAGCAAACTCCCATGTCAATCCAGGGGGATGAACAGATCCAGAGCAGCTCTGCTGAGGAGGAGTGGGGAGTGCTGCTGCATGAGAGGCTGGACATGAGCCAGAAATGTGCACTCACAGCCCAGAAAGCCAAACGTGTCCTGGGCTGCATCCAAAGCTCTGTGGGCAGCAGGACAAGGGAGAGGACTCTGCCCCTCTGCTCCACTGTGGTGAGACACACCTGCAAGTGTTGGCGGTCCCCAGCACAGGAAGGACAGGGACCTTGTGAGTCAGAGAAGGCCCCAGGATGGTTAGAGAGATGGAGCACCCCTCCTACAAGGAAGGACTGAGAGAATTAGGATCATTCAGCCTGGAAAAGAGGAGGCTTCTGGGTGACCCAGGTGTGGCCTTTTAGCACCTGAACGGAACTTACAAGTGAATGTAGAAACAGGACAAGAGGGAATGGGTTTACATTGAAGGAGGGTACGTTTAGATCAAATATTAGGAAAAAAGTTCTTGTTTGTGAGGATGATAAGACACTGGAACAAGTTGCACAGGGAAGTTTTGGATGCCCCATACCAGCACAAGGAGAAACAAGGAAGTGAGAAAGGATAAACCTTTAACTTTATATAAGATTTTCTAAAATTTCTGATTTAATAAATATGCATCAGACTGCCCACACAGAGAGTTCAATCATGACTGCCAAGTCAACATGTCTTATAAGGCTGACATGGCACATTTCATGAGGATCTGCCAGCAAGACTCCAGCAGGACAGTTACAGTTTACCAGGATTCTTGCTGGGCAATTGAAACATACTTTTTAACCTGAAGACTTTTCCCTGCACTTGTCCACACTCAGAATAGGTCAGCTCCCTGCCTATCTTCTCCACTCCCTCTTATTGCTTATTTCTCAATACAATTTGGCAGTAAGAGGCAGAGCCACCACTTTGCAACCACTAATATATTTTGCTGACAGTATGAGATTGTTAGATTTCTACAACAGTTGGGAGGACACCAAAACAAAACAATCTACAGTCCAAACTATGAAATCAAACCAAAACCAAACCAATATTAATACATAGCCTCAAATTAAACAGAGCCTTTGGCCCTGCAGCCAGGATGATTACTACTATTTCTTCTAGATTAACTACAGCTTGGCCACTTCAGGTGGAACTCCACTGGTAGTTAAGTGACCCATCACGAGAAAGATAGCAGGTCTAGATTACAAAATATGAACATCAGTGCATATGAATATTGAATATAATATATGAAGCACATATCAGTGCTTCATATTGGTTCAAATACAAATTGAAATTGCAGGGAGACACCACTGAATGCTATTAACATTTCTAAAATTAATATATCATGAAACTACTAATGGAATATATAAGTCCTAAACATGGCACACTGTTTCTCAAAGAAACTTCCAGGAAGATGACTCTTTCAGGCGATGAAATTGCCTTAGTATTTGCAAAATATAGAAGGAAAATGTAAAAGGAAAGCATCTTCTCTGAGCACGTGTACTTTGCTGCAGAAAGTTTCTGGTCTTCAAGATATTCACATTCCATCAAGAACAAAATAAACTACTTCCAAGGAAATGAGAAGAAAATGTTTTTCAAACCATGAGTTGATGTCAAGATGTAAGCCAGAAGAAGAAAACTGCCTCAAATTCTTACAATTTCTTTCTAATCCAGCTGTAAAACCCTTTATTAAACAAGAATCAACTACCACAAATAGTCCCTCACAAAAACTTCATAACATAAAGTGAATATTGGTCATTTCTGAAGTTCACTGCAGGACAATTGTCCTAAAGGGTATCTTCAATTCTATGCCCAAAATAAAGAATAAATACCTGAAGTGATTGCTGTAATAATTACTCTAAAGAATTATGGTAAATTACATGGATTTGAAAAATGTGGACTTCTGACACTAGTGCTTGAATGTAAATGAAAAAAGAATAATGAAGATGCAATTAATGCAGTTTGTATTATATTTAAACAGTCAACATTTTATGTGAAGCTATTTACCTAGGCATAATTGTTTGCAAGCATAATTGCTTCTTGTGGGAACTATTCTTCTAAAAACGCAAAAGTGATTCTAACAGAAAGAGCAATTGAACATTACATGTTATATTTCATTGTGGGATATATATGAATATGAATAACTTTAGCTTTAGGGAGCTGAAATGTCTTCATTAACAAAGCCAGAATAATTTAATTTGCATTTCAGGTATAAAACATGTTTAATTATGTTTTATTCAAAAATCATCTTTTTCCCTGCAAAAGACCTCAATTTCAGAACATATTTCTGACTCTGATTCATAGCTCAAAGGGTGAAATTAACACTTTTCATAATTGGCATTGTTAGTTAAAACACATCTGATAACCATTTGCTTTGCACAGAGCAGCTAAGAAATGTGGCAAGGGAGGCAGGATATTTCTAAACAAAGCCTTCTGCCAAAAGCCAGGCAGAATGGGAAATCTTGTTTCATGCTCACTATCAAATAAAATGTGGTAGACGAATGATGTGAAAAATTTATCTGAACTCCTTAATAACAGTTAACTTTTCCCTAACCTTAAAAATACAATGCTAAAAAATAGAATATTAAAAAGTTAAAAATACGATGCCATTTTACTTACAGTCTGAGAAAAAGTTGGAGAGTGTAAAATACCTTATAAATGAAAGAAAACTAGCAGCTCAGTAAAACAGTGTGATGCCAGTTCTGTATATTCAACTGGAGGAGAGCAGCAGAGAGGAAAAGAAATGTATGCTGCAAGGCAGAGTCCCTGAGGCAGTGCAGGATGTTCCAGAGATGGTGCCAGAGATGTGACAGGACAGCAGCACTGCTGCCCTGCTCTCCATGCTGCACCTAGCCAAAAACTATCTCAGCTCATTCAAGGAAAACAGAATTCAAGTTCTCTAATTTCACAGTTTTGGTGTTTTGACCTTCTTTAACTATTAATGGCAAGTATGCATGGTTGGGTACTATTTCACTATATTTAATCCTAAAAGGTTGGAACTTAATAAAGGGTATCTCATTTGAATAATTAATATTTTTAAGTATAAGATTTAGTAAAAATACCAAACTAATGGAGAAAATCAGTAAAAATCTGATTGCCTGACTCATGACAAAGATACAAATTACGAAGAAGCACTCAGCTGAAAATAGTCGTTTTGCTTTTTCTAAATCATAGTGACATGGAATACTTTCCTTTGAAAAATTCTTTTATCACATTGCTCTTTTGTTCTTCTAGCCATACTAGAATCTTAACAGACAAGAGTACACACATTTGGTCCTCAACAAAATATCACAATACTCCATTCATCCCAAATCTAGTACAGCCAGGTACACTGAGCCTGTGAAGTTGTCTGCGATGGTTGGGATATAATGCACTTTTGGAGTTTGATTTACTATGATGAGGCCATAGAGTTTTTAGTTCCGTTAAATAAAAATGACAAGAACATAACTATTATTTTGTTAATTCAATTACAGCATAAACACAGTAGCTAACTCGCGTCAAGAACTTGCTAAAGTCTATGTAGATAAGAATTCTTCTAAACCCAAACTCACAGAACTCTAACCCCTGTCCTCCTCTCTAATAGTAATTCCTCTGAGACACAATAAGTATAGAGAAAACAGATGAAAATATTCCACATTTTCTAGGAGGACTCAAAAACCCAGCCTCTTTATTTCTTTTCATATCTGCTGCAAATTTCATTTCCTTGATATTTAGTATACATAATTTAGTAGTTAGGAAAACTACATGTATGGAGGTGATTCAAGAGTAACATCTCAACTCCCCCTCAGAGTTTTGAAAGAGATAATAATGAATGCATTTAAATGTACAGAAAAAAAACCTGAAATTAAATGCATTTTTTTTCATTCAAAGATAAAAGCATAATTATTACCTTTTTACTTCTTTGGCATCACTTGCAATGAAGAATCCTAAGGTACCTTCTTGAATCTTGACGTGGTTTCCAGGATTGATTAATATACTGCTCAGTGAAACAAGAACAAAACCAACAAAACAGTAAGTTCATATAAATTTTAAGTGAATCTTCCAAATTAGCTTTATTTGATTCTGTTATAGGGGACCCACTAGTTAGGAAAGGCTGCAAGGAAATTTTAAGCCATTCTTCCTTGATATTTCCAATCAAATAAAAGTTTCACATGCTTTTTACAAAACCTTTAGTTTGAGGCAGTCAGATGCCTCTGCCTTTAATCACATCACCTAAGTGCTTACATGTGTTTACTTATCTTTTTGCTTTAAGTACGGACTACACAAAATCCTCTCAGAAATGTGAAGTGTGAAGCTGAGCATTGCTGTTTGCTTGCTCTGTCATGCAAAGCGGTGAGAAATTCACAACAGGGTGGAAAGGAAAGAATCATCAACCACCACTCAATAACAATAAAAAATATCGCCTATGAAATTAAAGCCTTTGATGCAAATTTTTGCCAATTTCTAGTGAAATAGAAAGTTAATGGGACCCCTATCTGGACATACAATGTTACTGTTTAAAATAATAAATGCACACATACACTCAAGGGGAATGGTACAAGACAACCAGTCACGACAGCTGAAAAAACATAAAATGAATAGAAAATTTTTAAAACACTGCTAAGCAGCCATGAGAGAACAAAAATAACCCAACCACCATGATAGAAAAGCCTCAGCTAACTTTGACAAAGGAACTGGTATCAACAAGTGAGGTACTCCATGTCTATGAAATATCTTCTTTATTTTCAAAACGATTTAACTCTAGACTTTAGGTAAGGCATTTTGCAAAGTACCAAGCTAAATATGAATATACAGATAGAGAGAAATATATTCTCCAGTAAGTTTTATTAATGTGCAATATATCGTAGCTTTTAACTCTCTAAAACTTAATATAGCTTTCAAATGTTTTCTCTGTTTTGTCTTTTATTCAAGTTTAGCTTTTCTAACTCAAAATGTAGTAATGGTACGTACATACAATTTAGAGTAAATAAAGACTGCCAGGAATTTAAACACTTGCCCCTCTAGCAAAAATTGATTTTAGGGAAGTACATAAAAACAAAAATAAATAAAGCACAATGCTGAACAGACATACATTATTAAAATTTGAAGGTCCAAAGTCTTTCATGCTATTGTTAGGAGGGAAAATGGATCTCAGTACATCTCTTATTTAGGATATTACGTATTTGCTACACATTAGGAATAAATTTGTATGATAACATATATAAAAGATTAGTGTGCACATTGTTTTGTGTAATTCCACATGCCTGCAAGGCAGTATGACAAGAATATGCAGGCCACAAAATAAAGTGTTCATGAATTCAGAAGTAAAAGGTTGGTCATGAAGCCATATTTCAGTCCCCATTATGTAGGTCTTATGATACAGTTCTGAATTTAATACCCACAAACTCCTTCCTTCTCAAAATCTGAAACTTCATTCAGAGGTGTTTTACTGCCATTACTTCAGGCATGGTTTCGTGTAATTTCTCTCTCTTTAAAATCAGCGTCCTATTTTTCTTGTGTGTTGTTCTGCAATGATCGTCACTACAGCATGCAAAAGATTCACAAACTCATGATTTCTTTGACAGAAAGAATGAAGTTATAGTATTAACCCATTTTACAGAGGAGAGATAAGGTCACTATGAGATATAGTATTTATTAATTTGGGATGCCTACAGGCCAACTTTTTCTAAGTGTTCAGCATTGCATGGCTCCACATGAACATTCTAGGAACTTTCACTGTCAGAGTGCTCAGCATTTCTAAAAGTCAGCCTCTGATTCCCAAAATAATGACTATACACAATCAGAGGTCAGCTGTAGAAGGTTTGGTTTCAATTACTATCTCCTCACACAGGTAGCCTGTCAGAGGTTGGAACAGAAATTTAAAAGAAATTTAAAAGAAAGCCTCTATCCAGATATCCTTCCCTTTCCTTCATTCACAGTTTCAAGCTTTGCAACAAATAAAAAGCAGAGGAAGGTATCATCACAAAAAGTAGGTTCATCTCCACAGCACACTTTACTAATACTTGCAAAAAAAAATGAAATGTGATGGTATAAGTAACACCTGTATTACACACACAGATAAATGGGACAAAACAAAGTTACACAACTGAACCACATCCATCATCAACTAGTATCACTAGTATCATAACTAGTATTTGTTAGTGAATTGGGTCTAATTGCTGCATTGCAATGAAAACTTCTTCCCGATGCAGTTTTAAAATGCATTTTCACAAGTTTTGTGATGGAATGAAACAGACAGAAGATTAAAAAAAATAAATAAAAAAAAGAAATAACTACATAAGAATTTCTTCATATTTAACCAGTCACTCAGGTCAAAAACAGGTTGGAAAATTTAGTTTTCCTGCATAAGCTTTTGTCACTTTAACCCACAAAGTACTTACTAGCACTTGCAGAGTACTGCACTGGCCATCTTAGTCTCCACCTTTCCTCCTCCCTGCCTGCTAGTATATAGTGGCCTGCCACTACACTGAGAATTTAGCTGCTAAACTCAAAAAAACCCTTCTATAGAGGCCAATCTCATGTATTTATTATACTATTCCTTACAAAGTATGTAAGGTCTTGTAGTATAGTTTGGGTTGGCTGCTTTTCTTAGGTTCAAAAGGGTACTGCTCTATCTGAAAATAAATTCTTTTTATTTCCTTTCTTGATTTTTACATTGTGTAAGTGTTACAGCTTTTCAGTGAAAACAGATGAACACATTTTTTTACATAGAGCCAGTTTCTTTTCCTCAATACAATTTTTGCATATAGATAAACCACACCAAAGGGTAAAAAATCCAAACCTCAGCAACTCAAACTCCACAAATTGAGGGAACCACTAGATTTATAAATATTCACTTTTCATAATGAAACTTAAAATTTGATGAAGTAATAAGGAAATTGAGCAGTTCTTTTGAGATGCATGAAACATAGCCTTAAATTAGAAGTAACTGGCTTCATTTAGGATGTATTGTGAGCATGATTTTGTATCTCAAGATTTTCTGAGACACATTAAATCAATTCACATGGCTCAGTGTACAGACTTTATTTCTGTCAGATCTTATACTTCGTTCACATATACCTCCTTTCACAAATACAATGTATTTATAACCACAAAATAGAGATGTGATCACAGTTAATGCAGTATGACCAAAATCTTCTGTTGGAAATGAAAATTAATTTGCCCCATCACTGCTACTGGCTAAGAGTTACAGCAAAAGCTCATAAAGCTTTGGGCTTATATACACATTGATTTATAACCAGAGCAAAATCATGAGCAATTTCTACTGAGCTGCATGGATATATTAAATATACTGCTTATTAAAGCTGCAACTGAATTATTTCTTCTGACACCTGTAGACTCATTAGCTGAAGTTATGCTTTGATAAGCACTCAGTCTAATATGCAGCAAGGGAAATGTTTTCAGTTAAAATAGAATATAGGGAACAAACAGCAAAGAGAAAAACAAAACAGTCTTCTGGGCATCCCAAGAGAAATGCATTCATCAGTTATTTAGAGATGCATGTGTTTTTTAATATGAAAATATGCATATATATATCCCCATAGTTGAGAATATAAGTACATGGCAAACCAAATAGGAGTTCTAAGAGAGAAAGCTTCAGCTAATGTCTAGTTTTTATGTCTCTTCAGGGCTGCAAAGGAGAAGGGAAAAAAGGACAGAAACTCGAGAGGTTTAATAGCAACACATATAGCTAATCCATGTGCATTCTGTGCCACACATCAGAAAAAAAATTACTGAAAATGATACTGATTTTTCCAAATAATGTTTTTTGTCATAAAGCACTATTTGACTTTTTATCTCTTAAATCTGATCATGAAACCAAGCAAGGAAGGCCAAGTACTTTAGAAGCTTGTAAGATCTTGATCAAACTTTGTAATTTTATAACATTTCTAGTTAGGGTTGCCTCAGAAAGTAACCAAGTAATAGCAAGCTCAAAAGCATTAAGTCATAATTTCTTTAATGATTTCACTTCCAGAAATACATTCCTCAGGACAAGAATTTTTCATGACAGGGCTCACATGACTGGTTGCTCCTTCACACATGAATGTTTAGGTCACATGGCAATTAAAGCCATGTAAATTAAATATGATTTAATGTATTCACTGGGAATTTAATGTACTTAGGAGAAGTCAGTTCCATTGCTTGTTGATAATATTACAATTAGGAAGCTACTTGTGGAATAGAATATGCACTCTGGAAACCTGTGTTTTACATTTATCTGCAAAAGTTACCCTGTTTGCTAAAGAAGATTCACTTGGTGACTAGATGCAGGATCATGCATCTAAGAGCAATTAAAATGTCCCACACTGAAAATGTGGAAATTACCCTTGAATTCAGTTGGACTCTTAGGAATCACAGAATGTTCAAAGAGACCTTTAAAAATCACCTAATTACAACTCTCATGTCATGGTCAGGGATACTTTTCACTAGAACAGATTGTTCAAAGCCCCATCCAATCTGACACTGAACACTTAAAGCACAGGAAAGAATCATGAATATTATCTACACAGCTGAAAATGAGTTCCCAGAGTGACAAAAATACAAGCAGGTGAAACAAAAATGGAAATCAGTGCACATTTGAGATGCACAGTTTAAAAAAAAAAAAATTCAAACAAGGTCACAGAAATTCTAGACAAATGTTTATGGTTTTCTTAACATACATTGTTCAATGAAAATTTCAGATAGGACATGGTGACTTTTTCATATGACAAAGGAGAATAGATATCTGTTCATGTTTATCACTGTGTGTGTTAATTCTGGTCAGCTTACTTATTGGATTGTATCTTTCAGATGTTTTAAGTACACATGCATACCTTCAATAAAATACAGATATATTAAAATATTTGTTCATCCATTCTTATCTATCTGAAACTACTCCAGAGCATGAGTGCAGCTCAATACTTTTTTTGGTAGTGCATGGATGACTGCACAAGACACCAATATTCTGACCTAGCTAAAGACTACTATATTGTATCTTCCTTTAAAGAACTAAAAGTAACCAAAAGTTTCCATTACTAATTGTGGATCTTCTATGGTTTTGTGAACTGACACTTTGGGGCAGGACTAATTGCCTCCAGCTATTTATTTTTTACTCACTTCTGCTGCTAGGTGATTTTTGTCTCCTGCTTTCAAATATCACATTTATTTTACTGAAATTATGCTTCTTGGTCTAAAACACTATTACAAAGTTATAGAAAACTGATAGCTTATCATATTACAAGAATATTTAAAACATTACTTCTAACAATTTATCAGCATACGAAAGATTTCAGTAGGAGACAACAAATGTTTCCTGTAGTTTTCTAGAATATTCAGTTATCTTCTAGGTGAACTATATGGAAAAAAACACCCAGTCAGAGTCTGAACCATCATTATGCACTATGTATTTACTGCTAGGCCACTTGCTAAGTGGCATGGCTCCACAATTTGCTTTGCATAGCTTGAAACTGAGTTGGTCGCCACTACTGCTGAAGTTGTGAATGGATGGAACTTCAAACTGTTAATCTAGACATAGTAGTGCAGTAGCTGACTCTCAGATGTGCATAGCTGTCAGCCTTCTCTGAGGAAAACAAAAGAGGGACCTTATTAATATGGAACAGATGTGGTCAAGGTCTTTCAACTGAGCTGACAAAGGCATGTGGAGATGCCCAGCAAGTACAGCACAGCAGATATGTAAGGGTAACAACAGTAGCAGAACTTCATGAAGACTAAAAACTGAAAGCACAGATAAGGTCAGAGACATGGATCAGGAGAGGTCTTTTAAGGATTTTCCTTATCCGTGCCTCTGTTATGTACTGTTCCTGATTGGTCTTAATTTCAACTTTACATTTTATAGATTCATCTAATCTATTTTAGGACTGAATTCTAATGCATTCGAGAACAGTCTCTCTCTTCCCTTGCAATTATGAACTAAGTCTGGATAACTAACAGGGGATTAGACATTTAACATTTTGATTGATAAAGTCAGGTATGATGAAACCCATTATCAGAAGCCAATTGATCAGTTCTTCCCTGCATAAAGGAAACTTGTCTGATTTCATAGCCCTGCTTCTTTTTTTTTGTTTGTTTGTTTTCAGCAGTATGGCCACTCATGTGACTGCTATCACCCTATTCTAAAGAGAAAAGACTAATTGTTGAATTAAATGAAACACAAACACCAAAATTTTGACTAAACTAATTACAAAAGCTGTTAACAATTCTGCTTTAAACTTTGTGGTAGATGTACTGTACCATTCCCCATGCAACTCAAACAGCAGCAATATAATCTAGTAATCAGGAAGATATAATATTGTTTAAGTACTATGAAAACATTATCTAAAACAAAATTATGTGGTATTACTTACTATAGCTACCAGACTTTTAAACAAAATCAGCTATTACTCTTGATTGTTTTATGCTATGCCCAGATAAAAAGTACCACTATTAACATAATGGCTTTTAAAACATACCATGTCATTCATCCAACTATAGAATTAGTTGGAGATAGTATTTTTTTGTTTCAGGATATGTTTTGAAGTAAAGTGTGAGCGTAGGTGCACAAATCTTATAGTGGGAGTTGTGCACATACCAGTTTTCATACTAATTGTAACTCATAAGTATTGCTTTTTCTTCTGGGTTCTATTACCGACATTAATTCATAATGCTCCTTATTGTTCTATACACCAGAATCTAGTAAGACACTAAAAAGAATACAAGGCAAAAGACACAGTGCACATTACATGCTGCAGTGTATTAAAGCTTAATTACAACAGGCATATACAAGGTTGCTCCCAGGAGTTAAGGTTTTTACAACAGCACCTACTAAGTCGTGGTGTACAGGATGTGCACGAGGTATTTTATTTGGGCATAGTCCAAACTAGTTCAACAGTGATGGTGAACTCATTACACTTGAAAACAATTAAATTATTCCTTCTGGCTCCAGAAGTGATTAATTATCAGTACAATAAGGCAGAACAATATACTTTATTCTGGGAGCAAGCAACTTCACTTGGTACAACACTTCTTCATATTGCTCATCATGCCAGCATTAACATGCCTTCACCACAAGATAAGGTATACTTAAAAGCAAGAAGCAAAGTAGAGGTGCAACAGCTGCAGATCCTTGGAGATGCTAAGTGTTGCAGTAACTTCTCTGCAGTTGGATCATATCAATAATGCCAAACTGACAGGAAGCCACCTCTCTTATCACACATCTACTCAGAAACTATAGGAAGATAAGACTAAAACTTAAATACATATAACACACACAACATACACAACAGAACAGACATGGGAAATAGAGTTTAAAGAGTACAACGAAGAAGGAAATTGAAATGTCTGGACAATGAGAGCAGGTCTCCAAAGACCATCATTGACAGTCAGACAGAGTGCTATAAGCAATTAGGAAAAAAAATAAGCTGTCAGGGGAAGAGAGACGAGGAGAGACAAGGATATGGAAGAGCATGCCTTATTTACTGCATCCAAACCAATAACAGCATGATAGAATGTAGACTAGAGAGGGACTCACAGCATGGTACACCAAAGAAAACGCAAAACATGCCATCTCAAAAAAAACCCCAAAGCTGAGGAAAAAATTCATTAGTAACATTTTCATAAATGAATTAATAAATGTCATTAAAATGAATGTGACATATAATACAAACTATCCATGGCACTTTCGCAGTACAATAGCTGTAATGAGTACTGTATTATGAGAAACTGGACTCAAAACAGGAGCAGAAATGCAAAGAAACAAGTATCTGGTTGTTGTTAATGGAAGATGAGACTGCAAGAGAACATGAACTACTGTATTGTAAGAAAGACGTGTTTTGAAGGAAGACTCTGGGGAAAGAAGGACATCAATGAAGGTGTGAATATGAAAACAATATGGCAGCACAAGGGCTGGTAAAGACGAAATATACATCGTCACGATACACTCAAAATGAGGACAGGAGAAACAGTAAAATCTGCTTTTCAAATGCAACAATCTGAAACACCAATGACTCCACAAAGGGGGAAAAAAGGCCTAAAAAACTAATCCTGATTTATTTTGTACTTCCTGCAAAGAAGTTAGTGCGTGAGTCACAAGAAACACTGGAGAGACAAAATGCTGTTCTCTCTCTCCTCTTTGAGATTGGGGGCTCATATATAAATAAACACACAGATATATATATATATATATACACACACACATAATAAAGATAAATAAATATATAGGTATATATGTGTGTGTATATACAGAGAAAGATAGACAAAGATGTTATCTTCCTGTGTTCTTGGCAAGGAATTAGTCCTGAAGTTAGAAGGAGTGAAGGTAGGATTGAGGTTGGAAGGAAAGGTAACGAAGAGGGCATACCGCTTTCGGCTTCTGCAAACGACAAGAAAAAAATTGCAAATCAAACACTTGGATAAGAAATCAACTGACACCAAAGCAAAAGCAAAAAAACCCTTAATTTAAAAGTCTTCAAGGCTTAAAGGTTTTTCTGCTGAGAATGAGAACAAATATATGGATAGACAAAGAGAAAATTTTACAAGAGGAGTATAAATGGGGAGCAGGAGGGAAGAATCCTGGTTAGGCTTTCCTTCTTGCTTAGTTATGTAGAATTAAAATACAGGGGGAAAAGGATGGCAGAAATCTCTCTAAAAGGGATTTCAGATGATAAGTTTGATTGTCTGAATTTTGAACTGTTATTTTTTTCTATATATTTAATATTGGGATATTTTCAGGTTCATGTTCTCCATGTTTCCTTTGCATTTTTCTACAAAATAGCAAAACCTCTCCAAATGAGCTAATGCCATTTTTTATGCGATAATATTTGGCTTGCATCAGGGAGACAAAAAATCATGTAAGTGCTTCCTGTTCTTAATCATGGGTTATAACATTCCCAGAAACCAATTAGAGATGAAGGAATGGTTAACTCATACCATGAGCTGGAGTTACTAGAGCACTAACTTTAGCAGATGGTCGGAAACGCTCTAGACTGAGTTATGTAAACCAGAGATTTCTTTGATAGCTGAGAAATAATTTAAACTTTATCAAATATATAAAAGCAAAGGTTAAAAAAATCTAATCGCAGGGTTTTTTTAATTAATCTTTAAGATACCATGATGAGAAGCAGTTGCCTAAAAAGTTAAACACACTCTAGATACTCTACCCATTATATGAAAACTGATATGCATTTGTCATAACTATGTTGCTTATATTTAAGCTTGAATATCTGCTTTTAAGAAATCCTGTAAAATCATAATTGCAATTAATTACCTACCTAAACTGACAAAACTTGTTTTCAAGGCATGATTTCTCTTTTGTGTAGCTTTATTAATAGTCAGGAAATAAGAAAAAAAAACCCAACACCTGCAGGCAGGAAGCTCAGCTGCCACTGACATGTAAAGCAATATTAGCTCAGATAGAGTTCTGATCATTTTCAATTACATTGATTTCAAATACCCTACAGTAGAGATAAAAGAATTTGACAGTACATCAGAAAGGTTTAGAAAACTACAAACTAGGTGACTACCTGGATGAAAAAACCTATGCAGAGGTAAATTAGTACTTATGCCATTCTACATCTAACAAAGATATTAAACGTCAAATAAAAGTCTGCCATCCAATGGGATGGGACTACTATTTATCCTTAAGACTGAACTGAAAATTTAAAGAGGGGATTAGGAAATTTAGAATGCCCTGTTTAGAGCAGCATATACTCCTCAACCTTAGTCACTGCTTTAGCTCTGAGTGCAAAGTGATGAAGGCAAATGAAAGTGATCTTAACAGAAAACTCCTTGTGCAAGAAAAAAAATCTGAGGTAAAATTTAATTATATAGACACTTTGTTATGACTAGTAAAAAATTAAACAGTTGGAAGCAAGATTTTCTCATGCTTTAAATAAAAAGAATGTTTTGAAAATTTCCTCTGCTTCTGAAATTACTGTTTCAAGACCTGTCTCAGCTATGGCAGGAAACATTAGCTCTTAATGAAAGGGTGCCATCTACACCATGTTCTAAATTTTTAGTCATATTTAACATCTTTTCTCTAATTTTTAAATTATATAGAATGTCCTCTTTAATAGTTTCACAAAATCTGAGTGCAAAGTATAATTATAAAATAGTATCAGCATGTATCTACTTTTCGTCACTCTCATAAAGACTGAAAGCTTAAAAGAATACTGATAGTCAGTTCCCACTTCGCCTTTATGAAGAATTACCAGGATGAGATTTGGATATGAACAGAACAAAATATTGCCAATCTCAGCACCAATAAACATAATTGATAAATTTACATTGCTCAAAAGGAGCTTGTCCTTCTAAACTATGTTATTCTAACTTTAATTCCTCACTTTTTCATTTAATAAGATGCATGGAAATGCAAGTTTACTTAGGAGGTGAGAAACTGAAGTTTAGTCCTATCATCTTTTTGGTTTGACTAAAGGATCAGAAAACTGCAAATATCTAGTTAACGTAATTGAATTGAGCACAGGAACAAGTAGAACAGTAAAGATATGCTGCAGGTAGCTCTGTGATTGATAAAACAGTGGCTATGAAATGATCACTGGTTAATAAAATCAGCAGCTATTACTGTGGATCAGGGTTACAAGAAAATTTGATTATCTACCTTATATGCTCTCCTCTTTTTACATACATATTCAACAAATCCAGCTGTTAATTAGTATTGCTTCCAGCAATTTTAGGCTCTTTCTTTCCCTACTATAATTATTATTACACAATGTTACCTGTGTGGCTTTAAGTAAGAAATATATGATTGTACCACACTGTAACACTGTGTTACTTTTTGTGGGATCCTCTGCATCACCTTTCGATTAAGAACTCAATCCAACTCACACTGAAGTTAGTGCAAAGAATGATATGGAAGCCAAGAACAATCTGTTATTACTGCAAAAGACTGCAATATTAGCATTTATGTAAGTAAATGACAACTGAAGTAATAGCAATATAAAGTTGGCCAATAATTGTTAGGAGAAAAAAAGAGAAGCCAAATATTTTTCAACACAAAATCTGGTAAATTGTTCTACTGCTATTATATTGTATTTTTCCTTTTTCTAGCAAGGGATTAAATTGTTTATAGACAGAAGAATAGATTGTTTGTTTTACATTAGTTAATGCGGAATGAGGCCTTTCAATGAAAAAGCATTTTAAGAGTCCAAAGGAGCTAAATACAGGATAGAAAAAATCTGATAATAAAAAAAAGGATTTCTTAATCAGCGTAGTGTGAGCAAAAATGATATCTAATAGTACATACATCACTTCACATTTCATTTTGCAACATATGGAAGAATCCAGAAAAATCAACTATAGGGCATGGAAATACTCATAAATAGTTGCAACTGCTTTTTCCATGTCCAATGTCTAACACAGGTTTTCATGATTATTTTAATAAAGAATAATTATGAAAGTTAATACTAAGTATTACACTTTCAAAACCCCAGAACCTGTAGAATGAGTTCAATTGATAGAACTGTCTCTCCTGTGAGAAGAAGCAATTGTCCTCTAAAGTGCCCTTTGGCCACTAAAATGTAATTAGTGGCCAAAAAGAAGATGAACTAGTATGTATCACTTCAGGTTTACCACAGCAGTACAAAACATAATTTCAAACGAGGAAAATCAAATTTCTCTCAGAGTTAGCATTGTCATGTTTTTGTTATATGAACCTCCACATGTTGCAGAAAACATTTAAAACATTTTTGTTACATAAAAATGAATATTGTTTAAAGTACTGATGGACAAGCTGGTGAAAGACTAACTGCGATGTTCAATCAGGTTTCTATGAACCTTTGCACAAAAAAAATTGCAAGAAACACTTGCCATCTATGAATCTGTGCTAATTTTTTTTTTCTTTTTGGTTGACAAAAGTAGCCAGTCAATTGGTAATTTCAAGGCTAAATTAATCTTTTCCAGTTTCATTATGTTATTCATGTAAGTTTTGTCAGAACAGATACCATTAAAAATTATGATTACCCTATATTTGTTTATCATGTATCGTATCTAAATTGGTTCTCCCAAACTAATGTAGATGAAATATGTATTTTGAGAATACACATAGCCAAAATAAATTTTGGTATCACATCTGTTTTCCACTTTTCTGTTTTCAGTAGTGTAAGCTGGACCTCTGATTAAAAGTGATATAAACAAAAAAAAAAAAAAAATTAAGCTTTGCTATTAGTCAAATCCCTCCTGGAGATGAGACCTATACACTACTGCACTTTTTACTAAACATTCTGACTTGGGTTAACTTTAGGGAGAAGAGGGCAGAAAGAAGTCCCTGTCAGTCCTATGCGAAATGCTGCAATGCAACGGCATGCTCATTACATTCTGAAATGTTTCAAAGAATAGCTATGTTCACTCTGAAAAGAAAAAAGCAGGCCAAGTTCTTGGCAGCGCGTTTGAGAGCCTCCCCAGCTGTGGCATTGGACGTACCTGCTTTCGCGTTTTTCCGACTTGTATTCTATGGCTATCATTAGGAGCTTCAGTTTCGCAAACACCAGTCTGCAGGGAGAGAAGAGCTCAGGAGTCAGCGCCTGCTCACATCCAACATCCCATTACCACAGGGGGCTGCTCCCACCACCAGGTGCAGTGCCAATTCAGAGGTGTGCTGGCTCATTAGGAAAATTCTGAGGTACAGAATGGCAGACCCAGAACCTGGGTGAAGACTAGCCTTACATTACTAAATATCAGAAGGCTCTCCACTACTAGGAGACAGATTGGTTAGTTTATCTTCAATTAATACCATCCACACCCGGTTCAGCAATATCCAAGGACACAGAATATCAGGAACTACGTTCACATATTGAAAATACATTGGTTGGAATATGTTCACACAGTACGCACATGGAGCTATAAATACAACTTGCAGACTGATATTAACTCCTCCTTCCGTCTAACTCTTCACCCTAGTGGTGACAACAAAAGCTTGAAACTCTTCAGCAATATTGAGTGTCCCACCCTCATTGTCCCTGCACGCTCTTTGTTATCCAGACTGTAGGGCTGCAAAAGAATCACATTCCTAGACTTGCATTTATGACAAATAACTTGAGGAAGCAGAAAATTTCATTCTATTTCAGACTTTTAAAATGTCATTGGCCACATGAATTTTAAAAGCTACACTACAAAGCCTGTTCTCAAAGTCTGTGTATTTCACGGGTAGCTGAACACACTAAGCACTGATTGAATTTCCCCTTTACAAACCAATGCAATGGACATTTTGCTGTCCTTGTCCTTTGGTTCATCTGGAAATTGAGCAGTCAATTCAATAATGAAAATATCTATGCACTAAACTCATTATTAAATTACACTACATTTTCATTTTCAATGTGCTTTTAACAGAGCTATTAGTGTGCTGGAAAATTTGAGATAAATATTTTGCTTTACTTAAACTAGACAACACAGTTTTCTAATGTTCCAGACAGCCAAATGCTTGAGGAGAGCTCCAAAGTTTAGACATGTTTCTAGATGTCAATAAGCACCCGTTCTTTATTGATTATTTTACCAGCACAGATAAATTAATGTCAGTTTTATGTCAAATACAGTATCAGTCACATCCTCCTACAAACTCATATAGAAACTTGACACATTTGAAAATGGTCTGGTGTGGAGATTTAAATTTCATTACTGTAGCTAGTGTTAACAGCACAAACTACTGTTCATTCTGAATATAATACACACTTCTGAATTATGAGATTTCCTGTTTCAAAAAACCCACACAAATTTTTATACCTACAGTAAAAAACTTTTCCCCTCAGTAAACTCAACACAGGTCGGCTGAATCAGTAGGATGGACTGAGAACCCCTTAACTTTACCAGCCAGTTGAAGACTGGGCTCTATAATAGCTACTTCCCAGACAATTTCAAAATGGATAATATTTGTCTAACAGTTGTTTCCCTCTCATTCTTATGCCATGTTTTTGCTCCTGTAAAAATTGGGAAAGGTGGGGGAGTTAGAACAGCAGAAGCATACTCATCCTTCTTTACATTAGAGATGGTGTTTTATTTCTTCATCTGTTTCCCTGTCCACAGCCCTTGTGGTGACCTTTCAGTACAGCTGGAATGCCAACTGAAGAGGAAATATGAGTGTGCTAAACTAACCTGCTTATGTGGAGACAGTATTTATTATACAAACCTCATGCATATAAATGTCTCATTCACAGACTCATTCTGGGATAAATAAAAGCATTTCTCAGTCTCCAGAAATGAAGTTGCCACATGGCTATTGCTGTGGTTATGTACTACGTGCTTCTTTCTCATAACTGAATAGACATATCTTCTCTGACATATTTCACTTGTTGCAAGTGGTTTGTAACCACTTCCACAGAGCTCTGGGTGTCACACATCTTACACGACTTCAGGAGATCAGTTTAAATTAATGAATAGTTTCCCTAGAATTGAAAACAAGCCACAATGGTCATGCTGACCACCACTATTCAAAGAATGGAAATCATTAGAAAAATAACAGGATAGTGCTTGTGAGTAAATAACTCAATTTAAAAAGATTACCGATGAGTTTGTTCAATACCAACAACATTTAAGCTTTCGTTTACAATCACTTAACTACAAATCTCTCCTGAAACAAGGCACTACAATGTCTCAGATACTTCCATGCAGTGATTGCTTTAATGTTTATTTTATTAAACAGCATCTAGCAACATTAGGACTTCAGAAGAGTGAAAAGGCCTCATGCCAAATAACGAGATTTCTCTTGCAAGAAGGGAAACACTTCCATGTATTAAATGTATTTCTACTTACTCACAAACTGCAGGGAAGGACAAACCCACAAAGGCACTAGACAGATATTCTGTATACATCTCATTTGCAACTCCTTCCAGGTAGTATTTCTGCCATGTATCCTCCTCGATCTGAAACCAAAGAAACATGCAAAGTTTTGAGTAAAAATCACAGCTTTCTTTTAAATTTAAAAATAACTGCTTAGACATGAATCAGATTTTAACACATAAGTCAGTACACTGTTATGGCAATTAACAATGCTTATTTTTAAGCGATTTTGTAGAACGCTGAAAAAAAAACCAAAACAGAGTCCCTGTATTCAGTAAATCAAGTATCATATGCAAAAATAATACATATAGTTATAACTCTTGTCAAGTACACTGAGCATGGGACAAAATAAAGTTGTAGAGAGGATGAGGAAGAGTTTCCCAATTTTCTCTTTTTAAAAATAGTAGAATCACAGAATTTTAAGGGTTGGAAAAGACCTTAAAGATCACCTAGTCCCAAACCCTTCCTGCCGTGGGAAGGACAGCTCTCACCACACCAGGTTGCTCAAGGCCTTATCCAACCTGGTCACAAATACTGCCTGAACTGGGGCATCCACAACCTCGCTGGGCAACCTGTTCCAGCATTTAACTACTCTCACAGTAAAGAATTTCTTCTGAATATCTAGCCTAAAATTTCTCCTCTCAGTTTTTACCTACTAGCCCTTGTCCTATCACTACAGTTGCTAGCAAAGAATCTCGCTCTGGCTTCCCTGCAGCCCCCTTCAGATACTGGAAGATTGCTATGAAGACTCCACACATCCTTCTCTTCTCCTTGGCCAGGGAGGCACTGGCAGCTGGGAAAGGGAGGGAATTTTTCTGCTCTGCTCTGCACCAGGACAGCTTCACTCAAGTCCTGGGGGCAGTCAGGAGCACCACAATGTAAGAAAGACATTGAG
>VRYO01001366.1:13749773-13813796 GCA_009812075.1 Sialia sialis
CTATGATCCTTGTGTGTCCCTTCAAACTCAAGATATTCTGTGATTCTGTGATTCCCTTGGACCAAAATGATTCAAGTTTTCAAATTTCAGTATTCCAGAGCTATTTTGACAGGACTTAATATAGTATTTTAGATAACTTTACACTTTTTATCTCACGGGCTGAGTATTAAGTTGGGATTCATCAATCTTTTTCTAATGTTAAACTAGTCAAAAGGCACTCTTTCAAAAAAATACTCTAAAGAACAGGAGAATGGAAACTTGTTAAGAAACCTGGTGAAATGTAAGTTACAAGAATTTTTTTCCTCTTTTTTTTCTGTGTTCTTTGGGGGTTTTTGTGGGGTTTAGTTTTGTTTACTTGTTTGGTTTTTTGTCTTTTTTTGTTTGCTTTTGATTGTTTTTGTTGGGTTTTTTTTGTTGTTGTTTTATTCCCTCCTCCTGTTGACAGGCTGCCAAGTAATCAGTTACTCTAGTTCTGGAGATGTAAATGACTGCAAGAAGAAATTGCAGTATGGAGATGTTCCAAATCATATACAACCTGACAAGTAGGCTGCAAACAATCAGGAAGAATTTCTTCCATAGAAATTGTTTCACTATTCAGAGGCCATGTGGGACAGTAAAAGGGATTTGCATTGTGTTATTCCCCACCACACACAGAGAAGCCATATCACATTTTTTATAACCCTTTTTTTACAGGAAGCTTGCAAATGTTGCTGATCAGCAAGTCTATATACAGAAGAGAGATAAAGTGCAGGCTTGGTAGAAATAATAAGAGCAATGATAGCAAGGGCATTTTTCTAACTTTTTGTCTATTTTGTGGCTTTTTTTTAGATTGACACCACCTGGGGTTGGGAAAAAATATACAAATACATTACATATCTCCCTTTCTACTTTCTTCCCTTGCTTTCTTTTCTTTAGGCAGATGGTTTTGATCTGGGGGAAGGAACTCCAGATCAGACCTACAGCTAAATACTCACCCTTAGTTAAGGACCAAGAAAGGACTGGAAGAAACCAAACATTCACAAAGCAACAATGAAGCTTCATAGATACCAGTTAGTATTAAATTAAACTTCATTAAGTGATTGGAGTGTTTAAGAAATGATCTGTTAGGATACTACAAAATGTTGATTATAGAATTCAAAGAATTGCTGATATTTGGCATGCTATAAAATATTATTATAAGATAATTATAAAGATGATATTTCTGTTTTATCTCCACCTGAACCATGACATTTTCCCAGTGATTTCAAACAGAAAAATGGTCACCTGCCTAGTATCTTTTTTAAGGAAAAATACTTTAGGAGTCATTATGCTCTTGACTACTTTAAGCCTGTGTGATGATATTTTAAAGCTTCACTAACTGATGGAACTGACTCAGAATGGGCCATACTACCACAACAAATTCAGTCTGTATCTTCCTGATTCCCCTCTAGTACTGCAAACACACAATTATCTCTCCCTAAGTCACACTGCAATTCTGTCTTCTGAGAGTCGTTAAAAAAATTATCCACTGTTTCAACAGCTGATATGAAAAATAGCTGGGAAATTACATAGTGCAATCCAAGAGAAAAAATGCAATTTTAATCTGAATCTTTTTTTTAATGTCATGATACTCCTCTGCTCTCCTCTGTCTTATATATAGATACAATATTGTTATCAGCAAATATATTAACATATACAATCAATTCCTAGTGAGACATGGTGACAGAGATACGAAAAAATGATGTAGCTCTTGCAAATACAACCATTAGTATTGTCAGAAGAAAATTAAAACCTTTAATACACCCAGCAGTGTAATTATCAGGAGCTCTGTAGCTCCAAAAGATCTATCTTGCTTATAGCATTTACTTTTCAGTGTAATGACATAAATAGTTACATGAAAGAGATTGAGTGTATCTGAACCTGATCATGCTGTATAATCTCTTCTGCCAAGATCTAAGTATCACTATCAAGACAGGGAACGAAAGCTAGAGTTGCAGTGTGACCTAGGATTTTTCATTGCATTTTGCAAGGGAAAGGATGGTGGAGTGTCTTTATAAACATTAAGGAAGCAACAAGATTAGAATTCCTTTATAGCACAGTGAAAATACAAGTAAATTCTGCTCCTTAGCATTGAGTAAGTTCAGCTCATCACCACCATGGAAAGAGCACAAAACAAGACAAAGCCTTTGAGGATGTTAAAATTCTCTGTGTCAAACAGCCTAGATGAGAATGAAAAGGAAGTACCTACAGAATTACAGAATGGTTTGGGCTAGAAGGGACCTTGAAGACTGCGTCATTCCACATCCCCTGCTGTGGGCAGGGTCCCCTTCCACAGGATCAGGTTGCTCAGAGCCCCATCCTACTGGCCTTGGACACTCCCAAGTATGAGGCAACCACAGCTTCTCTGGGCACCAGCACCTCACCACACTCACAGTTTAATCTAATGAAATCTAATTTATTTAATCTAATCTTTATTTAATTTACTTAATTTAATATCTAATCCAATCCTGCCTTCTGGCATTTTAAAGCCATAACTCTTGTCCTAACTCAACAGGCCCTTGAATATTCTTGATTGGTAGTTGAAAAGGAAGTGTACATTGGAAGCAATGTAGTTTAAATATTTCCTCCCATTCACCTCCCAAATTCCTCCCATTTCAGCCTACCCAAATTTCTTGAGTGAATGTTTAATTTTGTTATGCCTTTGCATATGGATATCTAAGTCTGACAAAAAAGTAATTGGCTGAAAGCAGTTCTTATGGTCATATAATAGACTGAGGCTTCTTAGATTTACAGTCTTGGAATTGCATTTCCTTAATTACTATAAATTATCAACTACCTCTTTACTCAGTTCCATTGCCTGCTGAAATCAAAGCTAACAAATATCCTTAATACCATAAAGACTTAACAGTCAACTATTTCCACAGCTTTCCATATGCAAGGATGATTTTCAAAATTTGTATAAAGAGTATATTTTATAAACCATAATTTCAGATTACTTCTAATCTCAAATGAGATTTATGCACTTTTCCTCATTAATAATAATGTAGAATTTTGTAGTGTATTAAGGGAGAGAGAGTATCCTTTAAATCTAATGACATCTAATTCTTTTTTAGATTCTGACCTTGATGGATTTGAACTGAAAGGCATACAGGCTCTACATCTAATAGTTTCAAACATACAAAACAGGGCAAGATTTCTAGCCAATCACGAGGTGAAGGACAGACTGGTGTTGATCTGTTCAAATGATTGACTGAAAATGTAGCCCCATGGTAGACTTTAGCCCAAGACAAATACCACTCTTACCACAAGGACTGATACCTTGTATATACAGCAAACAGTTTTAAACCACAACAGGTTTGAATTCCTAGAATCAATGATTCAAAAGCACTACAGTTGCAAAGATCTTTACATGATCTTTGAAGAGAAATGTATTTGGTAACAGGCTACATTTAATATTTGGTCTAGGTCCCTCCTGTGAGGAGGGTCATGCAATCAGTTTATTATGCAGATTCCTGAAGAGCCTCACAATAAGTCAAGACATTGCATTTCGTTCTCACTCCCCTTTTAATGGCCTCCTACAAGTCAAGGAATTCACTGTTCATACTCCAGTTCTACACTTTAAAACAGCCCAAGGCTGCCTAGGTGGTCAAAAATAAACAGCAAACAAATTGATGTGTTCCATCAGCGTAGGTAAGCACCCAACTGATGTAAATCTGCGTGGCTTTCTTATGGCTCTCTTTCAGCCTGGACTAGAACGGAATGTAAAGTGGGCATTGCATATGTGTAGGTGTGAGCAAAAGCTGCCCAAAGAGCCCACAAAACATTCCTGCTCCCAAAATAGCTTAGAGGATAATAGAGACAGCTCTGGATAATTTTCAGAATGATGTGTACAAACTAATTTGGCTGTATGTTACACTTGAGTAACACATTCCACATTTTATTCATTTACACAACAATACTAACTTGGCTTGTAGCTTGTAGATTGGCTTGTAGGATTTATACAAGGACAAAATTTGATCACCTCTGCCTGTTATTCCACATATCTGCTTTTTGTAATGTTTTTAATACAGACAGACTTCTGGTATGCACTTGCTAATTTAAACAATACAGAAATGGCAGTATGGTAGAGTATTTCCTTTTTTTTTTTGAGACTGTGCAAGTTAATAAGCAGGTCAATTTCCTTTTTTAATACAACAGCAAAAGTCTATGTTATAAGAAGACTGGATGATTAAAATACAATTTACAGGTGAAAAGTTTTGTGGGTTTTTTTCCCTTAGCATAGAGTTTGGTGCAACCTATCTGTCTTACAGTGCTTACAGCACATTAATCTTTTTTAAGCTGATTTCCTTTTTGTTCCATTTGGTGCCAAAAAGAATATAAAGGATTCCATATGATATTACATTACTAAAACCAAAAGTAAAATATCAGGAACAAATATAATATTTTGAGGTTTCTTAGTTTGTTTTACTTCTAACACTGAGCAGACTGTTTACACAAATAATTTTGCTGTAGAGTAATACATAATGAGTTAAATGTGTGCAGTGTCACCATCCATCATGTTCATTTGTGTTTGACTGACCAAACATTTATGGCACACTAAATCACTTTCTAATCACGCTATGGAGGCGGAACAAAACACACATTTCAAGCTTTCATTAAAGAACACAGAAGTTTCCGTACATTTTCCTGGCAATCTCCTGGCTGGTGAGAGACACCACTAATAATGTTTACCCAAGGAATTTAGGAAGGTCTGACAGTACTTAAATTGAATGTTCTTAATGGAAAGGGGTGAAAGTTCTTTTAGGGAATGGACATCTTTCTCTTCAATACAGTCCTCTTTAGCATTTCTAATCAATGTAGCTGTTCTCCTACAATGCACTGATGATTCACAGCCACTATTCAGTAAGTTTTCTCTTTCAAGTTTTTAGAGTGAGACATGAGAACCTCCTTTCAGCTAAATAAACAAACATTTTGTTATCATCAATAGGGTTAGAGTCACATAAAGAAATGTGTCTCAATTCTTGTACATTTATTAGACTTCAGATTTTGAATTAGAGATCTTTGGAAGTGGAGATGTGCATTTTACTTGCCTAGAAAATTCACTCAATTATGTGGCAAACATATTTTTAACCAGTATTAAAGGAGTATTGCAATCTTATGGTGTTTTTTCCTCCCAGTGCCATGTGAAGATGACATTTGAAGTCACACAAGTTATGTCTGCACATTACTCTGCTTGTAACTGTATATAATCAGACACTGACAATGACATTGTTATTTTTATGCTTATTCTGTGTACAGAGAAATACTCAAATGTAATTTGAGTAACACCTTGCAAAGCTGAGCCTTCAGCTTAAAACTGTTCATCAATGATATCCAATCCATAACTGCACTGGAACTACTATAAATATGTATTATAAAATAATAAAACACAGGTGGCTAAGATAATGGCAGAAGTGGTTAGAGATATCTTCTGGAAACATGCTACCTGTACATATCCATGTTTTGACTTCTTTAAATATTTTTAGATAAAAATCCAGACCATAAATATGTTCCCCCACAGTCAGACATTTATACACTTTTTTTTTGTGAATCTCTCCACCTTCTCACTGTTTGAAATCAATATTAAAATAGCTTGAATTAAGACTGAGGCTTCTGAGGATACCCATATATTTTGATCTCCTTAGGAGAAAATTGACCCCCTTCTGACTTTGGAAAGACAGAAAGTGAGCAAAATTTTCACATGTACTCTGATGCCAAGACCGAGTTCATACAACAGCCTACATCAGCAATTTGCATACAGTAGTGGGACTGTTACAAATATTTGAGACTCTTGAGAGTCTTGGGTTACCACAGGCAAGAGAGAGAACCAACTGACCGGCAAGAAGAAGGATGTTCACAAGAGATACAATTTTCTTCTGGGATATAGGCAGAAAGGATTAATATCCAATTGGCCATATGCTGAGGAGTCACAGACAAATTCCAGGTTTGCTGAAGTGAAACAACTTTCCTTTTTTGTTTCTTTCAGTTTTTTGGGTTTTTTTCAGAGCACAAATAAAGATGAATAAAGATATTGTAACTGCAGGCAGTAAAGTGCAGAGCCCAGACCTGTTTCCACATTGAAAACTGGCCTTTTTTTGATTAAATGCAATAGTATGGAATATTTTTGACACATGGTAATCTGCTGTCTTCTAGGGATACCTTCATGATAATGTCAGGACTTTATAAGAAGCAAATCAAGATTCACTGTCCTGCACCAACATATTCACCTCTAAGAGAACAGTCATGGCTTTGTCACCTGAGGACATGAGGGCATTTTTATTTTTAGCTTACATGCACAATGGACTTGAAGTGGACCATGGTCTACCTTGTACTCCAGTGTTTTTCATCCCATTAATAACAGCCATGAGACAGGAAACTGTCCACCCTTTGTGTTTGGAATCAGTGTCCCTGAAATGCACCAGGAAGGATGCAATGATTGCTGCCATCAAGGCCTTGGTCCTGTGAACCAGCACAGCTGCCACAAAAGTCTAACTGGCTTAAAGCTTGGCAATCTAAGTCCAAAAGAGCTCTTAGACTGAGGAGAAACAAATACATGAATGATGATGTGGGAAGTTTGGGCCTCAGTTCTAACACGTTTCTTATTTACTCACAGTCAGAGGTCCACCAGTCCCTTGATGTAAAAGACTAAAATGACCAGTCCCCTTTTCTTGGCACTCTATTGCTACATAGATAAATCATATTTTTGTTTTAGCAGCAGTAACAACTTATTTCATAGACAAACATGTGGCTTGTCTAAAATCAAGCAAAAAGGACAAAATGCCAAAAATATCTCCCTGGAAATGGATGACGATTTGGAAAATATTTTAAAGGCCAGACACTTGCTGAATAAAAATTTTTTAAAAATCAACACAAGTTGATAGAACCTGGCTTATTGCCCAATTTTCAGTAAAAAATTTTTGCATGAAGTGTGTGCTGTTTATTTTTAATCTTACAAAATCGTGTTAATGTCTCTCTATCTGTTTCACATTTGAATCATGTTCTCTATTCCAATCTCTGACAGTGTGAATTGCACACTAATAGGTTCTAATGAGACAAGGCATTACCTTTATGAATGACCTCATAGAGAAGAGGTTGGCTAACATGGTGGAAAGGCCCGGTGCCAGGCAGCTCTGGGCTATGAAACCCAGCTTCAGCTCAGCAAGACAGATTGCATCATCCCCTTCTTTCCAGTTCCAGCTTGGGATATTTAGTAGATGGGCCTGAAAGACAAACAAACAAGTATCCCACAGGTGAAGAACTAGAAATAAAAGATAGCATTGAATGATTTTTTTTGTTAATGTCTTGACTTTTTCTGAGTAGGCAGAAGCACTTCAGGTGTTTCAGAGCTTAATTTTATGCTAAGAAATGTTCCACCCTTACCTACTAGAGATAAAAGTCTACATTTCTCAAGACATGCTGGCTGTGGCACTCTGTCAGGGTCATCCTCACACCTGAACAAGCAGAATATTGTAAATCTTTCCTTCCTTTCTGCATGTTCCTTTTACAGCACTTTGAGCTACTGTCTGACTGATAAGGAACACACTCAGAATACAGGAAGCTAATACAACTTCGATTACAATCTATGTGAAGCTGCACCTTGAAAGGACACTACACTTTATAAAACACATACAACATCTTCTGTCCTTTCTATCTTATTTCTTCCACACTGACAAACAGTACTTGACAGTGAAAATCCAAACTTTTTTTCTAAGAATGCTATTTATAAGGACAGAATGAAGAAAATAACTGAGCAAGACACACCTGCACTACTGAAACTGATCGCTTAGATAAGTATAAATATTGTTTAATTATTGGAATAGCTCTGTTGGATTTTCTCTGCCATGTAAATTATGCATTTGCACAGATAATGGAAGCACAGAGTCTTTCCTTTTTGCTTCCCTTCCTAAGTTAATTCCACAGTTCAGCACTTTGATAAAAGCTATTCTTGAAGACATAACCATTGGAATAGCAAACAAACTGCAGTATTTAAAAAACTTTCCTTCTGTGGCTGTTTAAAGCAGAGAAACACCTTGCTTTTATTCTATAAAAAGACACACTTCTTCCATAATATAGGGGAAGAGAACATAAAAAGCAAAGGTAGTTGCTTGTGGTCTAGCAACTATAAGGAGTTGTTGTAGTTGTTAAATCTGGTTCCTAGTACCACATTTATTGTGCACTTCATTGAATGAAGGTTTACCCAGTCAAGCTTTTTCTCAAACACTGGGCAGCGGTTGATTCTTTCAGAGCTAATAAAAGAAGTAACATATGAATATAATGTGTTATCTGATATATCCTTCCTAATCCTGTTAGTCAGCAGTTTATGGGCTTCTTCAGCTCAGGACTGATAAAATTGACTTCACTGTAAGAGCCACATATTTACCACCAAAAAATTTTTCAAATTCCTTTCCAAAGTGGATTTGTAATTTTGAACTTCACAATATTCCTAGTACCAAATCCCACAACTGAGCTATGTTTTATACTAAAAAACAGATAAATGTATTTATTTTGTACCTACTGCTTGGCAATTTCAGGTCTACATGGTCGCTCCAGAATCAAAAAATCACAATAACCTCCAATAAAACAGTAAGAGCAGAACTTACAAAACTGAAGTGATGAAAGGTCATCTGGAATCAATAACAACTATGGACACTGTAACTTTGAGGATTAGATCCTAGGCAACTAATAAATGTCAAGATTTTGCATATATAAATTAAACTAAATTACTTTGTAACTGGATTACATGACAAGGTTTATTAAGACATTTTCGTTTGGAAAGAAAAATGCTTGCTGTTACTGGAACTAGAAAAATTATGTATGAGTGAATGCAACTGAACAAAAAACTCAGAAGAAACACTGGCCATCACATTACCTTATTGTGGTACTGCAACATCTGAGTGATAATTCTTATCTTCGGATGATAATTCTTTATGGAAATAACTCTAAAATAAAAGGAAAAACCAATTAAGAAAACTTTTAACTGATAGGGTACTCGGATAATGCATCCAAATACCTCTAGTTTACTGTGTTGTTAAGTCCCACTATTAAAACTGCCTGTAAAGCAAACTGATTGATACCAGACCTTTGAAATATTCACACATAGTCAAACTGAGGTAAGAGTTAGTGGCTACTACCAGAGAGCAGTAAGCCTCAGGGAAAATTCAGTAGAATGGTTTGATCTGACAGAGTTTGCAGAAAAAGAGACCTGTTTTAGCAGCTCTGTTCAGATACTCATTCTGATAGAAAAATAATACAGTTGGAATTGTTACATCATCCTCAGTGATTATCTTCATGTCTTTGAATCAACATACTTGATTAAATTTCCCAATGATAAATTCCTGAAAAAATCCATTTCTTTCTGCTCCATCATATATTATTTATTTATAGCTGCTAGACACTCATTGTATCTAAATACTTTGAATAATGATTTTATGTTACACATGCAAATTCATCTTAATTTTGATGGATTAATCCAAAGATCAATTTAAAACTGATAGCTGAATTTATAAAACATTGGGCTACTTCCATGATCTGCACATTTTCTGCATTCTAAATTACTTAATGAATCTAAGATATAATCAACTGTGTACAGATTTTAAGTGCCTAGAAAGAAAAATGTTTGAGAAATGCATGAATTGGTAATGTGTTATAAAAAAAGCATTGAGCAAAATTAAAGAGATGAACAGCTAAAAAATAGTCTGGTATTTAAAAACTGAAGGTAGAAAAAGAAGATAAAACAATGAAAAAAATCTGACTTATTATGGAATCATCAATCTTCTAAGACTGAATGCCGTAAGTGTTCCCATTATTGTTATTTAGAATGTATCTTGTACTGGTCTGGCTTGTGATTTTAAGCATATCAAAGTTAAAACAGGAAACATTTAACAATTGCACTATTTTAAAAAATATTTTTTCTAATTTTCCATTTCTTGCTGATTTTTTTTTAAACATTCAATTTTTTAAAATTAAACTGTGAGAAAACACAAGATAATTCCACTCTCACATTAAATTTTTTACATTTTATTACATTAAATGTATTAAATCTTCTAAGAATGCATCAATCTGCCACTGGAATATTTTTACTGTATTTATGCAATCAATGTCAAAATAAAGATTCCTGCACTGCAACTCAAACCATGTTTGTAAAATGAAACTAGGCATATTTTTGCCTTGTGTCTTTCTCAGATAGCTACATCTCTTGCACACAGTGGTAGTTTTCCAGAAGAGCAATTTTAGTAGCATTTTTTTTATTTCTCCCCTTCCTTCAATACACAGCATGCAAACATCTGACAAGCCAGTAAAATCTTTTTATAACACTGGGCAATCCAATGCTAGAGAAATTTCAATCAATCATTGACTGAGATTTTAATTTTAAAAGGAGACCAGTCTCATTAAAACTAGGATTGTATGAACAAAACAGAAAATGGAATGCTTAGGTTTGTTGTAACTCTAGCTGCCTTCCACTGACTGACTGCTTCATCTCCTCCCTTCAGAGACTACAAAGAACAAAGCAGGAGGAGATCTGGGGGTGCCTCGTGTCGTAAATGCATTGTCAATCAAAGCAAGCAATGAATGGTCTTCAGTGTAAAAAAGCAGGATGGAGACAGGAGACAGCTCCCTTGTATACTTTGCTACCCCTGACAGGAGCAGATCCACCAAGGAGCAGCAGGGAATGAAGTGCTGAAGGTGCCTCTGCCCCACTGCTGTCAGCAGAGCATGCACTCATGCCAGGTATTGTTGCAATAATCCAACTGCATTCCCTTTCCTCTCTGTGTTCAGCTAGAATACTCAAACCTAGCTCCTGCACAACACCTAAAAGTGCCAAAGCCTGTGCTCCAAAAGTCTATTCTGACACACTAAAGCAGACAGATGAAACAGCTGAAGTAGGAATTTACGGTATTCTCACCTCTGGACTTTTATGAGAATCTTTTAATTTGTCCTCTAAAAACATCCTAGAGTATTTTTTAAGTGCAACAGATCAGATATAAAAGCAGCTATTCAGAGTTAAGCACCAAAAAAGCTATTAAAAACTACAGTGTTTACCTCATAATATTGGAGGCATCTTCAGCATCTGGGTCAGCGCAGTATTTATTGGCAAGGATTAGGCACGCATCTGCTGACTCTATCTGAGACACCAAAGAAAAAGGAAACATGAAAAGCAATGTCTCTTTGCAGCTCTTCTTTCCTCACGAACTATCAGGGAATCCAGCACTGGCTGCATGGGTGTGTGTCAGTTCTCGATACTGCTAAGCAAAAGCATTTTCAGGCTAACGTGAGTTCATGGCAGTGATTACAACCACTCTGATGTACACAGAGAATTTCTTGAAACTCACTTATAATCATCAGAGCAGGTCAGCACTTCAATTGATGACTCTTACTTTGTATCAGTTGAGCCACAAGGGTGGTAATATTAATCTTTGGTAACCAGATACTGGAATTTAGACTTCCAAATCCATGGGAGATTCCTCTTACATCAGTACAGTGCTCCCACCAGTCCTGCAGCTTGGTTTGAGAATCTAAGTACCTTCCTACTCAAGGCAGGAAGAGGCGGCTGAACTGATTTAGAACCTGAGCACCAGATTTAGAAAGCAAGAGGAGGACAACTGATCTATCCACAGGACCTCTAGATTCACACAAACCTGAGCTTTACAGAACTCAAAGCAGATGACAAAAGTATTTTCCAGTGTTCACAACCAAATATCAACAGAAATAAGGGTGGAATACAGAACACAAAATAAGAACACACGATTTTATGGTCATAACTAGAACATGCTCTGATGAACTGAAACAGTGTGCACTGGGTTACAAAAAGCTTAGGCAATTTCTGCAGTCAAAATGTCCAGAAGTAATGATTAGTACTCCAGAAAGTGTTAATAACACTGTACTAAAATATTCTTGGCTTAAGTAGCCAGTTTATATTTCACTGGGGGAGAAAAAGAAACAAAAAGTTAAAGTATCTGACAACTTGATTTTCCTTTAATTTTCTTCTTAAGCTTCATACCTTAAAAGAACGAAATAATTTACCATTTAGAAATTCTAGAAAATAAATATGTCAGTATGTAAAACTATATAATTTTATCTAGCAAAAATCTTAACTTGCATTTTTCTTTCAGAAGTGTAGACAACAGGAAAAGCATTTTGAGGGTGAAAAAAATGGTTTTTAACCATTCTGATAATTTAAGACAACAGCATTTTAAGCAATTACTGTAAGATAGATCTTCCTATAGCAAACATTAATGTAGAATACACTTTTGAATGAAAAATATCAATGAAAAATTCATAAGGAGCTCAACAGAATGGCAGGCAATGTATGTTAAGTCACTGTTGCTGCAGCTTTGAAGATCTAAAGCTATGGGAAAAAAGGTTTATCAGGATAGATATCATTTATTACTTAAGATAATAGAGATAGAAAAACATTCTTTTGGGATTACACGAAGGGTCATAGTGGGGTTTTTTCCCCCAAATGTAAGGAGTACTCAGAAGAAGGTCAGTTAGCAGGAAAACAGAACAACAGAGCTGTTACCTTCACTCTCGCCAGGTCATGGGGATTAAGGACTGAACCCTGATAAAATTCCACCTGAGTGAAGTGTCGTTTAAAAAGAGCTTCCAGCTCAAGGTTAGGGGAGATACTGCATTGGAAAGAGGAAGAAAGCACAAGAGAAATGAGAAGTCATCTTTCACTGCTCCATTCCTGCATTTACAAACCCACCCATTTATTTATTTTAGATATTCAGACTCCTGCTGATGCTTTTTCTGTGATGCGGAAACAGCATGCCTTACTTAAAAGATAAATACTGCATTGCTTTCACTGCCTTACTTTACACTGCTCTTTACACTGCACTGCTTCTGGCTCACCTTGTGCTACTCTCCACGTTCATGGTGTGCCTATTTCCAAGGGATGTGAATCCAGAAATATGGGTGCAAGCATTTGAAAATATCCTCTCCCAGAATTCTACCCAGAAATTATACAGTAGCAAAACAATCCTCTGCATGTCCCCACCATTCCTACAATGGCTGTGTTGAACAAAGCAGCTCAAGATCACTAAAAACCAGAAAAAGAAACCAGACAGGGACCCTGTGGCCTGTATGAGCTACAATTAACACAAACATTATTTATGTCATGACTTTCTGTCTCATTTCATTTTGCCAGAAACAAAAAGGAAAATTAAATGGATTACAGACAATTACATAATGTGGCACCAACACTGTAAATATATTTTCTCCTGCCACTCATTAAAACAGAAGGGATTTAATATCTACAGGCACAAACAAGTAGCAAGACGGTAAACTCCTTTCATGTGAATGTGCAGTTTCCTGATTCCCATCACTATGCATTTTCACTGTGGAAATCCTGATCTCCAATTTCCTCTCACAGTCACTTGTTATTACATAGAGAGGGAATGCAAAAATATGGTGTAGTTAGTTGATGATATCATCACTCGTTCAAATTGAAAGGACTAGATGAAAAAACTGTGCAAGTGCTGCTGATTCTTAGTTTTCAGCTTCCACTGTTAAGTCATCACAAATGATTCCTTAACTTCTTAATCATTTTCTTTGACAGAATTGCAGAATGCATTGCTAAATGCAAAAATATTACTCATTTATAATTTGCAACTCTTCTATGCCATGACAGAACAGAGAAGATACTGCCTCCTCTCACATGGCTTTTTTAGCAGCTCCTCCCCTCAGCTCGGCTATACAGCATTGTATCACTTATTAAATTATGATTAACTTACACATCATGTAAAGCCTTCAAGAAACACCAATCTCATTAAGACATCTTTCCAAATTCCACATCAAAAAAGGCAAGATATCTGTGCATGCATCAATTCCTGTGTGCATGTAGCTATGTGTATGTAATGAAGAGCAGTACTGATTATCACCATGACAGGAATTTCATTTCTAGCATCAATACGTTTGTAAAGTATCTGTTATATTAAAACTGAATATTTTTCATTTAATAAATACTCTGCAAGTTGAAATAAGTGCTTTTCCTAGAGAAATCCAGGGTGAAAAGGTATTTCTAAATAGCATAAGTTTGGACAACATACAGCGTTTTTCATTAGTTTTACTGATGTTACTAATTTTGGTAGTTTCTCCAGGAGTATTTACTACTAAAAAAAATTTCTGATATATTTATTTGCATTTCAGTATTTTTTATTTCATAACCCAATCTCCGCTTCAACTATGCTTTGAGCTTTCTACCTCACAAACAACACAACTGGGTATGAAATCTGTCTGCTTGAAACAAACATTACAAATATTACAAAGATTACTCACTTATGCAGAAAGACGATTTCTACATTGACATCATCCCTATCCTTGTGCAGGAAGTCCTTCAGGAAGTTCGACACACTTTCAAGTGTTATGTGACCACAGACAACTATGTGCCTGTTACAGAAAAAATCAGAGTTAATCTTGTAAAGAAGGTAAAACAAGCAGAGATAAAAATGATCACTTATTGAGAAAAAAGAGCATTAGTTTCTTCTTGATGTTTCTCTAGATCCTATTCCACGAAGTCAGAGAAGAAAAGTATCAACTCCAAAGGATTTTTTTGCAACTGCAAATGTGTATCTACCTATACACACTCTCACCTGTAAAGCCACTTGCCCATGTTGTATTACACATTTAACAGTAAGTAGGATCAGTTATATATTTTAGAAATAGTAAGTCTAAAATTTCAATTGTTTCATTTTATTTTACAGGTAAGAAATAGAATTTCATAAGAGACTCTGGCCATGCTGGTTTGTATTTAACATAGGATTTGATACATGAATGTTTATTGCTGAAATTGCTATTCCTAGTTCCTGCTTTGCCTTTTTTTTGGGTTTGAAATATAAGTTTTAGGTGCAATAAATGTCCTTGAACTGCAAACACTTAAAAACACAAAAACACGAGTTAAAGCTTTCCTGTTTTATGAGATGGTAAACACAGTATTGGAAAACAAGATGTTAAATGTATCAGGTCAGCCTTTTTCCTTGGGGCAAGGGGTCCTCTGGAGGTTTCCCCTGGGAGCTTTGCAACCTGGCAGAGTTTCCAGCACGCTGGGCACTGGGGAGAGCCATGCCTGCACTGCCCCACCAGGACCCCCTGTTTCCCTGATGGCCACTTGCCTGAGCTGACAGAAGGGTGCATGTAGGACTTACTGCACTGTTAGACACAAAGCAGCAATGGAAAACCTCAGGAAGTTTCAGATTCTGAAGAGATATTTAAAACCTTACTAGATTACAGTAATTTCATAACTATAAGGTGCACTGGATTATAAAGCGCACTTCCGGGTTCTCTGCAAATTTATGAACTTTGTCCACGTATAAGGCGCACCGGACTATAAGGCGCACTTTGTTTATTCAGCGAGAATCCACGCACAACAAAGTAACAAATTAGTAATGGAATTGCACGATCACGGGGTTTACTGGCAGGTGCTCAATTTGCAAACATTTTTTTCACAGATGGGCACAGCCTTTAAACGCAGCCCCAGGCATCCTCGCCATGCCACGGGCCCAGGCACTCCTGCCCGCCCCCAGCGCTGGCTGGTGCGGCTCTCACAGCTGCCACCACGACTCACACTTCCAGGTTGGCAAATTTCCAAAATTTGTCCTTATATAAGACGTACCGGATTATAAGGCGCGCTTCTGGGTTTCAATAAAAATTTTAGTCAAAACGGCACGCCTTATATAGTGAAGTTACTGTACTTGATGTAAATTCTGAACAGACTGTTTGGTAGGCTCACTACAGTACACTAACATACAGCGAAGTTCTTTCTGTCTGGTGGCATTTAACATTGCTCCTGACTATAATCCATCTAGCATCAAAAACCCACCAAGTGCCAAGGAAATTATAAATAGCAGCTAAAAATAATAATTTGTATTCCTTATACTGTCTGTGTACATTTTCCAAGTTAACTGATTTTAAATTATGGGTATTATTTTCCTCAAATGTCTCCATCTTTTACTAATTAAAAAACTGAAGTTTCCATCTGGATAGCTTATACATTGCTTTTGATAGCAGAAATAGCTCTTGACTGTAGGGGAATTCCTTTTTAGAGATCCACTGCTGCTAGCTTTAGCTGGGTCTCCTCCTGCATGCTCTTCTGATACACTGCACTGCTATGGAAAAAAGTGATTACCTCACTGGCTGATTTCTCCTAATATGGGTTCTTTTCTGTCATTAATTAGAGTTCACATTTTAAAAGTATCGCTGTGCAACCCAAAGTATTCCATTGCAGAAGAAATTATCAGAGTATCAAAAGATTACAAGGTAATTCATGTTCTCAGATGCCCCCAGGGATTATTTGCTACAAAAAGCTCCTGCTAAAAGTAGATGCATTTGGTGCAACCCTGTTATGATTCTCACTGAGCAGGGACTCACAGCAATATGCTCCAGTGAAAATAAAACATTTGGCTGCCAAAAGCTCCTGCATTTGGGTATGAGGACTAAGTGTTTTTGGAGTGTTAAAAGGCATCTGCACTGTGCTTTCATTTTATACTCTGATTTGGAGTTGGACACCATCTATTTTTCTCTTCTGTAGGAGTTTATTCTTCTGTATGCAGTGCAAGGCAGTCCTAACAGTGACTGCAACAAAACCTATTCTTTCAAAGAATATTTTCTGATAAGATACTTGTATTCATTTTTGGTTGAAAATTCCCACCAAAACCCCCTTCCTTTAACATAAGTTATATTTTTGCTTACAAGTAAAAGAAATTAAAAACAGACTTCCTACTTGTCCATAGAGAGTTATTAGGTATATTATTTAAGAAAACTTATAGAGCTTATAATATTATAAACTGTCCGGTATATGATTTGAAGATTTATAACTTCCTCTGCTGGTTTCCATAACCTTTGTATTCACTTTTTACTTCTCTTTTTCCATGCACTGAGAAAGTAAAGCCAACACAGTGCATATCTTTTGTTTTCTGCAAAAGAGTTGGTCAGGAGAAAGACAGTGAATGGAATTCATCTGGTCAAGAGAAAAGTCTGACTTCTGCATTAAGCTCTTCTTTATGAAAAACCTCAGAACAAGTACATCATTATTATTATTATTATTATTATTATTAAAAAACAAAATCTATAAATTCCCTTGCCATACTGAAAAACATGATTTAAGAATTTAGAGTTATTTTTTACTGATAGATATTTAAAAGGATTAAGGTTTTTGTTAAATATTAGTTGTCATTGGTAAACATATCAGATGTGAAACTGGTTTAACATAACAATGGCAATCCATACTGCATGATTATGATGCTCCAAAGAAACCTTTTATAAAGAATCAAAAGCTTATCGTGAGCCATATTCTACCAACAAAGATGGGCTAATCCATCTGCTCCCATATTTATTTAGCATTCTCAAAAATGAATTTGAAGAATATGAAAAAATATGAACATATTTTAAATATGAAGCAACTGTCACAAATGTGCACTGTTGATTTCAACTGTGATTCTACATAATTTGAATTCTCTACAGTACCTTTTCTTTCCACCCTAGTATTGACATAATGATCCCTTTACTAAAAATACTCCAGCTTCTTATAAAGTAAACAAAAATGTTGATAAAAAATCCAAAGCTACTACAGAGTCAAACTGTTTCAATAAAGAAAACAATGGAATTAGCAAAAGTTAAAACATCTAGATTTCTGGCATAAGATAATTGAGAACACATACTTAAACCACGTAAATAGCACTGTAAGTGAAAACAGATCCTCTGTGAATGGGATTCTTTAAAAAGGATCTTTGCAGGGTTCTTCTTTCAGAAGACACAATACAAAAGGCAAATCTTTTGCCTGTTTATTTTGCAAGAAATATCCATTTTATTGGAGCAAGTACAAAGAACCTGAAAAAACTCACTCCAACTAGTCTGTCCTAATAAATCAAAAATAATAAATACAAAATTCTGTTTAGTATTCAGTTGAATACTTGGTATTCACTTGTCAAGTAACTAAAGGAAGTGTGGTGCATATTGATCTAGAGGCCTCTAAAAAATTATGATATTTATATCAAATACATGTGCTCAGATCTTTTTGTGGTATTTCTGCTCAGCATTCTGATCATTCCTGCATCTACTGACCGTCTATAAACTCTTCATATACCAGTAGCATGCTGCTGTGGTTGAAGCAGACAACAGCTTTAAAAGTCTAACAGGTTTTTCTCAAAGAAATTATGGATGTCAGTCATGTTTTCTTATTAAAAAAGTCAAAAAATGTCGACAGAGACTGCATATGTGGTCTGCTTGATTATCTATTAGTGATATGCATTCTTAAACATACCAGCTTACAGTACATTTCTAGATCATTGTGCTTTTCATGATCTACCAAGCATTACTCAGGATTCTGATAATTCAGCTCAAAACTTCATGTGTGTGCTTCTCTTTCTCTTATTTCAATATAAACTTCCCTCTCAGACTATCTGCATGACAACAGTAAGTGCTGTGCAGACACAATTTGAAGTGTATTCCCTTCTTTTTCACAGAAGACCTGAGCCCAAGCATGATAGTCCTCTAAGGATGTCTTATGTAACCAACGTGAACAGTAAAAAAATAATTAAACTGTATGCTAATTTCTCAATCTGATTCTCCCATCCGGCTGTATAAATCTTCTAGTAAAAAGGAGACAAGCAGAAAATATTAAAGGATATAGCAAATTGACTGTCAAACGAGTTTAACATTTTTTCTCCAAAAACTGTTCAAAAGTACATTTTTATTATTCTCTCTATTCCTGTAGGATTAAAAATTTCAAAAGTGTTGCAGTTACTAAGAAGTGATGCAGACACCAAAATATGTATCAGCATTAAAAGCATCCAAGCATATGGTCATACTGTCAGAGGAGATGTAATTGCAGTATGTGAAAACATATCTCAGGTACCTTTAACTTCTGTAAATTGGACCTGATAGCTTCAACTGTCACCTATTTAGGAACCAGAATGTACTTGTACAGCTGCTGTGCTTAATTCTGACAGAAAATATCTGTTCTTTCCACCAGGTTCCATGCTTCTGGATTGTCTCTTAAATTGTAAATAAAGAAAAAGGGATTAGGCAATACCAGGAAGCACTCGAAGAGCTGCATTCAGTACATGGTGCACAGCACAGAACAGGGGAACCCTACTGGATCCTACATCAGATTAACACCAATAGCAAATTGGTAATGTCAGGCATTTGACATTTTCTCTGATGCAAATATTAAGTCACTTTGTGACCAATACAAGAGTGTATTTCAGCTCCTTTAATCCAGGATAAATAGCACACTTCTTTGTCTAAACTTCCCATTAGAGTTTTCATCCAAGTCTGTTTGCAATGGCATGCTATCCTACATGACTCACTCAGGTCTGCTTTGTTTATTTAAACTTTGCTCAGCTACAGCTAGATTAATTTGTCATGCATTTCTATGATCATGATCTAAGGAATTCTAAAATGTTTTTCTATAATATAAACAACTTGTAAGTTAATATTCTTTGATGCACACCTCCAAACCAGCCATAATAAAATGGAAGCACAGTGATTTGCTTCTTCCAGGGTCTGGATTAGTTAAGAGGTTCCCACTATAGTTTAAAGGATGAATATTCACCCTTTTATTCAGTCTGGGTGGCAATATTATTTAGAGTATTTCTGCTTTTATGAAAAATACCACAACATTTTGGCACAACACACCTCTATCATCAGAAGACAAAAGTCAATAGTTTACTATAACCAGAAGTGAAAACTGCTGAATAGTAAGCACAAAGAGCCCAATCTAGAAAGCTAACAGTAAAATGCAGGGGCAATCTACACCTCCAGCATTAGCATCTCACTTGCAAACAGACCTTAATCTACTGTTCTAACCCCTCCAAACCCTGGACTTCATTTTTGTAACATTTTGTGTGGCAGATATCACACATACGAGCCATACTGGTTTTATTTTTGGAAATCAACTGAAAGTGTTTTCTATTAAATACATTGCTTTCTCCCATTATTCCTCACTTTCAAATCACCTTACGGGCTTTTTAAGTCCTCAATGAGTCAAAAAAGTAATTAAATCCTTTCTAAGTAATGCAGGAGTTAGGAAAGGATCTTCAGATTTTTGAGCATTTCATCCATGAGCAGAGCCAATGCATTTCTTTCCACAGAAATCATCCCAAAATGTCATGACTAATTTTCTGCAACAGAATCTGAGTGAAAGCAAGAAGTCCCTAAAACTTTCTGATCAATTAATCACTTCTGCCATCTCACATTACACAGCCTGGAATGCCATGGACTGTGTAGTGTGTAGAATATGGTAAATCAGCAGATTTATAAACCAGATTCAGTCTTTCTTGAGTCAAAATTTGAACAGCAACTACTGCTATTTGATGCCAAATCCAAAAAGGTTTTTTTAAAGTTTAAGCAGAGAAAAGGAACTTTTAAAACTTCAACTAGAAATATAAAATAAGCGCTATTATTTTAGGAATGGAACGTGAAATGACACCTCAAATATGCATTTTAAAGTCATAATGTTCTAACATGTCACTTCCCACATTTCCTTTCTTACTTTCAAAAGAATGGATATAGTTTAATAGTCACACAAAATTGAAAAAAAACCAGTTTGTCTATTTCTTCTTTCTGTGAGTCTATTTAACACTCATCAGATTTTCTTTATCACTAAGTGAAATTTCATTGGAAAAAGTGGGATGCGAAGAATGGCTAGCAGATGGGAAATAGAGACACTCCTGGGATCATAATGTAATCCATGTCACATTCTCTTATTACATTCTCATCACACAGAAAAAATAATATCTTACATATTGCATCAAATTATTTAATATAAGAATTTAATGTCACTTTCTTTGGAGCTATGCCTCTCATTACTGCAGCAAATGGACCTTTTCTTTGGTTAAGCCTTAACTTTTCCTTTTTTTTTCCTATTTGTAATGAAATTCAAATGTCTAATGAGTCCAATATGGCCTGTCAACTTAAATTATCTGTTTGTCTTTCTGTTTACCATATCTATCTGTCTACAGTTTTTATTTTCCTCTGTGAAGTTTAGTTATTGAATCCCATGTTTCCTTCTGGAAGGAATTTCTAACAGATGATTATTCCTGTTGATATGTTGATGATTTGATAATTTATGGCTTGTAAATTTAAGAAATCTGAAGAAATCTCTGGGAAGCAGAGCAGATCACGAGAAAAGAGAAACAGGAGGTTCTAATACCTTGCACAGTAAAGGACTGTGGTTTCACTAAATGCATTTTTAATCTTACATATTAACTACAATGATGCCTCTGGATAATTTATTTTTACATGGTTTGAATGTGCAATGAAGTCCAGCATGTATCTGTGCTCTGGTGACACATCAAGCAGTTTATGTAGACACGACTAGAATCACAGAATGGGTCAGGTTGGAAGGGACCACAGTGACTCTTCTGCACCAACCTCCCAGCTCAGCCAGCTCATTGCTCTCTCTGCCATGCCTGTTCATGGAAAGTTGTGTTCTACTTTCTGCCCTCATAAACACCCTGTGTTGGATTTGACAACAGTTTTGTATAAAAAGGACAAAATAATTTAGTCCATGGAATTAGAAGTCATTAATTCAATGTAAAGACTGAAAAAAGTCAGTAAGTTATCCAGGCTGAGTTCATCAGTTTACAAATGTTCTTTCCATATGCTTTTTTAGAGCTTTGTGCATGGATTTACAGCAAGTTAGTATCTTCAACTGGAAAATATTTAACAGAATTAAAATCCAGTCTGATCATATGCACACATGAATAGAGGAATGGAACAAGAACAATCTCAATTCAAAAGTTAATTAGTAAATACTGAAAAAAAATTAATTATGAATCAGTAGAGGTAAAACATATATGCATCTTTAACCACATCACATATTATACCTCAGTAATAGGAATATTCTAAACAAGCAAGCAAAATAAACTTGGTTTGGTTTTTTTATTTACTTTAAAGTAACACAGATTATCTTGTAAGTCCAATTTTGGTTGGAACGAAATGTGTAAGTTCCAAAACATCAGATAAATCTTGCTATAGCATAAATTTACTTATCCAAACCAAAGACTTTCTTGGAGGGAAGAGAAAAAACAAAAAAAGCAGGCTTATTTCAAAAGAATTAAAGCCTGAACATTACCGAAAAGCAGGTAAGTACAGCACTTCAGAAATTCATCCAAAGTGATCAGTGCCCCTTCCAGCCTTCCAGAGGTATGAATGCATGAGCAAAACTGCAGGTTTAATGCTCTGTTCTGAAACTAGCTGTGGTGACAGAGTGGCAGATACTTTTTCATCCTTTTATGGTACTTCACTTTAGAAATACCACTTTAAAATGATCCCTTGAGTATTAACTCATGAATTCTTCAGATAATTCAGAGAAAAAAACCCTAAACAAAGTAAAATTAAAAGCTTTAAAAAGAAAAGAGCTAAATGAAGACAGGATGTAAGGAAATATGTGTGTTTTGATTGTTGGGATTTTTTGGTTGCTTGGTTGTTTTTTTTTTTGTTCCAGATTGTAATTGTGCCAAATTCATTATTCATCATTACATGTGTACGTTTGGCCTTGGTTACATTTTGTACAGATACATTGGTATAGATATTTTGGTATAAATGCAACACTAAGTACTACTGTTTATTTAATGGCTGAAGATGAAACTTCAGTCAAGGACTATAAAGGAATTCCTGTTCCTTAGAATTCTCCTTACAATAATAGTACAAAGCAGGAATTATAATTCAATTTAAAATCTAAAAAATTCCCTGTGGACTTTCACAACTAGATGAATCTATTATCTAGCAAGTTCAACCAGTGATAACTGCATACTGTATATAAACTACTTTTGTTTCCAAAGATGGTATGTATGGGTGTCATCTAAGACAAAAATAAGGTTCTTTATTATGCAAAATGAATCCTATATAGTTTATGATCCTTTCAGGACTTTATTGGCTAAAAAGCAAAATTAAATGTGAGATCAAACTTGGTGTGTTGGTTATTTTTCTTTAGTTAGCGAAGTTTGTATCAATAATTCTTACGCATACATTCTAGCTCCTTTACAGTTAAAATTCTTAGCAAGGCTCTCCACAGTATCTAAGTCATTTAGTGCAAAACTCAAAACATACATAATCATACACTGGTTTTAATTTCTGACCTAAATGTTTCATAATCATATTATTACACACACAGAATTTAGGAGGCAACATGCTGGCTTGGTTACTAGCTGGGTTAAAGTCATGACAATGTATAAACACATACATAGATGCTACAAAAATTCTATGCATTTATCTATTTTGTACAGAGTTTAAAAGCACATATATTTGCTATTTAAACGGCTGAAACCGTATCTTACACCAAAATTCAGCTGTTTTCCTATTGGAAATGTATTTCATTTTATCTGGAAACTTTCTGATGTTAGAAATAGAACAACTGTAGTTTCTCATTATTTTTTCTGCCAGAATCTATGCTTGGTTGCTCAACTAAAAACCTTATACTGCTAATTACTACCACATGCCCAAATCCCAAGCAAAGGAAAACTTATTGGTTCTGACAAGCCATTCTTTCAACACTGAATTCCAAATGAAAACTTCAATTTTGGCCAAACATAACATTTCATCAATCTTGTTCTACTGACTGCAAAAGCAACATCAAACAAGGGGTACTAATGGCTTTTTACTGTGCAGTTCCCAAGCTTCGATTCTCTGATGAAAGACCCACATGAGCAAAGGACATCTTTAAACTACTTAGTAATTAATAATTGAACCAGAAAACAGTGCATAAAGTAAATTGAACAGTTTGTGTGCTGATGACAGAGCTGAGTTTCAAGCAACAATTTGTATGAGCAGTAGAGATCAGCAGAGAAAGCACTTATGACAGAGTGAGATAAAAACAAACAGATAGTGCATAGAAAGAAAGACAAAAACAAAAAATGAAAAAAAATAAAATTAAACATGCCCCAAAGCTAGCAGAAGCCGGTAATCTGAAGTTGAGCTTTTCAGGATGTGGGATTCTGACTGAAGATCAGGTCCAAATTTAGAGACATCTGAGCAATGCTGGGTACTAGTGACAATGTAGAAGGGGAGGGACAAACTGTGTACGGCAGGTTTTGAACACATTCCACTGTGCTCTATCTCCTTTGGAGTTTTGAAAACAGAGGGATACGTTCTCAGTTTGAAAACTTCTCTTTGAGAAAACAAGTATGAATATAAATATGAAACTGAGTCCTGGCCTCTTCACAAATAAATATTTTGGGAAATCAACAATACTACTCATTCCCAGAAATGAATCAAAGCATTCAGTTTGTCTAGGTAAGTGATGCAAGTTTCCAACATGAGTGTTTACAGTTTACCCTAGACATTTGAGGGTATCTCAATAAATGCACGTATTGAAGTTTACTATCTAATTGCTTGAGTATTACTGAACAGAAAATAGCATAAGTTATAATTAATTTTAAAATTTTGATTTATCAACACAGAGATGTAAAACAGTACTTTAGAATTAGCTCTGTGGGACATTTCAGGTCTTTCTGCTACACAGAGAGGAGAAATAACTTGATAAAACCACAGTTCACTGCAACAGAATGTTGCATGGGTGATAATTTGAAAGGAATGAAGTAAAAAATTATCTTCTTAAAGTAAGAAGAGAGACAATTCATTAGATAATTTTCTTGCAGTACCTTATTTATATATGAAAAGGACTCTCTGTATGACTAGACTTTCAGGGCAAATATGCTCTACCATGATGGTATGTAATGAAATGACGATGGCAACACTGAAGGTGATATTGTGCTGTATTGCACTATATCGCCAAGGACATTCAGTTCAGTAAAGGCTGTATCCCAGCTCTCCAGGAGCTGGGAATGCCAGAAAGAGCTAGTTTTAACTTGGTCAAGAAAACAAGCAGGCTTTCAATAGAAATTTAATGAACTAATGTGGTCCCATAAAATTTAACCTTTGCCACCAGGTAAAAATAGCAGGTTTGGTTTTTTACCATTCTATTTTGATATTATGCCGACTGCCTGCTCCTCTTCAGATATGTTCAATGTGGTACAGGGAAGATACTTGCTTTAAAATCCCTGGTCACAGATTCTAAAATCATGAGAGTTTGCAATATCCATGGAAAGTCAAAAAAAGCTGCATGAGATCTGAATCTGCTGGTTGCAAATTCAGAAACAGGGCTATTAGACTTCCTACATAGTCCAATAGAACAAAGTGGTCAATATATATCTCCTATTTTGCATTCAGTAAAATGAAGTTTTCTGAAGAACTGAGTTGTCTGTAAATCATGTGAGTTATCACTGTCACTTAGTTAAGAGATAAACTATATGATATTCTGATGCCCAAAATAGTGAAGTGACAACTAACCCTCGCTGCAGAAGTTAACTGCATATGTAAAAGCACTTTTTACAAGATATGTCAGTGCAGTCTGAGAGGCATCCAGGCACTTTGGAATAGGGAAAAAATGTTGTGACTTGTACCATAGCACAGCCCAGGTCTCTAATTATAGTGTGACAACTCTCCAGTGGTAACATCTGATGTCAAAGAATACAGCCTTGTAAGCTGTGAGTCAGCTATTACCACCTTCAGGGGCTCTTTAGAGTCCCACAACCACACCTGGTCTTTTTGGACTTACTTTCTGCCTCGGGTTGAGTTAAAAGTTCCGCCGTATTTCTTCCGATTAAGGATGAGAGCAGCAATTTCTGGCACGTAGCGAGCAAACATTGCCTACATGCATGAAACAAAAACACAAAAAAAAAAAAAGAAAATGGCATGCAGAGAGTGTTCTACTGCAGCAGAGGCAGCAGAGCCTCTTGGGATACTTACTTTCTTCCACTAACCGCACTATAGGAACCACCATATTTCTTGCGGTTTCCTATTAACTCTATGATTTCAGGGACGTAGCTGGCAAACATGGCCTAAGAAGAAGATAGGAGACAGAAGAAAAGACTAAAAAGAGAGGCCAAAGAAAGGGGGATGATGAATATTTTCAGAAGATATATATTTTAAGATCTGAAAATGCAAAAAAGAATTAGATCTATGCAGTTGTTTAAAAAGAAGATTTTTTTTTTAAATGAAAATGTTCTTATCAAACAAAACAAGAGGGCTCAATATAAAAGTTGGTCTTGAGAAGGTACACACCTTATAAATAAAGAAAATGGTCAAAAGAGTAAAAATGGACACATAAAACAAAACAAGAACAAAATCACTTCAAACTGGAATGTTATCATAAAAAACAGTTATGTCTATTTCTTCCTGAAGAGGGGAGGGGGGAAAAAAACCTATCCAAGCCCCACTGCAAAAAAAAAAAAACAACAAAAACAAAAACAAAAAAACAAAGACAAGTATTATCATTATCGTTACATTTCTGTTTTAAAACACAGACTCTTCCCCCCCTTTGCAAGAATTTAAAAGAAGACAAAAACAAGATGAAATCAACAAGATGAAATCAGGGGTTATTTCCCCATGAAGAAACAAAAAAATCACCCCCCCACCCCCAAAAAAAAAGTTTTCCAAAAGTTCTTGAGTTTAGAAGGATTGGAATAACACGTGATAGAGAAAAGGTTTTGAGGAGAAAATAAAAATTGTTCTGCCATGTTTTGTCCAACAAACAGCTTTTTTTGTGGCTGGATACTTCGAAGAGCTACTGCCATTTGACATGTCAATAAACAGAGATGGGAACACGTGTATGTAATGCTCATAAGCATCTGTCTCATATATGGCATTCATAACATTATATACATTTCACCTCTGTGAGATGCATGTATATGTGAAATCAATGGATGAGGGTAAAGTGGCAATATACACATGTGTATGGGCACGATATACATCACAAATTATCTGCGCAGCATTTCCCTTGGAGGATTAGAAAACATTGCAACAGTCGTAATAATTTAACTAGCACTGACCAATGATGGGAAAGTTGACAAGACAAATAGTAACTTGGGTGCTGTTTAATACAAGACAAAGATCATGAGAAATTGCTGATATAAAGGATACTGGTTATGGTTGTGTGATAAATTGTGCGCTAAAACTGTACTACATGACATGAAAGGATGTTGGAAATTAAAGAGAATGTGGTTTGCCATCATCTGGATCAGGCAAGCTGCTCTTTAAGGCAGTCCAAAGCCACAGTGTTTGTTGGAATTCTGGGAAGGAACACAGAAGGATGGGTAGGACTTCTGAAACCGCAAAGTGCCTTTAAATGTCAATAGAAACCTCCAAAAATGCTCTACAGTCAATCACTAGGAAGTAGAAGACTACAAATAACATTATATGTTGAAATATTAAGGCACTTTATGTAGTCACATGCATTACTCATTTAAACGGATCAGAAAAATTCTAATTCTGAACTAATTTGACAAGCTCTGCCAAAGTATGTATCTACAGGGAAAAAATGCATATTAAACATATTTTAATAATTTATAATTAATTTTCATTTACTAATCCAGATATTATTGTTTCCTTAATTACAGCATTGAGGTATACAGGATCAAGTTTTAAGGTAACTGCAGTATTAAGGAGAATATAAAGAAGAATTTTTACCAATCCCCCAAGGATGAAGAAGACCATGAAAAGGCGACCAAGGGTTGTTTTTGCATAAACATCTCCATAGCCAACGGTGGACATTGTAACCATCAGCAAATAAACACATTCCCAATATGTTAGCGGTTGATTATTTTGGAAATTTTCCCATGGATCCCCTGAGTTCTCCACCTACAATGCACAAGGAAACATATAATGAATTATATTAATTACAGTTAACTCTAATCAACCCTAAATTAACTCTACCCATATATGCATGTGCCTCTGTGTGTGTGTATAGAGATATAATCTGGCATATAATATGAACTCAGAATCCTTTCCTGTGATTTATTTTGATTAAATACAGAACCTGACCCTGTGCCAAATAGAGCACTGCAGTTCTTTTGCCAATATATACAACCTTGCTACTCAGATAATTTACGGGAAGTATCTTTTCCAGGCACCACTAAATAATGTAACTTACTCATGTGGTAAGGTAAGTTCATTTAATAAAAATGTGTTCAGAATATTTTCAGGGTAAATCTCACTTTGAATGCAATTATACTCCTCAATGTATTTTAGTTTTAATAGCTTATGTATCTATTGAAGGCATTACTGACACCTTTTGTGGTATGCCTCTACTTTTTCGAAAGAACAAAACTGTTGAGAAAAAATTATAAATTTTTCAGTGGGAAAGGAGTGTTCCATCTAAATTTTGTTCCTCAGTAAAAAGATGAAGTTTGAATATTCCTACAGAAGAACAGAAAAGCTTTTGCTCAAAAAAAAAAGGGAAAACAAAATTGCAAATCCTAGAAAACAGCATTCCCTTGGATGTAACATTTAAGGAGCGCTGTGCTCTGTTTATTCAAAAAAAGAAAAAGGCATTATTTCTATATAGAAATGTTTTACTTGCCCAGAGGAGTGTATAAAAACACGTTTCTATGTGAATGAGAAACGCATCATAAACAGAACCATTCGGAATCCCTGCGCATCTTGCTCTGGACTGCCATGGGATGGTTTCGCGAGTTCCCAGGCGAACACCGCCACCTGCCGCTCACGCGCTCTGCTCCCGGCCCCCAGAGGCACTGGGGGTGTTTGGGGAGCCCAAACTCACTGCTCCCACCCCTCTCAGAGACAAGAACGAGCTAAACCTGGGGGATGCCTCCTCATTGCACTCTACCGCTGGGGTACAGTACATCCAAGTTCATCAAGGGTTTGCAAACGCACTCACCAAATGTATGAACCCAGCTGCTGTCAGCCACGTGCTGATAAATATAGAGCACAGATTCACTAGCTTGATGGAATTACTGGAAAGAAACAAAGCAAATAGGAACTCAGACTAGAATTTGTCACAGGTTTTTTATAGGTAGCTGTATACAACTGCATACTTTACACTCAAGAACCTAATTATTATTTCCCAAAAGAAACAGACTCCCTAAAGAAATTATTCAAAATTTATAATACATATTATCTTTCCTTTGGAGAGTTCACCTTTTCATAATTTAGACAGCTTGAAAAGAAAGTCTCAATGTAGGAGAGCAGAAAGACAAACAGAAACCTTAGTTACATCAGTTGTCAGAAACAAATTCATAGAAATAAATAATGCTTTTTCACAGGTAATTTGATTGCCTCTCAGTACACTCACCTCTTCATTTTTCACTGCTATACAGTCAGAATTGAGTGTAAACATGTAAATACATAAAAAATACATGAGAAAATTATGATTCCTAAATTCAATATCTAATTCCTAAGTATTTTTCATATTATTCTGCTTGCATGAACTCCTGTGGATCTCATTATGGAAAATTCACATGAAATTAGAGTACTTCATATTTCACATTCACATTTTTCTCTAAGAAAAATAAAAATTTAAACCTACCAAAAACTCTGCAAATAATTTTAGCCACACTGAGTAGTATATTCCCTGTTGTAGCCAGAAGTGATTTTGAAACAAAGACCTCACTCAGATCAGCAGGAAAATACCATACTTAAAATCTTGTCAAAGAAATAGAAATAAAACCTGCTCCCTCTCTTCTCAGAAAAGTCACTGTCCTAGGAAGGATATTCAACAGAAATACGAGGAACTGCAGTCCATGCATGACTGTGTTTAAGCAATCATACTCATTCATGGTTTTGAAAATATTTATGAGAAGGTATAACACCTCAGAAAAAACACACAATCATCCTTAAAGCAACCTATTAAAAAATATAAAAATTGGTTAAAATTCCCTGTCACTGTTAGCAGTAGTAGTTTTGCAGTAGAATAAATTAATGTTTCTGTTATAACTAATTTAAGGACAATTAAAATGCATTATTTTCTAAACAAAATTGGGAAAATAACTTGTAAAATTAACCATTACAGCTCCTTTTAAAACATTTTTAGAAGTTACAATTAGTTGACATTTGGGGGAACAAGGAAGAGAATTTGACAGGGTAATATGACAGATGATGAAATTAATATTGTACTCAAAAATAAAATGCATATCAGCAGTTTTGTCATGAATGTTCACCAACATCAACATATATTCCCTATTTCTCTCTTTCTTAGACTATGGTGGACTAAAGTCCTTACTCTTTTAGTGGTAACATTCATTTATAGCACAGGACCCTCATCAATGGTTTCCTAGATTAAATGAAATCATAGTAATGATGCTGATGCAAAGCTCCATTATGAAAGGCTGAATATCATCCTTCACTTGAACACGAGATGTTTCTGATTAAAAAATGTGTCTGGTGGTCTCTTCATATTACTGTAATAGCCATTAACAGAAACTATTTACATTACTTGTTTGGTACATTTCATTTTTGAAGATTTATTAACCACTGTACCTTGTCTGTCCTCTATGAAATACTCCCTGTGTTTCTGCCAGAGTCTAAATATAGTTGAAGGATTAGTCATAAAAATTTTCCCCTCTTTAAGCTCTTTCCAACATCTGTGCAAAATCCCTTACTGTGAGCCCTGCCTAAAGCCCCTGCAGGTTTTTTGAAAAATATTAGAAAACAATGAAGGAGAGAATTTTTTTTCAACTGAAAACTGTAGAATTCCATTTCATAAAGCATGGGAGTAAAAAATCTTGAGTAAAATATATTTAATTTCAAATTAGGGAAACAAATGTGTCCTTGACAGTGTACAGTCTTTTAAAGTGCCACTATAAAATTTTGCTTTCAAATATATTTAGTGCTTTTTTTTTCAGCTGTTCTAATAATCACCTAACACTTTGCTAGTCTCCTTACTTCCTCTGTTTTTGCATTGTGCAGTTTCTTTCACTGCATTCCACTTTTTGGAATGGTCCTTTTGCTCACTGTGTAAATAATAAATGTTCCTTTAATCCTCATATCTCCTATCAGTCAATAATTCCAGGAGTAATTTTCATTTATAGGTTACAGTAAATGTTTTTCTTTACTGAAGAAAAGAGAAAAGGAGGAGGAAATTTCTCTGCAAGTGCACTAAATATTAAAAACACAGCAATGCCCAGTATACCCTATCAGTTTCTCATCTTCTCAGTTGTTAGGTGTTATTAATGTCAAATACATTGATATCGCCCAGTCATATCACCTCAAATGGAGAACTCTTTTCTTCTGCTGAATTTTTAAATAATGAAAAGGGAATTTTTTTCTTTAATATAATTTCAGAGCTAGAAATTATATGCTGAACTTGTTATCCCAATTCAAAAATTCAACTTCAGTCATCGATTTTTCATTTTTATGTTCCCAAAAACCCTAAAATCTTGAAATTTTCAATAAAACCTTAAAAGTGGACTCCAAAAAATGCTAAAATATCTTCACTCTAGAAGATTTTTATCCATCCCTGAGCAAAATAATGTTGCAGTAGTGGGCCAAAAGCATATAATACAAGTCTTTGAAGTAATAATAAAGGTTTAAGGCCACAGTATGTAATTGAAATCACTGACTGAATTTAAGAAAGCAAATTTTATTTAAATAATACTCGATTTGTTGAGACTACTAGTTTAACTGCTCTAACGTGTACAAGTTTTTTAAAGATTCTCCAATAATCACAAGGGCTCAGCACACTTAATTTTTTTAGGAAGAGCAATAATGCAGAACAGGAAGCTCTCAGTAAAGAGTATTCTGGTACTCTAATAGAAAATGTGTGTGCAGCACATGAACTGCAGCTCTGATGGTACTTCAGAACACACTGAAAATACAAAAAATTCTCATTGAACATAGCAGTAACAGTAATAAGTGAATTTTCTAGCTTGTTGCTTTCTGAAAGCTGAACTCATGAAAGACATTAAAAGAAACCCCATGTGCTCACACAATCCAATTAATGCCAGGTGTAATTAAAACTCTTTTAAAATAAATTGCATTCTATTAATTTGTTTTAATTTGACACATCTATTTTAAAAAAATGAATGTTTTGTGAACTTTGCTAGCATTCCAAATTAATTAGTTTGTTTCAGGTTATTAAGTAAGACAGAAAAGAGAGCATTACCAGGAACAGGGAGAGATACAAAGACTATTTTGAGGCACTGACAATTTATCAGTTAAATAAATTATGTTAGTTATGACCTGCTAAGGATGAATTAACTGACTAGACTGAAACACTCATATAAGAAAGTTTTGCAGGCTTTCCTTAATCGACATTTGAGGTTTGCATATATTTTGGTAGTCATAAATAATCACAAAGACGGTGATATCTAATTTAAGAGTAAATTCTGCACCAGAGAAAATCTCCTTCAATGAACAGGTAAATTTTATATAAACCAGCTCTGAGTACCTTGAATGTGATTAATGCACATTTACAGATCTGGAATTTCACAAATCCCCCACTACTGAAGGGGCTATTAGCTTTTATCCAAAATCCTTTGAGTTTATGGGGCTTCTCCCCTGACTGCCATGTCTTATGCAGAACACTGCCTGTTAAATCTTATTCTCTCTTCCCATACTGAGCATTCTGAGCAATGGGACTTCATCTTACATGCTTTGATGTCTTTGCTTGACCAGAACTGGCTCCCTTCCAGAAACACAACTAAAGACAGATAGTGTGAGAGTTTTACAGTACAGAGAAGAGTTTCAAGGTTAAGGATTGAACAAACAGCTGTTTACTGTGTGTAAAAATTTCAGTGGCTATTTTCCCATTGCTACAAATTATCACGGCAAGGAATGGATTTACCTGCATATAAAGCCCTCACACAGCTATAGCAACTGGTGCAGAGAGGAAAGGTTTTCAAAATGCAACTGATTTTTCAGTAATTATTGGAATCTGGGTTCAATACTTCCCCTGAAGCATTTTAGAGAAGGATAAAAAACAATATGCCTTCAACTGCAAGGAACAGGATGGTTTCTCTTTATTTCCTTCAAAATTATCTTTTATCCATAATTGTGCTTTTCCTGCACAATTTTCATGTATTAATAGGCCAAAGAACCAGTAAGCCAGAAGGTTAATTGGAGTATTTTAATTATTATATGGAAGAAATACTTAGGATAACAAACATAATATAAAGGTAGCTCAGTGTAATTTTTAATGTTTTTGATGTGAAAAATGATGCTCAGTTCAAAACAACTGGAAGAGCCACAATAAGAATTGCTCAAAATACTTTTTAACTGTATTCTTTTGAATGAATTTTGATTTCAGTTTTTTCAAGACAGCAGAACATAAAGGGATTATATGGAAAGAAGCAATGTTTAATCACTGCAAAGCTATGTAATTCTTTCTGATTTTAATTTATCCACCTTGCTCGATATTTCAAATATAACAACACATCAATTAAAATTATCACATAGCAAAAGATGCTGTCTCTGAAAAATCATGCATCAGCAGAAAAGGGTTTAAAGCACAGATAACAAGGGGAGATTTTTCCAGAAAAGAAAATCACATATTGCTAGGGTCCCACATCTAAGCCTTTTACATTCTGTCACTAAATCAGCATGTAAGAAAAAGTCTTACCTTGTTTTAAGTATGTTCAGAAACTGCAAGATTTCTGAGAACTGTATCAGTCTAAGGGCTCTTAAAAATCTTAAACCTGCAGTAAAAGAAAACAAAGTTATAATAAAGAATAATTCAAATTGTAAAAGCATATCACAATGACAGTGATCAATTAAATCAACATAGGTAACATACAAAATGCCAAATACCTTTGAAATACTCTTTCATATTTAATTGTTCAAGGATCCTTAACAGGTATTTTTCAAATTGTTTTGATTTTTTTTCCCTAATAACAGATTTATCCTGCCAGAAAGCCTTAATTTATGTAGGAAGTAATGACAGGAGAAACACAGGCTGAAAGCTAAGGGGGAAAAACCTCACTGAGGTTTCTGTTGGCAGTTGCCGTGCTCGTGTCCTTCTCTTTTAGGCTGTCAAAGACACAGGCAGCTCTGAAACATCTCAGTCCTTCAAGCTCCTGTGCTTTAGTGAAAAATAGCAGATCATGGGCAAGAGATCTGATAACCTAGATGAAGTAGACTGTATATGCCTGATTAAATTTGGTAAATCTTAATGACGTAAAATCTTTCATAGTAATAATGCTCCCTATCTACACTCTAATTTAAAAAAAAAAAAAAGGTCAAGCAGGAAAACAGATAAATTACACTTTTTCTCTTAAAAATGGCAAATGTACTACAATTCTTTCTGTCAGTCTATAGCTATAGGAATACATTGCATATTAATTTTAAAGTATTTTTACAAAGAAATAGCATTCTTATGCTGCAATCAGATTGCATGCAAAGCAATTCCCAGACAAGTACAAAGTCACTGAGACAAAGGGAGTGTGTGCAAGAGAAACTAGTCGAGAAGATTAAGAGCTTAAATTATTAAAAAAGCCTTATGCTGATAGTAAATGATTTGGCTGCAGATCTTTGGCATATGAATAAAAGTACACTATGTACTGTACATATGCACAGCTTATAAAATTAAAGTAAGCTTGAAGGATAATTTTTATTAGAGAGTACAGCCAGGAGTTACATAAAAGTTGTGTAACGTGGCATTGCAACTGTTACAGAAAGGTCCAGAGCAGCTTCTTCTCATAAATTCTCTTTATTGGCATCTCTTTTACCAAACTTCAGTGCAAGAAACACTTTTTATTTTTAGAAACTTAAAGAAATACTGATCTTGGCAAATATATAAACCTGGGCACAGCTTTCATCATCTCACTGGAATAAGAGGTTCCCTTCAAGCACAAAGGTGCATGTGGCAAGATGTGTTTAAATCAATAAGGCTTTCCTACAGTATTCTTGGAAAGTTGTTAAATAACATAGTTACTCTTATTTTTGCCTTGTTAAGACTCCTAAGTAGTGTTAAAGTACACTCCTGTCTATTATATGGATATAAAGATTCTTTTTAATTACTGACTGTGGGCAACTATGAAAATTAGTCACAACTTGCTAAATGGATTCAGGGATCTAAATAAAAAGCAATAAAATGAAGCCTAATAATGCTAAATTTCAGATCCATTTGCAATTAGAGAATGGTAGTTTTGGATCATATTGCTGAAGCTCTGAGAGACACATCCCTCTCTTCCACTTCCAATAGTTCCCACAGTTTCTCCTCCTATCCAAAGAGATGTGGTTACACAGGGAAGGAGAGGATCCTTACTACAATCATAAACTTTACAACTCTTTCATCCAGCTGCTTTCCTCACTCCACTCCCTGTGAACTTTTATGAAAAATAGCTGGAGTGAGAAAGAGCCTGCCTCTTAAATGTTTTACACTAAATCTGAAGTTAACGGTAAGACCAAGTTAACAATTGCTAAGCTTCAAAAAGAAACCTCTAAGTTAGCAATGAAACCTCCATCTCAAAACAATTATAAGGTTTAAGTTACATCTTAATTGCTGAGACATCAAATGATATAAGAATATACTTTGGGTTCAATTAATTTTTTGTGGAAGAAGAAAACCATTATATTATATTCTGCATTTGCTGCAGTCCACATAATTTTAAAAAGTTTCATTCAGAGAATAGAATTAGGCAGGAAAAAAAAAGGCACTAGAGAGTTTGCTTGGACAGTTCAATCACAAAATAGAACTGGTTTTCAATAATGAAAGCCAATTCATTCTTTCCAGTATCCTGTAGTTTCCTAGGCACAAACAGGTCTGCTGTTATATTCCTATATGTATTTCATTTTATCTGATTTTCACAGAATCATAGAATTGTTTGAGCAGGGAGGAATTTTCAAGGTCATCTTGCTCAGCTCTCCCTGCAATGAGCAGCCAGATCAGGTTGCTCAGAGCCCTGTCTGGTCTGACCTTGAATGCTTCCAAGGCTGGAGCCCCTACCACCTCTCTAGGCAACCTGTTCCTGTGTTTCACAATGCTCATTGTAAAAAATTCTTTATCTGTATTCTAAACAACCCCTTATTATATAAAAACCACTACCCTTTCTTCTACTGCAGCAGGTTCTGTTAAAGAGCCTGCTCCCCCCAGGTACTGAAAGGCCACAATACGTGTCTCCAAACACCTCTTTCCTCCAGGCTGAACAACTCCAACTCGCTCAGCCTTTCCTCATGGAAAAGTCCTGCACCCCTTTTTTTGTGCTGAGCGCCCCAGAGCTGTAGAGAGTTGCAGGTGGGATCAAGAATGAAGGGAGGAGAATTTCCTCCCTGGCCCTGCTGCTTTGGATGCAGCCCAGGACACAACTGGCTTTCTGGGCTGCAAATTCCCATTGCTGGCTCAGGTCCAGCTTCTCATCTATGAGAAACCCTCTGCAGGGGCTGCCCTCAATCTCTTCCTCCTCAATCCCTCTGTTGACACTGGTAGTGGCCCCAGCCCAGGTCTAGGACCCTGCACTTGGCCATCTTGAGCCTGAGGAAGTTCCCACAGACCCACTTCTTCAACTTGTGCAGGTCCTTCTGGACGGCATTCCGCCCCGCCAGGCATGCCAACCGCACTGCTCAGCTTGGTGTCTGCCACACGTCTGCTGAGGGTGCACTCAAACCACAGTGACAACTGAGATGATGTTACCTCTTTCAGATCTACCATCTCACCAAGAACAGAGCCGTCGATGTTTGTTTATGCATCAAAAACAGAAAGCAAAATTCACTAACAGGAGCACTTACAAAAATTCCCCTTTCCCAAAGCTGTTTCAGCTCATACAGAAATGTGTGCACATCTCTCCTTAGCAATATTTGGGAATGTGTTTTATACAAGTGGACAAAAATAATTTCTTTTCTTATGAAATATCTACAAAATGGTTTTACATTTAAATGATATACTCAAGAGTTGAGATAAGGTAAGTTTCTTATGTATTACAGTGCAGTCCATTGCACATTTGGGCATTTCATGGACCCTGTCTGCCAAAGTTAATTGTAAACTGCCAAACAGAATGCTCAGTAAGCACTTGCTACTTTCTCTCCATCATGTAACTCATCTTTTTCTTGGCAAAGTGTTTTACATTGGAATTTTCTTATGGGATCTGACTAAAATAGGATATAATCTGCTATGCTACAAATTTTATCAAAAAACAAATACCAAAACGTTTAATTTACCTGGAAGTTCTCTCTAATAAGAGAAAAAGTACACAGATAAAATAAAAGAAGGATCTATTGAGTTCCAATCTTCTGCTTCTAAATGGAGGATTAAAATACGCTTAGGAATTGGAGTTTATTTCAGTCGCAATATCCAGGACAAAGCTAAGATATTTGGAGATATCAATACCAGAAAAAAACTTTTGTGATTATATATATTATTCCTTAATCAATATGACACAAAGTGTTTTAGTCAATAGTTTCTGCCTCTAGTACAATAAACTGAGTTGTAGATATGATGATTCCAATAAACCTTAAACTCTACCACAGGATTATTTTCTTACTGCAAAAAATATTTGCTTAGCTACTGTGTTGTCTGTCCAGCAAAGACACAGCTTTCCAAATACACTAATAAAATGTAAATTTCATGTTCAATATTATTTCATGTCATGGTGTTCAACCTGTAGTCTGTAAAAATCTGTAAAAAATGGTCACTAGGAGAGGCCACATATTGCAAAAATCCTTGAAATCAGTTTTAGAGAAATCAATTATCTGTCCAATAGGAAGCAATATACCACACTGAACTACCAGGCTACATCTAGAGTGCAGCAGGAATACTTTTTTCCTGACTCTTTACTAAGGACCCAGCAAAATGAATGGATTCTTTAAAACAGAATAGTGATCCTGATACAGCTAATAAACTATGTGCCAGTAGCAATGCAATTACAGTAGAAAAATTATTTTATCTATCAAGTTTACAGCAAAGTAAACAGTATTATTTAGAGCTTTATTTGACTTTACAGGCAATAGGGTATTTTCCTGTCTGTCAGACAGTTTTGCACTCTCTCTGATGAACTGATCCTTTCCACTGAATTAATATACAGAAGCAACCAGGATTAGCTATAGGTTGTAAACCCCAAACTCCCCTCCCCAAAAAAAAAGGAAATGTAAAATTTTAAATCTTTAAAGGGAAAGGCAAGGAAATCATGACAACTATGCTTATTTTAATGAAATTCTAATAAATAGACGGGATATTTCTTCACTCAACATGAGAAGTCAATTGACAAGAGCGGCACTAAGCATTACATTGTTTCTCACCAATGAGATATGTAATCCCCATCTTACTGCCTTAGGCTGCTTATTTTTTTTCTAATATACAATAGTATATCCAAAATATTGGTGTAAGAGAACACGAGATTGTTTACTGCTTCTGTTCCCGACAAACCACTCACCCATTTATCAGAATCTTCATCAAACCTATCAATGGTTACTTCTACCCTAGATTTCATTAAGACCATATGGTTTGGTGAAGTCTGAAAAAAAAACCCAGAATCCACATTTAGGAATATTTTTTGAGACACAGGATGGAGGGATAATTTTTAGGATGCAAAATAAGCCCATTTTGAACATCTTCACAGAGTGCAGCAGAGTTATCTGACACCATACTCTCTGTAGAAAGGCTTGAAAATGGAAGTGCAAAGATAAACAACAAGAAGAAATAGAATGAGAGGAAAAGGATCTGTCATTCCTTAGAAGCAAGCCAGACAAAACATTTTTATACATTTCCCCACGTCTGTTATGCAGCAGTACAAGTGGGGAGAACAGCCAGCAGCATGACAAAAATCAATGCACTATGATCAGGACAGTAGAACTACAATGAAATTTAGAACTTACTTTCGAACAATGCTGTGTCAAAGGTTCATTAATAAATCTCTCTGCTGCACATTCCTTCAACTTGCTATTACGTCATTTAAATAATGACAGTAGTTTCAAACAAAATGTCTTGGCAACACCAACACTGCAGAATATTACATTCCATCCCTCAATACAGATGATTTGATTCTTGTTGAAGAATGAACCCCTTTGCTGAGGAGATAGGAGTACATTGCAGTGCATAAGCTTGGGGGAAAATTCTTCCTACAAAGCAACTGAAATACTGCATCTTTTTTTAAAGTTGAAAAATAAAACAGAATATCTTTTTTAGAAGAAACAGTAATACTAGCACCAGAGACAGTATAACAAACCACAGTCCTGAAGGAAAGCTCAGAGTTGGACCTTACCCCAGTACGAGCCGACCCTGTAACAAGACACTAAGGAGTTTCGCAAAGTGTGTTGCTCTTCCTTTTCGGGGCTATTATGCCCAGCTTTGACACGATATCCATTTTTGAACAATTCTCCATGAGACTTTTTACGCCTTCTAGTACTTTTGTACGTTTCTGAACGCGTTCCCCCAGAAGGGTTGTGGTAGACTAAAATCTTGCTGGGAATCATGACTGTCTATCTTCAGCTCCAGAAGCACTGCAGGTAAGAACTGTGGTCCAGTCTTCAGTCACAGCATTCACTAACAGCAAAGATGGTCATTCACCCTTCCTTCTGCTAATTCATTATCAACACAGAGAGACAGCTCAGAGGTCTTTCTTTAACAGAACTTCTCTTAGGAAGCAGATTTGTTTAACTGAACACAGGATAAAGTTCCCCTTTACCCGTTGTTATCAAAAGATAATTCAGTATAATCTAGTCCATTTCCGCTAGCTTGAAACAAGCAGAATGAATTCAAATACAAAACTCAGCTTGAGAAAACAGACTAAGAATATCACAGACTGGATGGACAAAACAAATCACAGAAGCAAGCAGGCAGTGCAGATGCTCCTCTGATCCGTGATGTATTAGAGCTTAAAAGCCATCTTCTATCCGGATATTACCACATAAGCTTCTTTCAGATACATGAAAGAACCACACCCATTGACTCAAAACCCACAAACATGATGCTGTTCACTTAGAATGAACAGGTACCCTCACAAAGAATATAGTTCTCATAATTCATGCACATAAAGGGAATTGCATACTGTGCATTAGTTTCTTCGGCAAGTCCACGTCTGTTTTCCAGTTAAAGTTAGTATGCGGGATGCAGAAGTCACATAATCAGCCAACTCCTACAGGATTTATCCCAGATGAAATGAAAAAACCTCAAACAAATAAACACAACAATCGTTCCTCCAGCCCCAGTTTATGACAGCTATCTTACTGAAGGAAAAATAATTCAAAACAAAACAATTTAGCCATGTTGCAAGAGAATGAAGAAGAGAGTTCACAGCTCTCTCCAGCTGACTTGCTTTGTGAATATTCATAAAATGAGGGCTTTTTCAGTCAACTACCACCCAATTCAATTGGATAAAGCTCTTCAAATTAAAAGCAATCATGACCTTCCATTACATAGAATAGATTTTCTTCATGAATTTTCCTGTTTTGAGCGTAATACACAGACTTCATTGTGAAAAGCTATTTTCATTTTGAGGAATATTCTTATTGTTCTTTTTCTCTCTCTTTTTTTTTTTTTTTCCCCTTTTTTTTCCCCTTGTTTTTTGGCCTCAGAAGACCTACAAATATACCAATGCCATCTGGAGTGCAATGCAAAGCAGACACAAAAATAGGCTGCACCATGTGCTTATATGAAATACACAGGATTTCAAAGCATTTTGGAAATGTTATTAAGGGGTGGACTGCCAAATATAAAGGGGACTGTAGTACACACAACTTTAAAATTATAAGTAATGTGCATATAGTGAAGTAAATTGCTTCTGTGAGTCCTTCGCATTGTAACCTTTAACACTACATTCTGACAAAAAATCTGGTTACATTCCCACTGGTCACAACAGTCAAGTTTCACTGCATCTAAAGGGATGAGTCTTAGGTCCTCATGCTGACAAACATCCACAATGTATCTGTGAACATTTGAATCATTCCTCACAAACTGGAAAGATCTGAACAGGGTAGTACTTATCTGTGTTACTAATCACATCTTGTACAGCTCAAACTGAATGCTTGTCCTACTTATTTTTTGCCATATAAGGCACATTATTTTCCTTTCTTTCTGCATTTCCTCTTGACTAGTATTATAATCTTGTTATTTTCCAATTTTAAACCTATCATTAGTGTACTTCATACTTAGTACAGCAAATCTTTGGGTGCAGAATCCATTTACCTTGAAAGCCTGGAATGTTTCTAAAGGAAAACAGGACCAAAGTAATAAACAGCAAGAGCCAAGCTGTTTAGTTTACATAACCTATTATTTCACTTTTAACAATTTGACGGTATTATTTTAACTTCTCAGCTTCCTGGTATAGCCAGAATTTTATCAATTTTCTTTTGTTTCAGTCAGTGTACGGCTTAATCTGTTGCATACATCAAAATTTAAAAACATAAATTAGATGACACAAACCAGGATTAAATCTAAAATAAACCTGCTCCACAAGTTTAAAAAATAAAAAAAAACCAAAACACGTATATAAATTTGAGCAGCAGCAGGATGATGCATATTGTACTGACAAGCATTCTTCAGTATCACAGCCAGCCACACAAAGCTGCTGGTTATTACTTTCCTGTGCAGACATCTCTACTTTCCAAATGAATATTTTTTTAGTATTTTGCTCTGCAACTCAATTACACAAGATAGTTTTTTGCTCTCAGTGACATTATCAGTTGCAACGAGCTATAATATTGATCTATTACTTGGTCACTTTTTAATATTAGATGTAAAATTAAATTGCAGAAAATTATTCTCTGTACACTAATTTTTTTTTCAGTTATCCAGAAAAACACCTTTTAGGTATTCTAGCTCACATTAGCATCTGAGTGAAAGTCTGGAGTCCAGTTAAGCACAGGAAGGTGGTGCCATCAGGAGAATATCACTGTTTCCTACCCCTGTGAAGGACATGGTCCTTGGTCTCCTGGTCTGAGGTAGAACTAAAACTCCTAAACCCTGTGTTATCAGCAGTACCTGAAATGTCTGCAGTCTACTCTGACGTATTTAATCCAAACTAATTAACAAACATTCTGTTATAAAGAGCTCTAGAATGACTTTTAATAACCGATTTTGCCTTCAATGAATCCAAGCTACTAAAATTGAAGTTTTTCATATTTTCTACAGAAGCATACCCTTGAAGGACATCACTCCATGGCCCTCCTTGAACTTGTCATAAAAATAGATCTACATCATTATGGAAGTACTGCTATAATTAAATGACAACTTAGTTTCAAAGTCCGTCCAAATGTGAAGCTATTAAACTTAAAAATGCAGGAGATGAAAAACAAGACTTATCAGCAGCTAAGCTCTGCTTTACATCTGGCTATGCAGGGACTAGGTACTTGCTATATCATCTTGCAGGAGAGCAAGGGAAGATTAGATCCTGCCTTGGAAAACCAATGTAGTGGGTATCAAATTATTATCCTTTAAAACACAGGTTAGACAGGGGTGATGGATTTGATGTGCTTTTGTAAGATATTATTTGCTTACAGTTGTGCTCGAAAGCACAATCTGTAAAAATCCACAAAACACAAGGAAACCTGCCAAGGAGAAACCTGCTGCAGAGAAAAATAACTGTGTTATATCCTGTGACTATTCTCTCCTTGAAAATTGATTCTTAATTTAATTTACAGTAAGTGAACACAGAATTTTCCACATGCTACCATTCCTCTGTTTTAAATTGCTACTTCTGAAATGACAATGTAAAAGCCATTTGCTGTACACAAAATGGCTATAAAATTTTCATTGCTACCATTTCAAAAATGGTAGAAGTATTATTCATAGAAAAGAAAAAAAAACCTGCTGTGCCTGAATAAAAAAAACCTCTACATGTTGGTCAACAACTACTTTATAGTACAGCTTTGTAGCAACGTCTATGGATTAGGACAAAACCAGAACAATGCTCATTCTGCCAAGAATTTACCACTCATTAATTTCACTATATTATTTAAAATGTAAATTTACAATTTAAAATTTGAGTTCCTGAGAAAACACATACAGTTGTATCATTTATTTTTTTTAATCTCCAAGTCTCAAAGTCTTAAACTATTAAATCATTTTCAGAAATGGCATTAGCAAGAACAAAACTAGTCACTCAATATGTAAATATTAACTTTACTACTTTACACCACACCAGGCAACAACTATATCATAGTCCAGAAACCAAGCATAGATACAGGCACGATACTAAATGAAGAATAGATCTTTATATAAACTAGAGAGTATTAACTTGTAAACATCATTACAAAAGAAATACTATCCCATGAAAGTGATGTTGGTACCATTTTAAAAAGGCTGGAACCATGAAGGGAAGAATAAGCAGTATTCATATCTACCTAGTGGGTAAAAGAGACTTAAGAAGGCAAAGAATTTATTCAGCTCTCATTTTTCTATTTCTTTAATACTACATTTGTGTAATCCTTTCCAGATACAGCGAGTCCATATTCAAAATAGATGGAAAATATGCCTTTTTAAATTCTTTGATTTGGGGAGAAAATTATTAATTGTACACTTTACTGATCCTGCTACTAAAACCAAAATGACCCTTGTAATAAGAAGTTACACTTCAGCAAGCTAACCTTGCAAAGAGAGCTGCACAGAAGGTTGGAAATTTGGAGGTTGCTTTCTAAAGTGACCATTACAACGCAATATAAAGAGGCTTCCCTTCCTGAAAAATGGAAAGTTAGCATCTTATATAATTTTCCTTGGCATTCATCAGGAACAAATTGCTCTAAAATCAGGAATACGTTATTCTGAGAGGCTGTAACCATAGGGCAGAATAAATGATAAGAACAAAGGCAAAGGAAGGGCAAAGGCCAGATCTAAAGCCTGACTCATGCTGCAGGAGGTTGATTTTAAAAAAGCCTTGCAATTCTGCCTGTCTTTGCTCCCGTGAGTCACCAGGCACAGGCCATAACTGCCAAGAAACAATGAGCATATTATGAAAAAAGGCTTGAAAAGGAGTCAAGTATTGCACCTCTAATCAACTGGTATGATATAATGCATCCTATTCAGTGAGCCTCTTTAGCCTTCGAGTTGCACTAAGAAAATAATTAAAGAATGGATATGAGCACATCCATACAGATCAAATAATTATGAAAAAACACTTATGAAAATGAGACACCACAAAATGTTGTATGTGATTATGATCTTGGTGCAAAAAACATTAATTCCATTTTCTGGACGGCCAATGTTCAAAAATATGTATGATTGTCCTAGAGAAGCAATAGCCTTTTACTCAGCATTCCTTGCACATAGTGTAATTTTTGTATTGTATCAACAACAGAGTATTTCAGACCAGCCGTAGGATTAAGAATGTAGTCATAAAATTCCACAGAAATCAAAGATTATGGTGTTTAACTGCTCTTTACAAACACAGCTGTTGCACAGATCCATACACCACGTTTCAGCATCCCTTATTTCACCTCAATGCAGTACTAAAAAACAGACTTCACCTCCTCAGTGCACAATGTTTAAATGCAAGGTCTGAGAACTGTGTGTCAGTTCATCACTGAGTCAGGAATAAAGCCAGTAAAGGAAGTAGTATATACAACTCTTCAAAGTCACATCAGACAGAAAATCTGTGATCTGCCTAGTGAGAAGAAAATTCTCACATTTTCAAGCGCACAGAAATACCTTTCCTTAGAGGCTGATGTTACCCAATCAATAAGAGAAGAAAGTGAAATTTCTATGCACTATCAGAGTAGATTAGAGCTAGTGCCTAGTAAAGTAGGGGTCTGAAATTTTCCAAGAAGACTGTGTTCCTCAAATCTATGTATCATTGGCTATTTTTCACTGAAATCAGTGTATTTCTTACAGGATCTGCCCCACTTGTAATGATATATAATTTTCTCCTGATTAAATAGCCAGGTGTCTTGGGTTACAATACAGGATGTGATCAGAGGTATCTATTCTATCACCATCTGTTGAGGGTGGGGGCAGTGATCCTGATCTCCATGGGAGATATTCTGCTAATGGGCCATCCATTGAAACCAGTAGGGCATTGTTCTTTATCTTTTCACTAAGCATCTTACCTCCAGGCAGTTATCTTCTGCTAATGGCCCATTGAGTCCCCCTGTGTGACTGATAAAATTACTTCATCCCATTGGGAGTTGCTCCAGTCAGGGGAAAGAGCCCAACATTTCTTACCAAGATAAAACCGGGGGTTTTGGGACACCAGGGGAGCCTTTTCTCCACTGGACTCCAGAGGGAAACCAGATTTCTCCACATCATCACTGGACCTCTGGAGGGAAACTGCACCTTCTACAGGAGCACTGCTCCAACTGAACCACATCTGTCACTGCAGGGGGACTGTAGCCACTATTTAATGGGACTGCTGCCAACACCCTGACTGACAGGTGTCAGGTTGTATTCTGACTTTGTCAGTGTTTGGGGTTTGTTTATTTGTAGTACTGTATTTCTATTTTAATTTTCCCAGTAAAGAACTGTTATTCCTAATTTCCATATCTTTGCATGAGACCCCCTTGATTTCAAAATTACTGTAATTTGGTGGGAGGGGGTTTACATTATCCATTTCAAAGAGAGGGTCATGCCTTTCTTAGCAGACACCTTCCTCCAAACTAGGACACCTGGTAAAAGTGAACATGAAAGAATTCAGATGATATTTCCAGATGTCTCTGCTTTTACAGTGCTGATATCTACATTTGGCTCACAAAAGGAAGGGAAGTGAAACAACACAGAAAAAAACAAATTTGGAATTTAATAGATAATAGAAGCCCAAATCATGCCATTAACTTGACAAAGCATCCTGTCTCATTTAAATTTAGTTTCACAATATTTTACATCTAGAAACTCAGATGCTCGTTGACTGCCACACTATCATGATATATGTTGCCTGCACACTACCCACTATGAAAATAACTTTCTTCAGTTAGCATTGTCCCAACCATGTATTAGCCATTAAGAAACACTTCCTTAACTATGTTTTAATAATTTTCAAATAATGAAATTGCATATAAATATATAGATATATAAATTATATATCTACAATACAGATTTTAGTATTTACTAAAAAAATCTGAATTTATTTACTTACATCATTAACTAATCACTTCTGTTTCTAATTAAAAATTGAATATTTATGCCTATAACCTATACAGCGACCTTAGCATACATTGGTAAGAATGCTTCCAGGACTTCTCTCGGTACCAGGGACGATGAATGTTGAATAGGAATGATTTGAAAAGGCTGCATTTTGAAAAAAAATAATAAATATGAAGGCTGTGGAAGTTATTCAAACCATATTAGGATTTCATATGTATCCTCCTGTGATTTTTTTCTTCTGCTGTTACAACACAGCAATCAATACATGCTTGAACTTCACTAGTTCCCATGACTAACTTTGGAGAAAAGCATCCCAGAACAGAATTAAGTAAAATTGAGCAAACTGTTAAAATGTGAAAATAATCCTCTCTTCACTTTCAGCATGAAGTGTCAGTGCTCTACCTGGCTACTAATATTCCAACTAGCTCTCAGCAGAAAAAGACCTTCTGCTGGGTTCTGCAGGTGTGGTCCACACCCCCAAGTCTAGTGGCAGCTGGAATTACTCCCTATCTTCAAGCAAACAACACATTGGATGGCCAAGGGGCTGCAGTGTGGGTCAATGATTCTGCCACTAACTGCTGGGTGCACAGAGCTTGGAAAGGCACCAGTGTAGCTGTCCAGTGCACCAAGAGCTCACTCATATACCAAAACTCCTTCAGTTTTGCAGGAAAATATTCCACATGGTGTGGGGCTGATCAAAGAAAACCATAATCAGCAATCAGGAAGACAATAAAGCTGACAGATAATTTATACTGAGAAGCAGAGTAGCTAGGTGACAATGGAGAACTAACGACTGGAGAGTTTTAATTACCTCAGAAATCTCCATTACCATTTTGCTCTCAGTCATCTCTGCTTGTAAGGGACTACAACAATTTACTTTTGATTATGAAGATTATGGTTGCTAGATATCCAGACTCATGCAAAACCTCTTCAAGTAGAACTTCACACTTAAGATAATATACAGCTGATTCATTTCAGCTAAATATCTACAGTGATGCTACATATTACTGTTTTGAATAAAACCAACACTCCTTGAAGGATAATGCTTAACAAAACGCTGTGTATTAAACCTGTCCATGTAGCACAGTTTAATCTGCCTTACTTTGTAAAAAGTCATTGTAAAAGATGGCAAAATAATTTCCCTGTAGAGATCACCCATAACTGCAACAAGAAAATGGCTTAGAAAGTTTTATAGCAGTTTTACTCAAGTAGAAGCCCTCATTTTTCAGTTTTAACACTATTTTTAAATTAAAAGATGCATTATTCTGGTTTTTTAACTGCCACCTGTTATATATTTACTAGCAACAAACAAATGAAATTATAAAGTTAAATAAGTTGTTTTTCCCAACATTCAGATTTTGAATCAAAGTTGCCTCTGGGGAGATATCATAGGAAAACCTGCTTCAGATAAATGCCTGTGCAATTCTGAAGACAAGCTTAGATAGCTGAAACTTAAAATACCAAGAAAAAGTAACTTTTTTCATTTCATATTTCTTTACATAACAAAGCAGAGACCACTAGATAGATATAGAGAAAAATCTTTAATAACTAAATACAATTTATAAACACAATGCACGAACTTTTTCAAAAACAATTAAACACTAAATGCCTGAATGGAACAAAAATGCATTCCCAAGTTTAGTGGCAGCTTCTTTAACAATGTTCCAAATTTAAAAAGTTCCCTGAAGAAACTAAGAAAAGCAACAAAAAAGTCCCCAAAGCACGCAGATCTAAAGAACACAGAAAACGTGGCCTCTGAGTATCATTAGCTTTATTGGCAAACTTTCTGGCAATCCATTAGGTGAGCCACTGCAGTGCAAGTAGCTGTGGAGGAGTCAATAACATCAGCAACCTTTTTGTGGTGCAGAAATACGTCCTTCATTTTATGGATTGCTCTGCTGTGTTTTTATTTTCATTTAGAATTTGAGATAGTATGATACTAAACACTGCTGAAGGTGATAACAAGGTTAATGAAGGTGAAATATCTGCAGGCCAGCAGCAAATCAAGTGTAAACCCTTCAGAATTTAAGAATATAAATACAGAAGTTCTAGACAATGTTAAGCACTCAAAAACTGATATGAAACAAGTGGCAAAATGTGACAAACTATGCTCCCTTGACTTAAGTCAATATTGTATGGAACTACCAGATGGTATGAATACCCTGCAATTCAAAACCTCAGAAAAAAAGCCTGAAATATTTCAGTTGTAAGAAGACTTCCCAAATTTTCCTTTTCTATATGCTGTCTGACTGAATAACAAAATACTGCAACTGTAAAAAATAAAGATAAAGAAATAGATTTGCAGCCATCTAAACATTCATTTAGAAATGTCATATGAGCAACAAGGTCAAAACTTAACAGATTCACGGCATATTCTGAGATGGAAGGACCCACAAGGATCAGGTGCAGCTCTTAGGCTGCCCATACAGGGACTGAACCCACAACCCTGGCGTTACCAGCAGCAAGTTACCAACTTGCCAGTTACCAACTGCTTTTCTCATATTGATACCTGCAGCACTGAAGCACAAGAAGTCATTTTACCCAATCCCAATGGAGTCTGGATCTCTAGGTGATGGTCAAGTAGTGCATGTAAACAACCTTATTAATGAAATTTCCCCTTTTGAGTGTGGAATTATAACAAGAGTGAAAAATCTTAATCAAATTCTCTCTTGACTTTTCTTGGCTTCATATATATAAAGTGGAGTGAAAGAATTGCCAAAAGATTACTGGAAGGATACAAGTTATCCAGTTTAAACAAACTTCCAGTCTCAAGTGAGTATGTAAGTTCCATCAGAGCCCTTTGATATTCAGAAAAAACAGACACAAAAGAACTTTCTCAATTCTCATATGGAATTCTTAACTTCTAATCTTTCTAGTGAAAGCCCAACTATCTTTGCATCAGTTTATATCAATTCCAGTCTCAACAGGATTTGCTTTTGATTAATTCAGTCTTGCAAAAAAGTCAGGAGGAACTCAGATATGCAGTCTGGAGTTTTTAATTACTTAAACTGAATAATGCATCTTTTCTTAATTCCACACAAAACCAGGCTCACACACCACAGAGCACACTAGACAACTGGTGCTGAATTAATGAGAGCAACATGGACATTGCAGTACATATAGTCGAGGACTTAGAAGATAAAATAGTTCTTTTGAGCAGTGCTAGAGAAATTAGAAATACAAAGTGAGCTAAAGATCAAAAACAGCAACCAGGAATCATAGAACTCAGGTTAAAAATGCCAAAGTATAAACTGTCATATTCTAGATATAAGGACTTCTAATGGATTTATGCAGATATCAATTATAGTATTTATCAAGTTGCTTGTAGACAACAAGTATTCAAAATTCAAAGTTGAGAAGATCCCACTCAGCAACAAACTCATTGAGATTCAAAATGTTTTAAAAAATCAGTCAAAAAAAATCAATGTCAGACACTATCAGGGGAGCTACTAGATAATGTAGAAAGACTAGACTGAATGCCTACAGGGAACTACAGATATTAACATGCCATCTGGGAGACAAGAAATGAAATTTTATTTTCAACTGGTCTTTCAGCTGACATAAGACAAACTGTCAAATAAAAAAAATCAATCTAATCTCTTATATTACCATTAAGATCTCTCATATTACCGTTCAAGAAAGTGTGCAGGTTAGGTACATGCTGTAGACAGCTCAAGAAAATTTGGTAATCAACTGACTGATGATAATGTGACACTAAAATAAGCATTTTTAATTGTCCCTCATTTAAGTAAACACAAATGCCAGAAGACAGAATAAATAATTGTGGATTCCTTCAGAAGTTCGAGGGAATGAGTTCTCTCCTTTTACAGTATTATTCCTCATTCTATTACAGACAAAACTCAACAGTCTGGGTAGCCTTCATTTAAGTAGAAGAACTTAATTACAGAGTCAGAAAGACCACTGAAAACATTACCGAATCCAAGGGAATCATAAAGTAATTAAACTGATAATAAAAAGCAGGATAAAAGGGAAATAGTTCATATTTTCACATAACATTCAGTTATTGAGAACATATTTTAACTGGACAGAAAAGGATATGAATAGAAGAAAATTATGTCTTTCAAAACTGCAAAATGTTTAGCTATTAAAGGAAATTGCAGTGACTTATTTTTCAGCATAAATCCTTTATACTTGCTATTACAATCCTGTTATTATCCTAGAGGGGAGTATGACAAATATGAGCAAAGTTAAAATTGGTTATTATAAACTACTTAGAATTTAGCAATCCATCTACATCAAAATAGCATTCTGTGTTTCTCAATCACTGAATTTGGAAGACTATGATCTTCAACATTTATGGATTGATGTCCAGAAAAAACATGACATAGAATACCAACCAATGAAGACAACAGATAATCTGACTACATCAGCTAATTTATAGTCTAGTTGCTTGTGTTCCTTTGTATGAAATACACATAAAACAGTTTGGCTTACAGCATGGTTCCTGAAAAATATATGCTGAAAAACATTAATATACTTTTAGAAGTTCTAAATATTATAACCCTGAAAGAATACCAAGAGTGTTTCACTGAAGGGAGGGCTGGTTATATGACAAGGAAATCTTACTAGGAATTCAAATTTTGTTCACTTTAATGAATATACTAATTATATTCACTGTTCATTAAAAAAAAAATAATAATAAGGCCAGTCAAAAATAATAATATTTTTTCAGTTTAAAACCATCAGAATTCAAAAAGAATAAAACATTTATGAAATATGTTAACCAACCAGAGACTTCCTGCAGTGCAAAGACATTTTAATTGTAGCATTGCATGACTGGAAACATGGTGGACATTTCAGTAATGACAGAGAAAAAGCAGAAGTTTCCCATACATATTTTATTTCATAACTTAGAAAAAGCCAGTCATGTAATAATTGCACACCTGCCTTCCTAATGTGACTAAGGAAATTAAGAAGAATGCAAATAAATACATCTGTTAAGGCAGACATTTCTAAGTCATCGTGTCTGGGTAAGTCGCATGCAGTAGTTATTAAAACTCTGTGGGCTACTTAGTGTTGGTTTTAGGCAAGTCTGGCACATAAAGTTTATAGAAGTTTCAGAAAAAAGTTCATGTTATTTGCGTAAGCTTAAAAGAAGTAACTTATTAATTAATCTCAGACAAAAGAAAGAATTCCACTGCAAAGTAATTAAGTAGTCAAGCTAAGTAATTATATTTAAGTATACATTTATAAAAGCATCATATGCCATTTTCTTTTCCATTAAATGACATGTTTGAGTGACAGGGCTATAAATACTGGTGTAATTTACTCAGTGCCATGGAACTCATTAAATGGACTAAACCCCAGGGAGTCTTAAAATGTTTCTGGCATGTCTTCCCTGAGAGTCTTGTCAGGAATGCATTCTTGACCTTAAGTTATTTAATATTTCTATTAATATTCTGCCTAATAATATTAAGTAATGATACCAGAGGATTAAATGCTTGATAATGAAGAGAGTAAGTTAGTGACAAGCAGGGCTTGGAATCGTGTAAAGCAGGATGGCAACAAGTTATATGCATTTGTTTATAGATAACATTTGCTTGGATTTAACTATAAATTTAGGACTGGATTATTTCTATTCTTCCACAAAAGATACATTCTTGCTCAGTCAGGTTATAGATGAAAGAGGTCAAATTAGTCCATCCAGCCTGGCAAATACAGTAGGAAGCATTTTTTAAAGCTATTATCATCTATGATATTAACTTTCAACAGCTTCTCAATATTCAGAAACTAGGACTGCTTTTGGGCTAAGCCTACCACTCATTCACATATGAAAAAATCAAGATAGCCCCCTGCATATCACCCCTCCCCATAAGAGCAGAATAGAAATGAGAATGTTTTTAGGGTCATTTTTCTGTGCAGTGTTAAGTACCACACACAGAGACAGAATGGGAGCAGTTGATTTACAGTAACTTCACAATTATAAGCCACACCTGATTATAAGCTGCACCTCCCAGTAGCCGGGCAGACCACGGGATTTGTCCATATATAAGCCGCACCCAAATATAAGCCGCACCCAAATATAAGCTGCACTTTTTTTTTTTTTAAAGTGAGGGTCCATGTGTAACAAAGTAACAAATTAGTAACAGAATCACTGCCAGTGGGGTTTGGTGTCAGGTGCTCAAGTTGCAAACAGTTTTCACAGACCAGCGAAGCCTTTAAAGGCAGCCCCAGGCGCCCTCCCTGCCGGCTCTCACTTCCAGGTTGGCATTTCACTGGGATTTGTCCATAGATAAGCCGCACCTGAATATAAGCCACACTACTGGGGTAGGCTGGATTCTTCAATGAAAAAGGTGCGGCTTATATTCATGAAATTACTGTACATTATCCTGTTTGCTTTGAGTTCACAGAGGTAGGGAAGCAAGAACACAGTTTCTATGCATGTCAGATGACAGACACCAATGACTCTTGAAACTCATGCTGCCCCCCTGTCTCTGCTCTGCTCCAGTGCATCCTGGATACTTGTTTAACTTCTCATCAGAGGAGGACACAGGAGAAGAGTATCCTCACAAATGAATGCAACAATATCTATAAAAATCTCCATGGATTTAGGAAATATACATTCGTCACAAGGTTATCTTCTAGTCTTAATATTGTAGCAACTGAAATGCCTATTGAGAAGTATTACTTTTTCTGGGACCCTACCAAAATACACATGCTTTGCAAATCCTGAACTGATAAAGGTCCCTAGAAAAAAGCAAAAATATTTTATTCAATACAATGCAAATTTGGTACAGTCAATACCATGACAGATTACTGACAAATTACCAAGCACACTGAGCATTCAAAACTCTTTTCATTAAATTCATTGATACCTGTTTGAAGGCATTTGAAATGTAGAAAGAAATGTCACCATATATAAAAGCAATACACATGCACATATACATAAAATTTTAGAGAATTTGGTATAAAGTAATGCATAATGTAAGTAAAATGACCAAAAAACACATCAAAGCTGTATAAAAGATGCTAGTTTTGTAAGAAATATTGTAAAATTCGGATGTGCATTCAAAGATTCCACCAATAGATGGCAGAAATGCACAATACTTACCAATAAAGTCATTGCAAATGACTGCAAATTTAAGGTGCTGAGAAAGGGAGCTTTGCCACTTGTAGATGCACCAAAATCCAGTAAATGATTGCAAAGTCAAAGTAGTATCTCTACAACCCAGTTATCAGAGGACTTCTTTGCATCAGTGTAACTAAATTCCATTAAACTAAGTTTTCCAAAAGGAATTAAGTGCTCTACAGATGCAAATATGCTTTTAGGCTCAGCTGTTCTGTGGAAATTACGGCCAGAAAGTCTCCAGGGCATTAAAGCAAATGTTTTTATCATATACAGACTTTTTATCTAAAGCTTCCTCTTGAAGAACACTTGCTGGATAGGTAGAAGCCTTCACACTATCACCTTAACCACCTTAATAAGGCATATCTGCTTTTTTCTCCAAAGTCATCTATCTATCTCCACGGTGGGAAACTGATTTCATTGTCTGATCCACCAAGAAAGCTGAAACTCCACCAGAGTTCGCAGAAACACTCTTCTCACACCAGGCATTGATACTGAAACTGAAAGTCTCATCCAAAATTAATTGACATCTGTAACAGGACCTGGACAGAATTAGAGCAAACACTCAAAAAAAAAAAAAAAAAACCAAAAAAGGATCCCTTTCCCAAACTGTGCTAATCACCTCGTGAAAAGATTTGTTCTCCATACTTTTCATGTGCCTATATTTGCATCTGTTGTCTGTCTTCTTTCGCCCACTATATATCTCAAATTATTTTCTGGAAAAAAAGTACAGCATCAGAGGCAACCTAGACTAAAAACGACATCAGGGAATAAGTATGAAGAAAAAAATGTTCCCGATAATAGAATTTACTAGGAATCACACAGTTTCTATCACTTGATCTTCTGCACAGTAGAACTGATGAAGCATACAGTCAGGAAAATGAAGTAAGATCATTTAAAAGATCTTTTTTATCTTTAATTTGTAAGATTAAACAATGAGACACTATCAAATTCCTATAGTATGTTGTATTAACATCTTTGTATTAATATCACAATCTAAAGCTGATTGTTCCTCATTCACATATTCTTGCAAATGTGAAGCCAAGATTATATTTCTTATGTTAAATCCTCCTCTAACAATACAGTCCTGTCAAGGCAATTTAGTCTAATAGAGTCAGCTCATAAAATCAATATTTCCTTTTTCATAAGCATAGAAGTACATGATAAAAGGCATTTCAGTTAGTTGAACTAACAGTTTTAAGTGGTGTGTAAAGTGTTAAGTCTTTACCAAATAAAACTGGAAGACATTCACTTGTTTCAGGACTCTCCAATTTTTTAGACTGCAAGCTATCCAAAAGAAAACAGCTCTGAATCTGAAGTTTAGATAGGATACTCAGATTATGACAACTTTGTAGTAAAAAAAACCAACTCCATGCCATTATTTCTCCCATTGCAAATTCTTTTCTGTCCAATAAACCTCTCAGCCTACATTCACTTAGACTATAAACAAAACATACAAACTCAACACTGAAATAATTTGTTTGAAATTTACTTTCAAAATTACCTGTAAATCATTCTCCCCCAATCTTACAATAATATGTAGCTCTTTCCATATGGCAAATGCTTTATTTTCACGTGCTTCCTTTTCTTATGCTGCCCTGTGCAAGCAAAAATGATACCAGAGAAACCCTTCCTGAAGGATTTACCAAATCTAAAAAATTGGTATTTTGCGGGTTTGAAGTGCTGTTTCACCTTCAGCTTTACTTTAGACATTTTCCTAGAAACCTTTTGAAAAAGCACAATATGATCTATCTTTCAATACCCAATGTTGTGCAAACAGGAATCTAGGTGGAAGACTAGATTTGAAACAACATCCTTTTTGAATACTGATAGAAAATTTAATTCATATACAGCACTTCAAGATGCAAAAATATATGTTATGAACAGCTGAATACAAAAGAGTAGCAGGGAAAGGAGAAGGCTTCACATACCTAGAGGCACATACCAGGTAAATAATGGCATTTCTGAACTAGCATAAGAACAGAAAAAATCCACTGGCTCTCCACTACAGCACATGAACAAATGAACATTCAGAGCACGTCCTCTGCTATGCTCCACAGCTTTCTGTAAGCACTTACTGCTCCAAAGGCAAAGTTTATTATTTATTTAGGATAGTTCGGTTTCTTTAAAATACTGCTCAAACTGTGGGTCTATACTGGTACTAATCAGTTACTAATCAGTTACCAGGACAGCTCTTGTAGAATTGGGCATTCAGAGAGCGACACTGGGGACTCTGATTCTGCCACCTACTTCAATGAACTCATTACAGCTGACTGATGTGAATCAATAATGAAATAAACTGGAAAGACCCTGATGCACAATACATTCCAGATGGTGCATTTTATTTCGGCTCTAAATGATCTGGAAATCTAAAGCATACAAAGGAAACCTGCTAAATCATTAAGAAATTCTTTAAATGTGCCAATGTTGAATCATTCTCACATTGCCTAACCTTAAACATTCTCTATTTACTTGCCTCATTCAAAGGCAAACCTCCCTGCTAATCCTAAACACATGGGGACAACTTGTGCAAAAACCCACAACTTATATCTTGTGAATCCCCCTGAACAGAAGGATATCTTTCGCAATTACAATATTCATATAAAAGAAAAAGGCAAAGTAGGAATCTAACCTGAAACTAAATCATATGGTCCAAACACCCTCCCTTCCCTGTGCTCACATACTCGGTCCTACCACTGCATTACCTACAAGTATGATCAAAGTATTTCAGCTCTACAGACAGTAAATTTGGTCATCTCTTTCAAAGGTGTAAGGGAATACACAGTCTTCATTAATACACTTCAATATATTTACTTGAAATTCTTTTATCACAGCTCCTCAAAATACCTTGCTGGTCTAAATTAAAGCTATGTTAGGAATCCAAATAATTAACTTTTTGAATTAGTGAATGTCTTCACTAAGGATGATTTATCTAAAACAAAAACCCCTCTGGAAGCAGGTGCAAAGCTAAAACATTGTAAATGTGTTACTCCTGAGATGTCTACATTAGAAAACATAATTTTTTTGCCTCAGCAGGTGATAAATGTCTCAGGAGCATTACATGCGGAAACAGGTAAAGTGAGGCTATAAACAAGAAATCAAGATAAAGTGCAGTTGGTGTAATTAAGAGATATGGAAATAATTTCAACCCTATGAGTGACTAACTCTTCCTGAAAACTGACATAAAACTTATAAAATCTATGCAGCAGAAACTGCTAAATGTGCAAATGCTCTCATTATCCCTGTCAGTAGTGTTAGTTGGATTGCTGTGTCACTATGAGTCAGTCAATTACGCAGTCACTTTCACGAAGGGTATTCATTCCAAATAATTATCTCTGCCTCATTTCCCAGAGTTTGTGGTCTTGCTACTTTCTCATTTCATATTCTTTTTCAATGGATTCTGTGATTCTATTTATTCTCTCAGACAGCCTTCATCTCCAAGGATTTCAATCTCAAAGTTTTTGGGTAACTCTGACACATCACATACAAGAATGAAAATGTAACCCTTTGATTCACATAATGCAAGGAATCTGAGATTAAGTTCTACCTAGAATTCAGCAATTTTCTTTCAAGGATAAGCACATGTTTTACTTACATACCTTCTTTTAAAATTTTATTTCTTCTCATAATATGGAACTGTATGACATTTTCTTTTTCAAAAAGCCTTACTTAGTTTTCCATGTATGACAGAAGTGATATGTGATAAATAGAGCAATCATATGAGGATATGTAGTGATCTTTTCTGGCTGCTTTACTGCTTTCTTCCATGGCATACTAATAACCACCAATATGGTTATATGACCTTTACTGTGGTTATAAATTGATTGATCACTTCCCATAAAACAAAAATTGATCAGTAATTTTTTTATCTTTGCACTTTCATATTAAGATGAAAACATTCTAAGACTATTAAAGACTATTAAAGAAACTATTCTAAGACTACTAAATAAACCCTCTGGTTCATTATCTTTTTCCATTTGAAAAATTTAAGATAACTATTCTCTTCAGTTTTCAGGGACAATGAACGCCTGTATTTCTGGAGTAATGAATTGCCAAACTGTGAGGTTTCATATGTTGTCTAAGTACATGCCTGTCAGTGGTGTCTCAGGAGCTCAAGACAACCACCTCTGTAGTTTAAAAGTCTCTGTTTTCCAGCCTGAGAAGCGAAGAAAGAGTCAGGAGTCGTCTTCTGCAGTTTCCAGAGTTGTTTATTATATCTTATCTAGGATGTTCTTTCCCTGACCAGCCAAGATCTGCTCAGCTGGCCAGTCCAAGGCACACTTCAGGGGGATATTATCTTTTTATACCACAAACTACGTGAACATTATTTACAGTTATCTTCCAATATCTATCACCTATGTTGTACAGTCTAGTTCTACTCTAAATCAATCCAAAAGTGACAACATCACCCAGAAGATGGATGCCAAGAAGGAGGAGAAAGAAGGACAGAATGCGCCCAAATTCCTCCATCTTGACCCCAGACCCCTATTCTAAATAATCTTTAAAACTTACTTTTTCACCTTGCAACAAACTAACTTATACTCTACTTATTTTTTGTGGCTTGTAACTCTTCACGAAAAGTTAATTTTTCCCAGGGGTTAAAATCAAAAGCACAGGGGTCTTGGGCTCTGTGCCAAGGCTTCTGAGCCCCCTGCCAGTGTCTCAAACCATCCAGGGAAGCCAGAGGAATGTCCTGGGTTCCCGCAATGCTATTCACAAAGTATGCCATGTTTAGGAAGTTTTCTCTGAACAAAAAAAATCACAACATTCGATCTTCATTTTTCATAATGAAAGAACATGGAACACTTGTACAAGAAACTTCATTTGGCACATTATGGATATTTATTAATTGAGGATCCTCTCTATTTCATTTTGTATTCCCTTTCACATGTAGCATACCTTTTCTAAAGCAATCCTAGCAGTCAAACAAAAATATTAAGGGCCTAAACATATCTCCCGAATTACTGTCGCTTCAGTAGATTTAAAATTTAGCCACACTGCCTCAAAAAATGCAATGAGAATATATTGATTTCACTGCTGACAATGATTCATGGTAATCCAATGCAGTGAATGAATGACCTAGATCACCTGTTCAAGTTGCAAGCTGAGACAAATCAAATTCACCATTTGATAAATGCAGGCTCATGCTACACAGTTCTTCCAAAATGGAGTTCTCCACTACTTTGAGTAGGAGACTATATTAATGAGTTGAAAACAGATCTAGTAAGTGCTTTTTTTGATAAAATCTACCTTTCTGCTTAAAATTCACTTCAAACACAACTTTGGTAACATTCTTCTACTTACACAATGACAGAAGATGAAGAAATTCTCCACTAAAATGTGCAAAGTTGCAGTAATTTTATAACAAGCATTTTAAAGGTAAAACTATTGTACTTACCAAGCCAACTTCTGTTTAAATATACTGACACAAACACTGGAGGGACTGTGAAGAAATCTACCACTGAGTTAACTTCTAGCCAAAACCATAGCTTGTCATTGGCTGCTATAAACTGGAAAGCAAAAAAGAGAGGGGAAGAGATGAAAGAATCAGATTATTCTCATGCTGATTGCAGGTATCTCTTCTAAAATATTACTCAAAATTCAGTGTAGTAACTGATGCTTCAGGTCAGTCCAGACAATACAGACAAGTCTGTATTGTGCATTTCTTGGTAATTGCACTGAGATTAAAGTGAAAGGTCTAACTAAAGAGACAGATCATCTATGTGATCAGATATAATATCTGTGCTAAAAATATTTTTCCACTTTCATTGACAATGTATTAGTAATATTAGAAAAGTGTAGGCAATTATAAAGTATTTTAAAGTACATTGCCTTTGTTCTAGCACACGAAATATGCTGGTATTTGTCTTATTTGCTGCTCACAGATTTATAAATACAGAGTGGTTTACAAAGAGTCCCATTACTATCTGTCCAGAGGAGATCAGCAGGAGGCAGAGCTCAGGACTGCAGCAGCACTTCAGGCTTTTGAATTGAACCACAGATGTGGCCATCTCTCTCTCCTGAATACATCATCAACCCATGGAAACTGGCAAGCTTAGATGCCAAGTGCATCATAGTTAGAACTTGCCTGTGTGCTTAAATAAGGTCAAAATATTCTTCACATTTTTGCTTTATATAAACATTAAATGTACATATACGAATAAAGGGGAAAAAACAGTGTATCATGAAGATATTTAACAGAGCAGTTCGATCTAAGTCTTCAAACTCTTACACACTTCAAAATAATACTCATATTTTTTTGTGTTAAAGAAGATACTGTGTTTCAAAGAAAGTACAATCTCTATTTCAATCACCATGTACTACAGCTGCACACCCTCCCTGCCTCTTGCTGCCAAAGACACGCTACTTACACGCAAGCCGAAGTAGAGTAGGAAGAACACATTGAAAGCCATGTCGATCTGTAATGTGAAATCTTTGTAGAAATTCTGGCAGGATTCTATTGGGCTATTTGAAAGACAAAGAAATCAGAATAAATTGTCAGTATATGAGTTTCTACTCTGCTGAGAACTGTATGCATTTTATTAAAGACCTTGGTCCAGAAATCATGTTTCTGCTTTCCAGTCGCTTACAAGATACAAGCAAGCATTTCAAAGGAATTATTTTATTCATTCAGTTAGTCATTCATACAGTGTTTATATTTACCTGTTCAGGTAATATTTGAGAATTAACATGCAGATACCTTTAGGAGAGGACAAGCAGGAGAATACCTCAGGATTGCTTAACCCCACATTAACCCTTAAAGAACTGACTTCTTTCTAAAGGAGACACACCTCTGATACTTTAGGAACAAACCTAGCAAGCACACAGGTACAGTGAACATTACATGCTTTTAATTCATGTCATAATATAAAACCTTTATAAAAAATAGTTGCTTTGGAATCCATTACCCATTAGCAACCTGGAGTACTTAGTCTTGTAGAATCCCTTGTGTATAACAAGTTGATTGGATTTTTTTTTTCTTTTTCTCACTTTTTTTTGTATGGCTATTTAATGTACTTTGTACAGTACTATGAACTGAGTAGAAAAGCAGCATAGCCCACTGGTAAAATCAAATAACAAAATAAATTGAAGAGTTTGAAGCAGTACTCTAAGGGTTAATTTCTGCATGCAGGTTAATTAAAATACCCTTGTGTGTTTCAAGGCAGCCATTGCAAATTTTAGCTTAATATTTTATGCTCTATTTGACAGTGGGACAGATCCAAAGCTTACTCTATACAAACTGGTACTTTATAAGTATACTTTTATCTAAGGAAGGTGGTAACTTCCATAAGTATCATCAGTGATTTATTTGTGAGGTTTCTAAAACAGGTTGTTGAAGCCACAGTCCAATGCTGTAGTCATAGACCAAAGTGAAAATCATGTCCCAATATATGTTTATGTATATACTATATATACATAATGTCCCACCATATATACATATATATACACATATATTGCAAATGATCATGTGTTCACCATAACTGTAATAGAGGAAAACTAGAACGTAGATCATTTGAACATTTGGAGCCCTAGAAAACATTCTTTTAGAAAAGCAGAAATTTGTTGGCTTTCTAGATCAAATAAATCACTGAACATGAATGTAATACCAGTTAGCATAGCAGTAGTTTGGCAAATATAATGCTAGACTGCTCAACAAGCAAGATTCTGTGCGTTATGAATGTCAGTTACCTAACTTAAGGCATAAAGGAAATTACCTGGGCTACCAGGTCATTACACATGCAGCCAAATTTCCATTCCTTGTATACATTTCAGGTCAAACAAGTTAATTACAGCATGCTCTCTCCTGTCTCTAGATGCATTAATGTATACAGCAAAATCATCCTTGATGAACATAGCTTTACATTTCAAGAAGTTTCAGTGCTATAGGAAATCTTATTAAAACTGGTTTTCAAAGGCTATTTAAAAAGACATTGACGTTATGAGACACTTCTGTTATAGTTTAAAAAAAATCGATTTACAAGAGCAGGCAAAGGGAAGAGAAGCCAAATGTTAACATACAGGAGAACAGACAATACCTCATACTTTACAAACACAGTTTTAGCTACAAAAACAGTGGAAGTAATCTGAGAACCTGACCAGATCATTTTCTGTATGGCACTAATGAGAACGAAGGATTTTGTCAAAATAAGGCAAGCCACACACTGAGTAACAATTCATCCTACCAAAAGGAAGTACAGAGGCACAGAATCAACAGCCCTGCACCAACCCTTAACTCCAGGTTATGTTCCTGCAAAAGCTGTAGAAATTCACTGATGCTAACGGAATTACAGAGGCTTATAACCACGATAGAGAGCAATTTTTAGTTAAGGTCAGCTAAGGTTGCAGCTAACAGCTCTACTTTTGTGCCACTGTCCTTTACAAAAAAATACAAGATCTGACAAATGGCCTAATGCATAATATGTCTTCATAATTTTTGCAAAACACTTAGCACAATAGATGACAATTCTGATTTGTGACTTTTGTTCACCTAATACCAAAACTGTTTCTGCTGATCATATCCTTTAAATTTCCTTCACTTCAGAGATCATCCCTCTCTTTCAATGTTTAAGCTATCAATTTCAAAGACAAACACAGCATCCTTTCTCTTTCAGATCATGATTTTGTCAGAAGGGCATGACATCAAAGAAATTATTAATTTTTTCACAGATGGATTACAAATTATTTTAAACAGTCTAAATTAAATTTTCTGCTTGTATTTTCATTTTTGTTTTCATCAGTAGCTGACATTTGAGCTGGCAGAAAAACATGGCCACTAATGTTTATCATTGCACAATTCAGCCTGCTGCAGAAAGGAAGCCAATTTGAAACTCGTCTTTACATCAAAAAGGGTTGCTTTTTTTCCCCCCCAAAACCAGAAGTGCTATACTTCTTAGTAGTGCACTGGGGTCTCCAGGACCAGTAATAATATTAAATAAAACTCCCTGGTTTATACTAAAATCACATTGCATGTCATATGGGATTTCACCCCATTGGGGCAGCAAAGGTTTCACTTTTGAAGAAGGCAACAGACTATTAGAAACATTTTAATTCCGCTTCCACGTAAGCACAGTTTCCTACATTTATATCAAAAAAGACAAAATCAATGAAATAGCATACTAGAAGTGAGAGGAAAGATTTAATATAACTGGATAAAAATTACAGTAATGATGGAACTCTAAATGCAATGGGGACCTCCCCCTAAAAAAGTGGCAGTTGCAATACTCCAATTGACATGCACATCTAGTAAATGAGACAGCTAGGGGAGGCTACCCCACTAGAACTGTTTTTCTGAACAGAGAAGGACTGGTGGCTGATGTGGCAATTGGAGGCACAGCAATCACAAAAATATTCTGATTCCTGGAGAAATAACAAGGGGGGCCAGCAGAACCGCTACGTTGGACTCCCAGAAGGCAGGCTTTGGCCTGTTTATGATGTTGCTAAGCAGAATCTCCATCTTTTACTGGATGGGGGACATAGTGACAAAGAATGAGAAGAAGTCTGGGGTACTTAATACCTGCTTTGCCTTGGTCTTTAATAGCAAGACCAGTTATTATCTGGGTACCCAGCGCCCTGAGCTAGAAGACACATGTGGAGCAGAATGAAGCCCCCACAATCCAAGGAGAACTGGTCAGTAAAATACTATATCATTTAGACACAAATCAAGAGGGCTGCATGGAATCCACCCAAAGATACTGAGGGAACTGGTAGAAGTGCTCACAATGCCAATTTCCATCATTTATCAGCACCTGGTTAACTGGAGAGGTCCCACCTCACTGGCAGTTAGGCAATAAGCACCCATCTACAAGAAGCATCAGAAAGAGGATTCATGCAACTACAAGCCTGTCAGCCTGACCTTGGTGCTGGGGAAGGTCATGGGGCAAAACACCTTGAGTGCCAGCACAGAGCACATGTAGGATACCATGAGAGCAGGTCCAGCCCATCTGTGTTTATGAGGCAGAGCTGCTTGACCAATCTGATCTCCTTCTATGACAAGGTGCGTTGCTTGGTGGATGAGGGAAAGGCTGTGGAGGCTATCTAGACTTCAGTCAGGCTTTTTACACCATTTCCCACAGCACTCTACTGGAGAAACTGGCTGCTCATAGCTTGGACTAGCTGGGTAAAAGGCTGGATGGCTGATCCCAAGGAGTCAAACTCACCTGGTGCCTGGTCACTAATGATGTTCCCCAAGTCTCAGCTTTGGAGCCAGTGCTGTTTAACAACTTGATCTATGATCTGATCAAGGGAATTGAGTGAGTCCTCAGTAAGCTCACAAATGACACCAAGCTGAATGGGAGTGTGGATCTGCTAGAGGGTAGGAAGGCTCTACAGAGGGATCTGAATAGGCTGGATCCATAGGCTGAGGGCAATTATATGAGACTCAACAAGGATAATGCCTTGTCCTGCACTTGGGTCACAAAAGCCCCATGCAGTGCTACAGGTTTGCAGAACAGCAGCTGTAAAGCTGTTCACTGGAAAAGGAGCCGGAGCTGCTGATCAGCAGCCAGCTCACTGTGAGCCAGCATGTGCCAAAGCAGACCAGGAGGCCAATAGCATCTGGGCTTGTAACAGCAGGAGCAGGGAAGGGACCGTCCTGGTGTCCTGGGCACTGCTGAGGCCACCTTCCAGGGCTGTGGCCAGCTCTGGGCCTCACACTGGCACACAGCAAGGGCTGACACAAGTCCACAGAAGGGCAACAGCTGGGGAAGGGTCTGGAGCTCAAAGGGGCTGAGAGTGCTGGGTTATCCAGCCTGGAGACAAGCAGGCTCAGGAAGGACCTTATCACTCTCAACCACTCTCTAAGGGCAGGTTGTAGCAAGGTGGAGGCCGACTTCTGCTCACAAATATAAGGGATAGAACAAGAGGAAATGGCCTCAAGCTGCGCCAGGGGAAGGTTAGATTGGATATTAGGAAACAATTTTTCACTGAAACTTGTCACACGTTGAAAGGGGCTGCCCAGGGAAGTGGTTGAGTCACCATCCCTGGAGGTATTTAGAAGATGTATAGTTGTGGCACTCAGAGATATAGTTTAGTGGAGAACTGAAAGGTCATTCCTAAAATAAATGATTCTGTGATTCTCCAATGCTTGTAAGTACTTTGGAAGAGCATCTTTGATTATCTATACAATTTTTACAGCAAAACTAGTACAGTAATTTCACGAATATAAGCCGCACCTTTTTCATTGAAGAAT
>VRYO01001366.1:13814796-13871073 GCA_009812075.1 Sialia sialis
AAGCCCAGTTGTGGAGTTATAATATGTAAAAACTACTTCAGTGAGCAAGAGTGACTACAAGAGTGATAAAAAATAATTCCATTTAATTTTATATACATGGGGCAAAATTTTGACAAGGTGTTCCCATCATCCTTAAAGCTTTGTTGCAATCAACACTGAAGCCAACACTGTGCATGACACTTTTACCACAGAACATACCACTTGTCACTTCAATTCAAAAGAATTTACTGGTGTTTATAGAACTATTATTGTCACCAGTATACATCATGTATTAGTTATTCTTGCTTATTTTTGGTTGGCTTAAAAAGTTTCTAATATATCAAAATATTTGTACTGGAATTATTCCTTGAATAGTCATAAAATGAGTGGGAGAGAGCAAAAAATGTTTTTTAATATTTTCTGAAATTGTTTCTGTGAGTATATTAATATGAAAGTTCCCACAGAAACCTTCATATACTTCCAAGATTTTTGAAATTGCAACAGAGCTGAAAACAACTTGAGTGTTTTTTACTGTATCATTTCAGTTGATAGGGTCTCTAAAGCCGATTTCAAACCTCAGATTAAAGCCTTAGTATGAACTACACCTCTGTCACAGTGCAGCCACTGAAGTAAGGAGCAGCAGTTCTACGTTCATTCAGACTTTGGACCAGCTTTGCAATCACAGTGATAACAGTCTGGATGATTTTACATAAAACGTTCCCCACAATAATGGGAAAGCTTTTGTACACCCAACTCAGAATTGAAATACCTCTACAATATGCAATTGACAGTTCTCATTCTTCCTAGGTAAGGAAGTGGACTCTTGTATTTTTGGCACATCATGTCAACCTGCTCCTAATTTTTTTTTTGCCTTTTTTTTTCCCCTCTTTCTTTTTAGTGACAAGGCATGCAAAGACTAAAATGGATGCCAACTCTTACCTTGTTTGTTGTTTTTTTTAAAGGAAAACGTTTAAGACATATTAATCTAGCTGCATTTTGTCAAGTGTTTTGAAGACATATATGTAAAACTTTCTTAAGTCACCACAGAAGAAATTTACTTCTACTGCAACTTCAAGGAATTACTGATGTTAGTGTCTTACTACAGCTGCTACAACTTCAGAACTTTAAGAAGCTATTGAAAATTCCAGAAATTCAGAAAATTGTCCCAATTTACAATTTTAATTTTTGAAAATCTGCTTTCTGAATGGTGGAGAAAAAGCCAAATCCATTACAGAAACAAGATTTAAATATATTTTAACTCTTAGTACCAATAAAATAAAATATAAAACTTAAAAAACTGATCGTATGAAAAATCATATTCATGACAGGTTTTAGACTGCACAACTGTACATTATATGAAAACACAGTAAAATGTGCACTTTACATCAGAAGAAATGTCCATTGATGAGAGTAGATTTTAAAAATGAAATTATAGCTATGTAATAGCTATGTAATAGCTATGTAATACCAGTTGATGATTCTAAAACATAAATAATATAAAGCAAAAAATAAGAGAAACCACTCACTATTCAGATGTTCATTAGTATTGCATCATTTGAAGACATTCCACTTACTGCTCTTGCAAATTGTACTTCAATTAATGCAATTAATATTAATCAATTTGGGCATGTAAATTTTCTTTGTTCATAAAACTGCTTAATGCGGTTTCTTCAAATTATTTTGTTTTACTGGAAGCTCCTATTTAATATTGAATTCCTTCAAATTTACTTCTAGAGCAAACCAAATTTTATGAAGTCTAGAGTAAAAAAAGAAATTTGGCACAAAGTTGATACAGCAGTGTCTGTTTATACTCCTTTAAAATGTATTTTGAACAGTACAGCAAAAAAGAAAATTAATGGTTGCGGTTAGGCTTTTTAACTCTGTTTCAGTGATGTAGTACTAAAGTAAAACTAGAGAAAAGCCACACATATCATTTAGCAAAAGCAATTTTCATTCAGTGAAGAGTTTGCTCCTTTACTGTTTAGTGACACAGCCCAGAAGGAAATAAGCACTTAAAATCTTCTTTACTGAAACAGGCATGAACATATAGCAAAATAACACAGGTGCTTATCAAATATATATCTCAGGGAACAAATATCATAATTAAAACAAATGACCAAGATTATATTAGAATCAAAGATGTCAAATCTCTTAAAAGGGACAGAGAGCATAACATACTTTTTCATACTTCAAGTGGTCTCCATTCATTAACCCAGTAAGTCCCACAGTAAGAAAAACATTCTTTTCTTACAGTATCTGTAGTCATCTTCTAAATACAAGATGCTTGTTAAATGCATCTCAGTTTAGAAAGCCTTTCTTTGAGTCATAGCACCAATGAAGTTTTTTGATGGCAAATACTTCCTAAATTACTTCACCCTCCCTTGACATGACGTGGTGCACCACTGGAGAAATTCTGCTGCCAGTACTTTCAGTTAGTGCTGCAGGAAATGCAGGCAGAGTTAAGGTGGTTCCCTTTCCAAGGAGGAAGACAACCAGCTGGTTCACTGGAACAAGGCACTGGCAAAGGCAAGGTGAAAATCCACTTTCTTTGAAGAAGTGCTGTGTGATCTGGTGTCACAGATGGACCTGGGTCCATGAAACTCTAGAGGATCACAGCATCACTGCTTAGAGATATTCTTCTCAGATTTTGTGCACCTGGAGCTAGTGAGTGAAGGAGGAACAATCCCTTTCTCACCAAATTTTGTAGACAGTTATGGCCTGATAGCCGAGGATGTTGTGATAATTTCTTTTATCTTTCTATATTATTTACATTTAAATGCTATTTGACCACTCAACCCCCTACATCTAAATTCTTAGCTGTTTCTCCTATACACAAAGAGAGAGGGTGAACCTTCTGCTCCCAAAGTGTTTCACTGTCAAATCCTGGAGCTTCTTGGGGGTTTACAAGTACTCTTATTTTAATTCTCAATTCTGACTCTCCTCTTTTTAATGGATTAAACCATATTTGTCTTTCCACTCACAAAAATTCCTCAGCTTCTGCATGTGATGGATTTATTTCGGATTTTTTTTTTTTACTGTCTTTGTTTCCATCTCCATTCCTGCAGTTTACTTGTGGAGTGGCCTACCCTCTTCACTTTGACATGCACCTTTCACATTCATTTTTAAAATACTTTGATGACCTCAGGCTCATACACACTATGTGTCTTTGAGAATTTCATCAACAATTTTACTTATCTTAAAACGGAACAAAGAATCCTCTTTCTTCAATTTTAAAATAAGTAAAATATAAATCTGATCAAAACTGTCAAACAATGTGAAATAAAGCTATATTCCAAGATTTCTTACACTGTGTTTAACCTACACCTCATAATTTGCAAGCACCCTGCTTTTCAGGAAAAAAAACCCAAAACCTCTTTAAATGTCTGTCCTTACTTCCCTTTCCTAATTTCTATTACAACATCATGTACTATTCTTTAAAGTCTGACAGACCACAAGCTGGCATTAGAATATTACCCTTCTATTTCTAACCTAATTAAACAAATGCATCATGACTCATCTGTTCTGCAAATGCTTTCTACAACTAAGTCCTTCTATGCAATCTCCCTACCACACTGGGGAACCGTGACAAGGTCTCAGACTGATTTGGGGAAAAATGAAAACGTTTTCTTCTCCTCCCCCCAAAAAAGTTTCAGTATCAGAAGAAAAAAACAACAATAAAACCAGATCAATCAGTATTAAATTGGTACAACTGTGTATTTTAGTAAGCATTTTTCTCAGAATCAGAGATATTTTTTCTTTAGATTCTTTCACCTCTCTGAATCATGTCATAAAGAATGGGACTTAAAAGTTTATGTTGTTCTTATTTTGTTTGACTGAAATGTATTTAAAATTTAAAGATATATTTAAATGCTGTGACTTGGCAATTTTTAATGCAAAATTAATTCAGTTTAGAAACTAAGATAGAGACGGATTTCCAGTGTGAAAGGAAGAGAAGCTCCTAATTTTAACTTTTGTCACATTAACATACAAAATTAGGAGGGAAATTTAACTGGTACAACTGCAGAACAAAGGTCTGCTTTCCTGATGCCCAGCTAATGCTACCAAATTTACAGAGCTATTTGCAACTGGCAACACATCAAGTGACAGTCAAGTAACATTTCTACTAATTATTTCACATAATGAACTCAAAAAATTTTAAATTTCAGCATCATGCCATCAGTTTTCATTTCTCTTTCTCAAGTTTTCCATTAATGCAAAGCATATCATGCTTCTTCACAGACTCCCTAGTAAAACATAAGCACTCAAGCAAAATCAAATTGGGCTGAGCTAATTTCCTCAACCCAAACAAAACTATGTATGATAAGAAAAAACTTTGGCTTATTATTTTTATATTGAATTATTATGACATACAGAAAAAAATATGCATTAAAATTGCTCACTCTGAAAACAAAATAGTAATTTCCTCAGGATATGTGTATATTCATTACTGTCTGAAGCATGTGTCTTTCCTAATTTTTCAAACAGAAGTCAAAGGAAGGTGCCTGAAGAACAGCTAAACACCCAGGAACTCAGGGTTAAAAAAGGCAGAAGTGAATGGAATCCTTCTCCATAACTTCCAACTCCTTTCAGTAGTGTAGATAAGACAGAGCAGGTGCTTTCCTGCAAAACCCACCAGTAAGATTTTCATCCTAAGATAACTTAATTTGAAAACATTTGCTGAGAACCACATAGATAAGTAGAGTGAGCGTATTATTTTATTTTGTGTTACATTCCTTAATTGTTCATCATGAGCTAAGAACACTGGCAACTAAAAATAGCATGATATTACCTTGACAAAACAATCTCCATGATGACAGATCAGTTCCAGGAAAGTCACAGCACAACAATGTCTGGGACCACATTTTTAATTAAATAAAAAGGATTTAATTTTAATAAAAGAATTTTGCATGAGACTACTAACATTCTAAGGAGAAAAACAGGAGTTTACCATTACCAACTAATCTTACTTTTTTGAACAAATTTTAATAAGCCACTTCAGTTTTATCTCTCATACTGACTGAATTATGAAAGGATTTGGTTGAACTCCATACCATATTTACTAAAGTTGAAAATGCCTCTTCTTCATAATGGTATCTTTCTATTACTTCTGGTCTAATTGTTACCGAATAGTTTTTATCAAAGTCTATCTAGAAGTAGTAAGTAGTTGTAGCCACTTAACCCAGAAAAGGGGAAAGTACCGTATTTTCACGACTATAGGGCGCACTGAAAATCCTAAAATTTGATCCAAAACCGGAAGTGCGCCTTATAATCCTGTGCACCTTATATATGAACCTTGAGCATTGAAGTGATCTCAAAACAATTTCTGTTTTACATTGTGCAACAACAAACACAAAGCTCGCAATGGAATGACCGCAAGCAGGCACGCACGCACAGGTCCCTTGGGTCTGTCCCTCCCAATTTTACACTAAAAGTTGTGAAAGTTGCACGCGGATCAATGTTGAAAAAAAAGCACGCCTTATAATCCGGTGTGCCTTATATATGAAAATAATTTGAAATTTTGCCACTAACTGATACTGCGCTTTGTAATCCGGTGCACCTTATGGTCGTGAAAATATGGTGATTGGTGACATGAAAATGCTAGCAAGTCATATGAATACTGTTCCCTTTTCCATGTTGACATTGAATTAACAAATGGAAATGAATAAAGTTAGTGAGAAGTATATCAGCAGCATAAAATTTCGTCAATTATAACATAGAGATAAGCACTGGAGTAGATTCTTTTGGGAGATGGTGAATATCAGATTTTTAAAACGGTGAATACCTTTCGGCCTGGCTTGTATGTACCACTTACAGGCCTTGTATTTGCACAAAGCAATAGGATTATCTATATATGAGATACTTCTAAAACTTCCTCCTTCTGTAGGAGAGGGCCTACAAACCATTGAACTCTCAGAAAAACATGTTTGATAAATTTATCTATAGCTACTCTTACCTTGCAGCAAAAGTAAGAGTGAATTCCTGAGAATCCTTACTCTATTTGTTTGCAGCTGCCATCTCTTAAAGTTACCCAACAGTGCTTTTCACATTTGCTGCTCACTTTTCTCAGACTGTTTTCAACAGCCCACCATCATCAACATTTCCAGCTCCAACCACTCCTCCATCTCAGTGTCTTGCATTATCCTCTTCTGTTGATACTGTCATCCACTTTCAAAATTCTCCCTCATCTGACTGAATTATTTGAAAACATATATACGGTGATAAAAAATTTGAATGTTGTCCATCTATCCTCTTTTATTACAAATTATTTTCTTTTGTATATCAGCAAAGAACTGAGCTCTAATTTTGTTTGATATGCATAACTGATTTCTACAATTTTGAATATACTGTCCATCCATTTCTTGTTAGCTAACACTAAAAGAAATAATGTTGTCCCATGAAATTTAGTCTAATTTCAACCATTCTAACTGAAAAAGAGTACCAGATAAAACTGGAGTGAAAAAGAATTCATTCATCTGTCTGTCTTTTCTAGAATTCCTTCCTCTGATAACATGATGAAAATTATCTAGCTACTCTCTAGTTTTACTGAGTAGAAATAAACTTCAGCCTAAAGTATATTATTTGACTTCTACAACAGTGAATAACATAAATGAGCAATCAACTATTGCAATCCAACATATTGCAAAGTGGCAGAAAATTGACACTACATTACTGGATCAGCTTCTTTGGTCAGGCTATCTAATAGCATGAACCAAAACTATTAGTAACCCTAGAAAAATCTATTCACATTGTTTTAATAGTATTTCTAAAGCAGTCCTAATACACAGGCAGGATATATTTTTTCCTACTTCAAATGAAGGCATAACATGAACCATATCAATTTCTTCCAAAAATCTACACAAAACTAGAAGATATTTCTATTTTCCAAACAAATTTTCCTAATTTCAAACTCTCCCTGTTGTTCCTCATGAGGATCTCTTAGTCTTACTTATCCCATCAGTGCAAGGCACTTTAAAGCACCTTGCTCAATTAATACCTAAGGTACATTTAGGGTATCAGGTCATGCAGTTCAGCTGCCTCCCTTCTAAACTGTGAGATGTGTAGTGTATCCTTGGAACCTCTCACAAGGGAGCCCGTGTTTGTATACTTGTTACACTTTACTAGCAACACTGAACAGGTAACTTGAAGTAAAAAACCTTTCAACTACCAAGAGTAACCATTTAAGATCTTTGATTATACCTTGAGCATCACAGTACAGCTGTTTAAATTCCTCTGCCTTGAATCAATCCTAATAATCAAGGCTACATTCACTCCTAGCATACATTAACTTTGACAATCTCTTGTACCAGTTTCCCTTTTTTTTTAACCTAGACCCCTGAAGAGTCTTTTTGCATGTATCTTTTTTTCTAGTGAAACACATTACGCAGCTCCTCTACCCATGAACTCCACTGCTGTGGTTTAATTTCCACATCTATGTAACTGCAATCTAGTAAATTTTCCTTCTTACCAAAAGCTTGTGTCACAGCTGCTGCAGCTGTGGGACCTGATTATTTACCACCACTGTCCTAAGCGTAATTACCATATTCTAAAGGAAAAATGCTGACTCTAGGAAAGACTCACTGAATAGCCCCATTTACTTCGCAAAAGGAGAAGTTTAAACAAAGAAGAAATTAAGAAAATACTGAAACTTTTCAGAAGAAATTAGCCTGAAGCCTGCATGACACTCTCATCCAGTGGTTTTTCTAAATGAGAAAGGCAAGGCCCTTTTTAGGCAGATTAATGACATTATGCCTTTCTTTTTCAGCAGTAACTTTATCTCCATTAACAAATGGAATAAGAAATTGCCTACAGCTGTAGCAGTTGCTCAAATCAATTATCAGAAGCCTGGTATAAAAGTACTTTACATCAATATAAGAAGAAGATTATAGTAGTGTTAAAAATTAACATATAGCTGCCTTTTTTTCCTAACACCACTCAAAATGGTTTGCACTGGAACATCCATCGCCTCTTTCTCCCGGCCGCTGTGCACGAGAGAAAGGGCGTGTAGCTAAACTTACACACCGAGCTACTGGGAGGTCAAAAGCACTGGTATAATAACACCATTTGCACTGAGAGCAGGAAGAACTTCATGTTACTGTATAGATATATTTCTGACCTGGTTTAGAGTTCTAAAAGTATTTTCCTTCATTGTAAGGGGGGGAAAAAGGTAACTGCCATTATATGGCTTCTAAGAATAATATAAAAAAATAAAATCCTAAGTAACTCATACTAAATAACACACATTCTAAGGAAAGCAGAGCATCAGCTTGTGGGTGGCATGACAACAGATGTAGAAATAACTTCTCTTTTGTACTACATATATTGTATGCTTTCATTAAGTTGCCTGCTTAAAAGTACACACTAAGAGCATATTTTCACTTTTTATATACCCATTTTCTACGATCATTTTTCAAATATCATAACATTCTATATTATAGGCCCACCAAGTTAAATTTATACAATCAATAGTACCTATTCATCAAGAAGAATTTTTATATTAAATCTGTGCATTAACTCTGATACCAAAGACTACATCAAGTCTAACTTCTGAGCATATACTAAACATTTGCACTAATCATCAGCACTAGAAAATTGTGCTCAGATACAGTGTTTCAAGTCACTTCCCGAACTGCTGTTTCATTACTTTATCAGGAAAAAAATAGGATTAGAATTCAATCACATCTTATACCGTGCTGATGAAAGGTTCATTTGAATACATTTAAGAATGCATCAATAACAAGTTGCTTAGAACAGTCACAATGTCATTTGTAAAGGAAATTTCAAACAGGGTTACAGTTCTTCACGTGGAATGTCACCATGTGTTTTGTAAATCAATACATTTTAAATTATTTTACAGGTTATTTATCATTGAAAAACCCAAAAGCTGTTACAGTTAAAATGCTTCCAAAATTCTGAATTTCAATAAACTATTATTTACAATCTTACCTCTTTTCACTGTCACCTGCTGCTGAAGTTGACAGCAGGGAAAAGTTTATCTCTCTGATACTACTGGCACCACTGAGTCCTTGTCACATCCTCTCCTCCTCACATCTTGACCATACCAAAATTGTGCATCTAGTCAATAAACTACTGTAATATGCTGGAAATTTTAAATACATAGACCTGATACATACTATGTCCTATTCTTTCTATAACAGCTTAACTGAAGTTAGATAAGCATAATTTATATCTGCTCAAACTTTATAGTGTTATGGTTTTGTCTTTGTTTTTAATTCCATTTCATGCACTTAATGCTCTAGACTGCATTCAGTGTATACATCATTATGGTAAGCACATTGGCATGCACAGGCAATACAAGAATAGATAATAATTGATCCCATAGACAACCAAAAAAGGTGAAGTTGCATCATGCAATGAAACCAGCTTGGCCTGGGCTGCCATGCAGAAAAAAACCTACATCAATGAGTCTGCTGTACGGCTCCTAGGTAAGAGTTGATATGAAAGAGGTGAGTTATTTCAGCAATGAAGTCACAGGCTGAGAATGTTTATACTACTGTAAACAAAATACTGTACATAGCACCAGTATTACTCAGGAATGGGGGAGAAGATGCTTGGAAAGGAGGACAAAAAAGATGAGAAAGAAGAAGAGGAAGGAGGAATTATAAATTACAGTAACCAGTCTGAAATCCAATCGGCTCTTATAAATAAGCATTTTGTTATTTCATTCAAAACAATTTTACTTGAGTTTTCAAAGCAAACCTGAATTTTCAGTGTATTTTTGAAGGAAAAAAAAAAAGGTGAAATAATGAGATACAGAGCAACTTCAAAATGTCCAACGTGTTCAGTAACTGATGAATAACTAAAGATCATAAACACACATATGCACAGGTGAATTTTTCAATGCAGTGCACAGGATCCAAAAAACACAAGTTTCACTGATTTGAATGCATAATCAACCAAACTAAATGAATATGGACAGTATAAGGGATGCATTGATATGAGTGATTTATTTGGTCACCTTTTGCTGCTTTTCTAGTAAAAGATATCTGTGCTGAATAAAGCAGGGTTTTTTTGGAACCTATGTTGAATTGCCTTTACCTTACTCACCTTCACAGTAGCCCTGAACATAAAAATGTGACTGGAATTATGGAGTGACCACCTAGCCTGTTCTACATCATGTGCATTAGGCACAGTACTGCATAGCCTGATCTTAGAGATGTAATTGAGCAGGTAATTTAATTTATTGCAGCATCCACTTGAGGTGCTACCCTGTGATGATAAAAGTACGATTTTGTACCATTGTAACATATGGAACAATATGTGTTCCATTAAAAAAGGATTTTTTCCATGTTTATCAATAGACATATTGTTTTCAAGCAATTTTTCTTAATTACCCTTACGTGAATATTATCACTATTTTTAGCACAGTTCATACAACGTAGTTATGCTAGGCAGCAATTCACACAACATCAAAAAATAGCTTAAAGAGTAAACTAAATTTCACTTACTGTACAAGGTTTTAATATAGACTATTGTTCCATTTGCAGTACAATTACTTTTGGTATCATTGTTTTTATACACTAGCAGCTTTGTGAAATATTATACTTTTTAGTTAGTAAATTGTCACAGAAATTTAGACCAAAATAAAATCAAATAATTGACAGTAGAAGTAATTTTCTGGCCTCTTGAAATGTCTTACAATATTTGCAGAAAAACTGGTCAATGTATTTTGAACTTGACAGTTAAAAAAATTCAAAATTGTTCACTCCAGATATAAAACCTCTAATTGTACTATTCTTCTACAGTGAAATTCATATTCCTTTTCCAGACAAACACTTCTTTTCACAGGGATAGAACTTGCAGTCAAGACTCATACCACTTTTGACCACTGTGTGCTATTTAACAAGTAGAATCTTTCATTAAGTGCATATTAAACATGTGAATATTTTCTTGGGTGTACAAGTATGCACTCACTAAGTGCTGCACAGTGCATGCAAATGTTACTGCCTGAGAAGAAGGTTACTGAGTCAAGAGCAATTAAAGCACTGCTGACAAAGCCAGATACCCAGTAAATTGTGTAAGGCAAGCAGATGAAGAGCCCAAAAATTTAGGAACTCACACTTCCAAAGCCTATCATTCAAATAGTTATCGTATAATCAGTAACAGGAATCCTGGCATACACAGTATGTATTATAATATATATGTATGTATCACAGCACAAATGATACATATTGTATATGCATACTTTCCCATTGTTGTGGAAATGGAAGAATCTTTCTTATCTTGACCAGCATTGACTCAGCAAAAGATGAAAAGCAGACCTTAAATTTATTTTTAATAAAATCAATCTACCAGTAATCTTTCATTTAGTTATGATAGAGAAGTCCTCAAGGTTCACACAGAACACAAAGCTGGTCTCATTTCTACAATCTCATCGTTCTGAATATGACCATAACAGTGTAAACACAAAAGGAGAAGGATCATATCCTTGATATCTGCCACTAATGCAGCAGAGCATGGCAGAAGCTACAAATTGAAGGATCTCTATTGATCAGGTTACACTGTGATGTAATGTTTAACACACATTTACTCAACTGTTTATTGTCCTACAAACAGTGATTTTTTGCTATAAAACAAGCCAATCTTTGGTGATTCAACTATTAGGTTTAAGAAGAGATTCAGTCATCTGTTTTTGGACTGCTGCCAGGAACCAGCCTCATGTTAGAAAAGTTTTCCTGCTTCAGCAGGAGAGAAGTTATCAAACTCATTTATATCTAACAATCTAAAACAGCGGGAGTTTCTCTTGGTGTAGCCAAAAGACATAACAAACTTTACGTAGTTCATACAAGTCTGTTGCAAATTATAAAACTTAATCATTATGAAGGATACTGTACTATTTAAAATAAATGACCAGGGCTATCAAAACTAACCACATTTCTTGGATATTTAGCCCTGGAGTTAATTCCTTCTAACCCCTGAACATAAAACTCTTTTTAGTACACCAACTACTGGTAAAGTTTAGTTTGACAAAATGGGAAATCCAATTCCTAGTTCTAGTTTTCTGTTTTGAGGACTTAGTTTCACTTAACCAGATAAATGAGTTACTAAGTTTAAGACTTATGAAGTATTTGACTGAAGATGGCCATAAGCAAGTTCCTGGAACAACAGGCTGACTGGATTCATAACCATTAACTTGTGGTGATTTGAACAACTACATTGCTACTGCATTTTAGCTACAAAACCAAACACACTGAAGTTTCAAATTTCCCTAGGCAGCAAAGCTTATTCAACTCATATCAGACATTCATGTTTGTGACAGAGAGCTGGTTTAGAGAAGCAGCTTCCTTTCCCATGGACTAAGAGTGCCTTGAGACAAGCCTTGAGATATCATGCTAAAGAGTCCACAATGCATGTACTTAGTCATCCTTTCACTTAGTCACCCAGAGTAGAATAACACCAGCCTGTCCTGACTGCTCTAGCTGTTTATTTCACTTCTGTCCCCACCTCAAGCAATTCCAGAATTCCAGAATTCACTCACTTTCCTGCCAGTTTCTCTGACATAAAGAAAAAGAAACAACAACAAAACCCAAACCCCGCTATCTCCCTAATACTCTAATTCTTCATATAAGCACCCTTTAAGGACCACACAACAGTTTGCCCCTGTCTGTCCAGGATTTTCTCTCCAATGTGATTCTGTAGTTGCAGCAGTTCCATGTAAGTGAATTAGCACAACAAATATTAGCAGCTGCTATGTTAAAGCACAGGCACAAACCCTAACCCTAACCTCTTGCAGAATGTGTGCGCGGGTTAAGATGCACAACCACTGCACTTGTTGAAATTATAATTTTTGAAATATGTTACAGAAAAAAAAATAGAAGATGAAAAGTTTTCCCAAAGAAAATGTTGCAAAAGGGAATTTAAAAAATAGATGAAAGCATTTACATTCTGGAAGAACCATATCTACACAAACACTTGGCAAGGGGAGAGTGCTGATGTAACTAGGCAGCTTTGAGACACTAAAGAGAAAAGAAGAACACAGCAAAATCCAATGTCTTAACATCCAAACCAAGGGCTTAGGGAAGCTCAGAAAAACAGGTAAGAATTATAAGCCATAACTTATTCACATTTAGTTTCTACTAGAACATGGTTTATCAGGATTCTATGTCATTCACTGAAAATACCATAAAGCGTGATATTAAGTACTCAAAAAACCTTTAATCCCAAAGGGCTTGTCTACACAGAAACAAGAAGAAACTACGCAAATACAGTGGAGAACTAGGAAGAACAGCATCCCAGGACTTCTGGGAAAAGCAAGTGTGGATAATGCAGTAAGGACTGCATCTATCTCTGATGAGGATTGTAAAGAACATGTTTCTATTCAATAACTGCTTATTGCAGAAGGTCACTGCAGTGATCATTAGGCTGTAAATGAACTGGTATGATGGAAGATATGCCAGGATTGTGCTTTTTGGAACACTTGGATCCTTAACTATTGCTTCTAATGTTAGATTAGATCACAGACTTCAAGTTACAAACCATGTATGACAAACTTATGCACAGTATTATTGACCAGCATGTCTGCATCCCCACCATCTTATCACTATTGCAAAGTCCTAGACATACTGGTCTGTATGCAAAGCAGCATCTTTGTGGAAACCTGTGTAGGTAGATCTATATTCTTTATGAGACTGCACAAAGATGTTTTTTAAGAAAGCTGTCAAACTGACAGATCTAACTTTGTTACCCACAGAACCATCAACCCATGGGTACTGTAAATCGGGATGCACACTGAACAAGAGTAACTAGACTGGCCTTAGGAATTCCTGGCAGGCTTCTCTCCATTCCTGGTGTTTGTTCAGATGAACACAGACTGATAGACCAAATATTCTGCAGCTCATTCAACCTCTTCTAGCAGCTCGCAAAGGCCTTAAGATGGGTTATAGTCATCCTCCACAATGGTAGTAAGATACTGGAGGTTATCAATTCTGCAACTTCACTGACAGACATGCTTTTACACAGTCTGATGGTGAACTATGGCCTTATGAAAAAAAAAAAAGTTGAAAGAAGCATTTCTGACTGATCATGATGCTACTTCAGTTCCATACCAGTAACCACAAACATATATGGAAAAACCTCTGTGCTTCCAGAAGTATCAAAGTTTGCAGTTTCATGTCTTTTGAAAAACTATACAAGCTCTGTTCAAAAAGTGGTTTTCTTTTGTATGAGTATTTCTTCCCTTTCCCAAAAGGCTACCATAGTTATGGACAAAAACATAGTTATTACTACCATAGTTATGGACCAAAAAAAAAAAGTATCTTAAACTCTCTCCTTTAACCAACTTTTGAGAAAAAACTCTAACAAGTTTTCATGCCAGCATTACCATTCTGTATTTGCTTCAAGGATCACTACAGTTTAAAATGTTTTAAAATTTAGTAATATGTAAATGTATAACTGAAGTGTCATAGATAATTAAATACAAGCACAGTCAAAATTATCTGTGCACTTGCGAAGTGTGGAAAGGAATGTTCTTCCTTTGATAAAGACTGGCCATATGCCATAATTGGTTATGTCTTTGTCTCTTACAAATAACATGAGCAGTCGGAATGAGAAGCATAATTTTGTTATGATGAAGTGTATATTGTACAGTAATTAAAAATCAAAATATTTTTGGGTTTTCATACAAATGTGTAACATTATTTTCATTTTGGATGAACAGCAAAGGTGAAACACTTCATAAGAAAGAATTAATGTAGTTTTTTTACTGTAAAATGGTCTCTGTCTTTAAGATCTATGTATTTAAAAGTCTAATCCTTTTTTGCCTAGTCATTTATTTTGAGTGTACAGGGACAGATAAAAAGTTTAAGATAAACAAATCAAAGAATTAATGCCAATGTACTAGCGAGGAGAATACTTACTCTACTCAAAGTGCTTCCATTTTTTTCCATTAACTACAGTTCAAGTTCATGATGTTCCTATAAATTACAAATACACATCACCCTAACCGATTGCTATACATTGCTCTAAGTCCTGCATTGCCTTCCAATCTAGTGTAAGAAAGCATAGGACATTTACATCATGTACTAATGGAGTACCTTTTTTGATATTATGTTAGTATAACATTATGAGACTAGTAATCTACAAGAGTGACAATTTTCATTGCCAGTAGGGATTTATCTGAGAGTGAATTTTCTGTTTATTTTTTTCAATCTGCTTTACAAAGCTCAGATCTGGAGATCAGAGGATACACACTGCAACTCAATTTTCCTCATTTCTACTTCTTTTTCTTGTGAGGAGATAGATGACAGTGTCAGAAAGGTGGCATGATATTGTGATCCAGTTTTTATTCACAAGTACACTCTTTGGTACTAGCTGGATTGATTTGTAGGGCAATTTTCACATATGTTAATAAGATCATAAGCATATGGATATTAGTACTTCAGAAAAGAGAAATGCATTAATAGTAAATACCTCATGCATCAGGAGACATGTATGAAAAGTACAAATTCTACATATGATTTTAAATGGACATTTGCTTATGGGAAATACATACTGAAGTAAATTTGAATTACATTAGAATACAGACAAATTTAGCTCAATAAGATTGTAACTGTTCTCCACATTTTTTCATTCTATGTCAGTAATGATGCAATTAAGTAAAAATACCAATTTTTTGATCTGGGGAAAAGCCTTATCTTTTCTCTTTTGTTACCTACAGTTCAGATTAACTGATTTTCTCTACCAAAGTATGGGTGAAATACTAAATCCAATACACCATTATATGTAGGGGGCAATTTCTGTTTACTTAAGAAACATATTCTATTCGCTTTAGAAACAAGTTATCTGTGAGAGTATGACTAGCACTTCAATAGCAGAATACAACTCATTCTCTTTTAGATCTTGATTCCATAAGCCTAACTGTATTGTTTTCATTAAGAATTAAACCTGAGCTTAAATGCAAATAATACCCCAACAGTATCAAGACTTAAAGATTTAGGAAGGCGTTTAATCACTTATCTTGCCATAAGAAAATCATGTCTGATATTTCATTTTCAAAACTTTGAAAGCAGTAATGAAGTTATTCTTCCATCCTCAACAAGGTTAAAAATTTTATTGTTGCAATGATTTGTTAAAGACAGACTTACTGTGTTTTGCATCTGGCAACTGATTTGACAACAGTGATTCTAGGAAATGGTAGTCAATAGAACTTCAGAAAGGAAGAAGAGAAGTTGAGAAGGCAATCACTGAAGTTTGTCAGGATGTGGCAGCAGTTTGCTGCCATCCTTACGCTGTCTCAATCTAGGACTTAGAGAAAGGCTGATCTTCAGTATGAATCGTGCACCTGAAAGCTGAATCCATCTTTTTACTCAGTTGCCAACCTTTTGGAAACCTAACATCCAGAAGAAAATCTGCTTTTCATTTGCCATTTTGCATTTATGAATAAAAAATTAGCATAGAAATTAATATGGAAATACCATTACCTACATTTACTCTTCTGTTTCTCTAAGGCATCTCAATGATGCAAAGGAACAGACAAGGATCAAGCTCATCAAGAGGTAGACTGCATTCATTGGGTAGTATTAAAAACCATTGAAAAATATGAGTAAAATGTATAAAACATACTTTTATGTGGTTTTTTATCATGAAGAGACATTTTTTGGTCACATTTTTGTTGAGGTGAAAAGCTCTCATTACAAGTTAATGCTCCTCCTTTATTCTCCCACCACCATCCAGATTTGTTATAGATGCAACGACATTAGCTGAAAATGAATTTGTGTCTAGGATGTGTCTCTTGACTTTGAATTCCTTTATGGACTGAAGAGACACAATTTTTCCAGATATTCACGTACAGCAAATTTATATTAGTACAGTAAGGTTTACTTCACTCCAAGTTAGATAATGTTACTCCTTGAAGGGGAAATAAGTGGCAGGAAAGTGGAAGGGAAATTAGCCTGTACAAAAATGTCCTGATAGCTTTAAAGCCTTTCTACATATAATGGAACCCCAGAGACTGCTGAAACAAATATTAAATCTTGTAATATCTGAACAATAAGATGATTTTTGAAAAAAAAATAAAAAGCACGAGGAAATGTACTTGAAGCATCCTTACAAATGGTTTAAACATTTCCTATGAAGCTTAAATTCTTTGCTCTGATATTTTCTCTGTCAGTTACAAACGAGTAAAGCTGGCTGACCAAGTCCTGTAGAGCAACAAACATGAAGCACCTTATTTTTAGATGACTTGAAAATTTAACATGAATTTCCATTTCTAAGAGCAGACATGAAAGTGAACAAGAAGAACTTATCATGAAAGTACTGAGGACACACCCAAATCCTATTGAACATCACTTCCACGGATCCTGCACCCTTTGTTTCCTTCCTATCTCATCTGTGTTTCAGCCAACAAACTGACAAATTCCCAGCTGGAATACTAGCTTGCTTTTATCTCTGGGGAACAAGGACCTAGCTGCATACGAACTTCATAGAACTACTAGTTGTACTCAGATGGCAATGCAGACAGTGAGAAAATGAGCCAGTCCTGCTCCCTCTTCAGCAGAAGGCTGCTTTGCCCATCACTCAAACCAAAATTCGGGAGAGTGCATAAGCTATCAAGTCAGAGGAGGCAGGAGATGAACCCCAGTAAACAAGGGAAGTACCACAGACCTGTTCCTACTCCCCACAATAATGTCAAGGAATGATGAGAGTAGAGGATAGGCTGGTTTCATTCCTCTCTAAAAACAAGACAAGTCAATTCCTTTCTCTATTTTGTCACACAAAACCCTTCTGAGCCTGTGCCATGCACTCCACAGTGACAGCGTGCTGCTCAGGGTAATACTGCCCTTGTTCCTTGCTGCAAGGCAACAGCTCTTTAGGAAGTGCAGAGGTACAGAGAGGGGACGTGTCTCTATTAATAGTTCTGCTTGAGCTATGATTACACTTGTCAACATTTGTCTTGTGAAACTGATACCCTGATCGACATATCAGGACAGTGGTACCAGCAGTTAGCCATTCCAAACTCCAGGATCCCACCTGCTTTTATGAGTTTTAATTCTTTACCCAAATCAGTACTTTGAAAGATAAATAGATCTTTATTTATTTTAATAAACCACCACTGAATCTCTCTCCTCTTCTATGAAACTTTCAAGACTTTATTATGATTAGGAAAAAGATTTAAATCAACAGCTAAATCATGCACCTGCATGAACTCTTACAGCCACAGACCATAAAGTTAATGCTCAGAATATTTATTTGCTTTAGCAGGCCTGCTGTCATGCTAAGGTCTATTTCCATTGTGTGTTACCACATTTGATTGCATGGAAATGTTTCCTGGGATAATTTTGTTTCTATGCAACTGTTCCTTCATGAAAGGATAATATGGATTTGTATGTACCTCACACACTTTGCTTCATACTGTATCATCCATTTGGTATCCTCTGAGAATGCCAAAAAGTATATAACTCCAAAGACTGCTTTTCAAGATGTTGAGAAAAAGCAATATTCAGTGTAATGTCTGCCAATTTTTAGATCTGAAACTCAGAGCATGAAAAATCTCCCTTTAAATAAATGTTGTCCCTCTGCCAAATATATTCCCTCCCATTTCTGTAGTATTTTACCACTAGCCTGTAGCTTGTTTACTAAAATTTTCGACTTCATTTTCTGTTCTTTTCTTCCTCTAGGCATTAACTCCGGGGGGTGAGGGGTGTTTTTTGTTTGTGCACAGAAAAGAGAAGGCTCCAAATGCACATCAGGGACCAGCCTCTGAGTGAGGCACACATGATATTAGCGCAGTCTCCACAGCCTTAGATCTCATGCAGGCAAGTAATTTATTTTCATTTACCTCCTGCCTGAGAGGTTATTTCACTGATTAATCTACACAGGCAGGTTCATTCCTGCCTCTCCAGACCCAATAAAACTGTTAGTGACACTCCTAATCAATACAAAAGAATTCCAATTTATGTTTCAATGTTGGTCACTTACATGAAAAAATTCTCTTCCTCCAGAAACTCAAGCTTCATATATGTAGCAACAAGAGTCAGAAAACTCCTTTCTGGTGTATTAATCAAGCATGTATCAGCCATTACTAAGCTTCAATGCAAAACTTCCAAAAGGCTGTCAGTATTCTGTTTGCTCTTGTACCACTGGCTGGCATCATCCTATCCCTTGGTTTCAACTTACTGATAGATTATTAGCTGACAAGTACAGACTTTGCCTACAATGTGAAGTGCTTAGAGTCTGACAGCTCTATTGATTATGAGAACTAAGAGCAAATAATAAAAACAACCATTTTAACAATTCTTTTAATGGAGCTTGTCCCTGCTCAATACCAAACATCAATGAGACAAAATAATTCCTAGCAGTTGGTGCAGACTTTTCTTTGTGTTTGGTAAATTGTCCCCTGCCTTTTCAACAAATATTTGAGAATGAAAAGATTTATAAGGATAGAAAGTAATGGTCTTCAACCAGCGTTACAAAATAAATAAAAGGGAATGTTGTCTAATTTTCATTATGACAGCAGGCATTCACTCCACCAGCTTAATCCCTCTAACTTTTGCAGAGTGCAAAATTGCACAGGTAAGACCAGGGGGTTTGGGCAGGAGAGGGAGTTGGAGGTGTAGGGGAGCCTTTTTCTGAACAAGAAAATAATGAAGAAATTCTAGTTACTGCAAGTATAAAAATATACCCACATAACTCTGTGTATCTGCATATACAAAGAAAACCAGTCCATTAAATATACAAAGTCTCAAAGAAAAAAGGTGTTTTAATAATTTCTCTTCCTTCCTCACAACGTCTGAGAGAATTTTTCGAGAGCAAGTAGAATCAAGGAATGTACACTGAAAGCACGCCTGTTAATGTATCATATCCAGTTGTCACACTCTCAACTTTACAGACAGATAAATTTACTGATTCTTAAAACGTTCTTGTGAAATGCAGCTCCATAAATTGGGAGGGGAAGGGAGTAAATATATCTAATGCTTTGTGTGATCAGAATACATTTATTTGGAATGCAATATAAGCACCACACACAATATTTTTATAATTTAAGCAATCTTCTCTTTCAATTTGCAGGCTTCATAGTAGCTATAGTGCAGGTCTAACATTCAAGTGTTGAGAGAGGGGCTCAGCCAAATTAAACACATTTTTTGAAATAAATATGTTGAAATGCCATTTATGGTACCAACTAAAAGTTTTGTGAGTTAACACATCTGTGTGGAGAGAGACACTTTTGATCTATCTGCTGTCAAATTTGTTCATATTTCCACCTCACAACATGACTCCATCCCCAAATATTGGGAGATTATTTTTTTTAAATTAGTATTAAGCAACCATGATAGTGCTCTGTTGGCAGAGAAAATCATTGCTCTTGTGCCAACTCCCAGAACACCATGTTTATCAATTATGTCTTTGAAAATTTACTCACATATAACACATACATCATCTGAACTACTTGAGAAGAAATTACCAGATTTCTCACTGCAACCAAGTACAACAAGATGCTACAAGTGCTGCTACATTAAAGGACTAATGCTTAATACAGACAGAAAAACCCACTGCCTCCCAAAAGCAGATTAAAAACTACAGATTCTTGCAAAATCAAGACTTCTAATGCCACACTATAAACTCACTGGGATTCAGTTCTGCCTACTATTCCTACTCTTAGTGATCCTAATTTATTTGTTATGTGTCCCATAATCACATCACTTGGGGAAGTAGTGAAGACACATGTGATTTCTTTCAATATTTTGCTGCTTGACTTTCTGTTCTGTACACTTGTATATTGTTTCACTCTATTTCTGGGTTTAGTAGAGAAGAGATTGCTTCCTCCTTTTTTAGGCAGCACAAGTTACAGAAAGGTTCTAAAGGTCAAAATGCACAGGCCTCAAGCTTACCAGTAACAACAGCAATCTTCAAATCCATTAAATACATTCTGTAATTACACCAACTGTTATTGGTATGATTAATATGATGCATGGATATTGAATATCTACTGTCTTTTCTACCTGAGATTGCTTTTCCAAACATCACTAGGAAAAACTAGCTCACAGTACTGCTGCTGGTTTTTGCTATTAACTTACAAAAGACTGTATTTCCTATGTTTGCAATTCAAAACCTTTTCTTACGCCCATATGACCAAAATCTGAACAATGAAGAAATAGCTCAGCTACAATACTTAACCAAAACTGCAGTTTTGTTATAGGACAGATGAAATCATGGCGGATCATGCACTTGAGCTTGCCTAGTACTAAAAAAAACAAAGAATACATTAATACGAAACGCTAAAATAGAGCACTGAATCTGTAGGTAAAGCAAATTATTAAAAAGAAAATTGTGCTCTCCTTTCCCCAAACCATTCTGCCTGTGCATCTTTCCTCCAGCTCTAAAATCGAGTTTATGAATCTGGGGTTGTTCACTAGAGGTTTTCCTTCCATTTGTTATTCATCTTACTCTAAGCTCATAGTATATTTTCTGTATTACATTCCATTTGCCCAAAAGATAATTAACTAGAATCTTGAGTTTACAGTGTTTAGAGCAACATAAATACAGCACAGAAGTTATTAGTCTTCTCCCCAAATTACCTAGAAAACTTTGGGGTTATATGGAAACCTTTCTATCTTTTGATGTACAGTCCTCAGTTTGTCAAGTTCACAATCTCAGCTTTTCCAATATAAATGCTTAGCGCTGAAGAAAACTGAAGTAGACCACAGTTCATTTGTAAAATTAATGTAATTACATAACACCTTGGTGAAAGTCTAAATTATTATATATTAGCAGGTTTTCTACCTGCATGAAACCACTTTATTACGATATAGAATAGCACATGGAATTAATAATATGGTAAATATTACTAGGGAGACTTGCAAGGATTAAAAAAACCCCACAATTCTGTGCCTGGTTGGCAGCCCACATAAAGGCACTGCCCTTACTTTGAAGTTTTACCTACAGCTTAAAGATATGCCTAAAGAAAGAATTAAGAGCAAGCTGGAGAGGAAGATAGATTATGCAATTTAATATGAAGATTGGATTACATGTTTCAAACTAAGCAATTATTTTAAGATATTCTTCATTTGTGAATATTCCCCAAATTAATTTTTAACTGCTTTCTGCAACCAAGGCTCCACAGATTCTCTAACAAATCTCAGGCAGAGCCCTCTGGTGCCTCTTCACAAGTTCAGTTCTAAACTGATCACCAGATTTTGAAACAGAAGCTCATTTTTTTTCCCACCTCTCTCAACTAAGATGACTGAAAATTGTTGCCAAGCTCTCAGATGATTTAATCTAGGTTTTATTTTATTTTTTTTCACTACCGCTGAGGAGTGACTTTCTAATATCATTCAATCTAGAGGAGTTTTGTGCAAGGCCAGGGCACCATGGGCCTGGCAGGATTCTGCTGGGAGCCCCAGGACCGTGAGGAACTGCGGGAACCAGCAGCCAGGGGTGGACCCAACACAGACCTGGTCATCCTCACCACAATGGCCTGGCCACCACCACCACGATGGCGTGGCCACCTCCACCAACACCACGATGGCCTGGCCACCACCACCATGATGGCCACCACCACCACGATGGCCTGGCCACCACCACCACGATGGCCTGGCCACCTCCACCACCACCACGATGGCCTGGCCACCACCACCACAATGGCGTGGCTACCTCCACCACCACCATGATGGCCTGGCCACCTCCACCATGATGGCCCGGCCACCACCACCACAATGGCCTGGCCACCACCACAATGGCCTGGCCACCTCCACGACCACCACGATGGCCTGGCCACCACCACCATGATGGCCCGGCCACCACCACCACGGTCTGGCCACCACCATCACCACCATGCCCTGGCCACACCGACCACAAGGACTGGCCACTGCTGCCAGAACGGGCCCTGATCCTCAGGGCAAGGGTGAGGCAGGAGGGAGGTCTGGGAGGTCTGGCTGGACCCAGGAGGTCACACCCAAAGGGCTGGGGCAGAACCTTGGCAGCAGCCGAGGCTCCAGGCAGCCAGTCAGGGCCCGTGGGTGCCAGAACAAAATTCCTTCTAGACCTACATGTACCAAGTGAATATTTAACCCTGTGGAGAATTTTGATGGCTGAGAGGCAAAGGGATTTTTTTTTTTTGATGGAAATATTGTCACTGGTTTGTGTATAGAAAGTTGGTCAGGAGCTAAAAGATTAAAAATTGCTGCTTTTACTTTTAAGTAAATGCTGCAAAGTATTATTTGTGAAATTGATTTCTTAATCTCTCCTCCCCAGTAAGTGCTCTCTGAATTGACTCCCACACTAAAAATTAATTTCTAGGGCTTTAAGCAGTGATGAAAAAGGACAACAAAAACATAACATTATGGCTTTTACATTAAGGACATAAATGAGGTGGAACACACTCAATATGAGCATTTATCTGTGTTTTTCTGGTTTTTTTAATTGCTATCTAGTGTTATTTTCTTTAAAGAAAAAAGTAATTACAAGAATATGTAACATTAAGATAGTGCCATGCCTATAACACTCCCTATGCATTCCAAAGACTCTGGCAAGCACACACCTGTCATTACCACATATAACAACGAATAGAACAGTAAGATTGCATTTTCCTAATCCATCCTGTAATAAAGTTACCTTGTTCTATGCCAGAGGAACTCCACAAATACAGCAATATATTTCTCCTGCAGTTTAGACATGAGTACATTTTTGCAAAATGTAGTTGTACAAATATTAGGAAAGAGTATCCCAAAATTAAAAGACAAACATAATATGAAAGAAAGTAAAGGTAAGGTTCTAAATGGCACTTTGATAACAGAGGTAAACAACATGGTTGCATTTAGGAATAAAATATTCTGTACTCAGTTTACAAAAGCCCTGAAATGACTACAGAAATTGTCATGGGTTTTTTTGGGAGAATACTGAAAAAAGATCATAGGTCCACTGCTTGGCCACTACACAGAAAATAAAAATTATTTCATAAAAATGCTGGTTCTACAGATTTAAATATTAGCATCAAATTTAGGAAAATTAAAATTTAACACAAAGTTGCAGGAAAGTGTACAGATTTTTAGTTGTATGTTTTGTGGATTTTTTTTACATTTGCATCTTAGTTTGTGAGTCTTGATAGAATCTTACGTAGGTTAACCTCTGAATAGCAAGCATTGGAATGAAACCTGTGGAAACCAACTTTTTGGCAATCTTTCCTGAAACATTTTAAGCTCTAAGGCCAAATGGAAGTCTGAGTTTTAACTATCCATTTTTACTAGCACAGTCCTACTTCTGGAGTCAAACACATTATCATCAACACCTGTTAGCAGAAATCAGTTACAAAGAGATTAGCCAATATTTAAGGCATCTTTTTTTGTCTACTTTTCCTTATTACCATTTTACATACTAGGATTGCATGGAAGTTTGGAGTGGGATGTTACATCACAATGACAGCTTACTGAAAGAGGAATAACTGAGTTCTCTTTATAATCATGCTCTGGGTGCCAGCCAGTAAGCTAACAGGAAGCCTGAAAGCTTCCCTAAGAATGAAAGACTCACATCACTGTTATTACAGTAAACAGCTTTGCTACAAATCCAAAGCTTTGAAGCTCTCACTGTAGAACAGCTGCCCTTAATTCAGAAGTTGAAAATCCTTTGACTCTGCACACAAACCTTTCAGTCAACCTTGACTAGTTACCTATATTTTGACACTCTGCAGAGTCTAATAGAGATTTCCAAGCCTGCCATGTAATACAATCTGAGCTGTTGGCAGCTACAATTGACTTCACATGCCATATCTTTCTGATCTCTGCTGCTAACAATACTTTGTCAACAGATGGCATCACATGTAATTGTCAAGAAGAGCCAACACATGTGCTGTTCAGTTTACTGATTTCCATCCAAAGACATACAGTATGTATATTATGCAGGCAGGCCCATTATAGCCACTCAGACACTGTTAAGTGCACTGGTTGCTCTGTAAGTTTGCTTCAGTGCTCAGTGTAAAACAAAAACTGATGCAACTTGCTTGTGGAAAGGGGTTTGATTGAAAAAGGAAAATAAAAAAGAGGAAGAAAAGCCCCTAAAACGGACTGCTGTTCCTTCCTACCTGCCCATGAATAGATCACAATTCTTTGGCAGCTGGAGAACGTGATCTTTTACATCCCTGGCTAGAGTCTTTGGCAGTTTAGTTATAGTGTGAACATTAAAACACCGAGGCTCATGGTAAACTGTGATGTCCCCTATATGCTACTCTACAACACTTGCACATGTAAAAGAAAATGTCCCAGTATGGTTTCCAGGCCACAAGTGCTGAACTTCAACATAGTGGGTATTTGTAGAATGAAAAAATCTGTGTGCTCTGCCCAAATAGATATTAAATGCATGGAAATTCTGTTTAACTTTAAAAAAATATGGTATCTAATCCTATTATGAACATCTGGTCAGCTGCATTCAGATCAATTGAGATGGTCAGCTCTCTTTTCAGAAAAGTAACAGTATTCTGGTCACATACTGAAAAATATATTCTTACTAGGGAAAAATTATCCATTACTCCCGCACATCAGAATTATTCCACTCACCAATACAACAAAAAAAGAAAATTTTTAGAGGCTACATCAGCTGAAAGGAACAATTAATAAAATTCTAGTTTACAGTGTTCTACACAATTAATTACATGCCAATTTTTCAATATAATTTATCAAAAGCAAACAAATTGTTCTGAGAAACTGAAGAACAGAACTTATTTTAAAAAGGTAGCTTTTTCACAAGTACTTATCTAAACAAAGAAATTTCAGTCTCAAAATGATTAATCAATATTATGAATTATTGAAAAACAGATATTTATCTCATTTTAAACTATATAAGCTTTACAGAGAAATTAAACTTTACATGGCACTATACAAAGAAAATAGCATAAGGAAACTGCAATGTTAAACAATGGTTCAGGAATGTGCAGTATGAGGGATTCATATTTCTATCAGAGTTGCTTAAAGCAGTAAAGCAAGAAGAACTCTAAGAAAATACAAGGGGTTTTTTGTTTTCTGTTTGGTTTTTTTCCTTTTTTTTTTTTTTTTTTTTTACATTTTGGATGAGATTTCAGAAACCTACACTTCCATTAATCTGTAAGTTACTTCAAGGGATAAAACATATCCCTTTTATATGAAAAAGTAATGCTACCAAATGCTTTTGAAAAAAGGGCCATTTAGCTCAGATTTAGACAGGTACCATTTTGGAAAGAAAAAGTCATTAAAAGTAGAAGAACACTCAAAAATACACAGCCTGTAAAATAGCATTAAAAAAATAAAAAGAGCTCAGACCATTACTTTAGCCAGCAGGCACATCTACAGTACCATGCTCTCAGTATGAATCTGCTCGTTAAGAATATATCTATATATATCTATAAAATTTCCTATGCTGACAGCTGCTATAAAAATTCTTGTAAAAAGCTCCTAAGTACAGCAGATTTGATTCCCAGCTATATTGTTACACAGCTTATATTAGAAGGGGAGAGATAGAAAGCATCAGCATGAACTTTCAGGTCTTACAGCTCTGAAGAATTTAGTTTCTATTCTTGTTACTCATGACAGCACTGAAATTGCATCTGCCAGAGTGATTACATGTTTTTACTGAATTGCTTTAAAGCCTGAGTCTCACACATGCACCAGGGTTCACTTAAGGCTCCCATTCCTCTTGCAAGTGACCACATCAAACCTTTTGTCTATAACAAATTTTCTTTTACTCTGAAATGGTAAATATTTAAAAAAGCTTAACAGAACTAATTTGATTACTCATGCATGTATGCATTCTAGCCACCAATTAAATATCTTTTGACTGCTTCAAACATTTCTTCCCAAAGCTCCAGACAGCTTCAAATTAAACTCAACTGGGAGAAATGGATCACAGTGACGTGATGTGGGATCACTTTCCTTCATGTGGGAAGTGCTAGGGAACAGTAGGAAAAGCTGGGAAAACCAAAAGAAATGTCAGAACACATGATCAGTGAGGCAGTCTGGGAAAGACAGTGACAATAAAAACATTTGATTGGAAAACATTCAGAGGTGCTGGGCCAATTTGGGCCATTCAGCCCTGGCCACTACAGCCCACTTCTCCTGTAACATACCCTATATTAAGCGGATCCTTAAGGACCAGGATCTAATAGAATTCCTCAGCTCTTTTTACTATTTTTCTTTCCTTTTTCCTGTTACAAAAGATGTAGCCCAAGATAACAGGGTATACCTAAAAAGTGAAAAACCCAAAGGCAAAATAGTTCCTTTCTGTTCGAGCCCTTTTTTCCCCTCACTTGCATCATAATACTCAATTTTTTGTAGCACCAATGAGGAAAGATAAAATTATGCATTACTTACTATGTTTTCTTGAAGGGGACAATGCTCATCCCATGAAAAAGAAGTAGAGCTAAAAAGGCGATTTCTCCAGGTAAGAAATATTATGTTGATTGAAATGTGAGAGCACAATTTAATAATCTGAACTGGCAAAGCCCTGCAAATGTTTGTAGCTGTCTCACAGCTTAGGGGGAAAAAACCTCCCATGAAATTCATTTGGTTTTTGACCAAAAATCTCAAAGGAAATCAAAGGTTAAGTACTATCAATGTCACATAACACCAAAATTAAATCAATTTTTTTTTTAATAGCTGTCCATTATCTTTTTAAGCTGTCAGTTAATTCTTTTTCTAAATCATGTCTAACCTTATACTTACTGAAAACTACCAGCTAAGGAAACTATCAAGTATTCCTGTAAATTCTGTGCAATTTCCTTGTGAAAATCAAAGAAACCAATTAGCTAAAAAATTAAGCAAAACCGTTTGTAACAAGCAGCCTCTGTATTATACTTATAAAGGTTAAATTTCCCAATGATCTGCATTTTGAGGATTTTGGTTTGCCTGGGGAAAATAAGTTGCCTCTTTTGCAGCCTGGAACAAAATGTTGCTTTGAAATACCTACTGATTCTTAAGTGTTGAGCACTCTGAGTTTATAAAGACTGCAGATCAGACCTTCTTCACTCCTTTTGATGTTTTCCTAGCACAATCTCTTTCGTTTGGTTTGCCATTAACCCTACCCTGCCTAATGCCACCTTCCATGATTTTGACTAGAGCATAGAGCACTCCAAGAACTAAAGATGAGACATAATCACAGTTTTGGATCTGCATGCTCCAAATCCATCAAGCATATGTATTGAGATCTATGAAGATGACAAATCATTACTGCACTTTTATAAATATATATTCAGCATTTCTATAACAGCAGCAGCATGCTGTGGCAGCACTAAGTAGCCCCGAGAGGCATGGTAACAACTCTGGGTAGCAAAAGAAAATTGCCACAGCTCAGTTATCAAAGCTTGTATAAACACTGTAGCTCTGGCAAGATTTTTTTGTCTTCTGATGCTAGTACTAACATGAGTTTTGTGTAGTTTTGCTATACTGTAAATTAGTTTAGTCAAGATGAAGATAGTACAGAAGAATTAATTTTTCTATACATAAAAAAAACTGATTAATTTCAGCTTTGTTTAAATTCACATAGGAAATAAGCAGAACAAAATTTTGCTTCATACAGTGGTTAATTGACTAGGAAGAACTCAAAAGTGTTGCATTACATACTTAATCCCTATAATTTTAATGTACAGAACAGGTACAGTTTGTCTGTAACATCAATAGTGTCTCTAAGGCCTGAAGTCAAAGGGCTCTAGAGAATTGTGGTAACTGTAATAATACTTAAATTGTATGACAGAAAATATTCTTCATGAAAGAGTACAAATAAATGTACCTAATGAACTCACTTTATGTATCAGCATGTCAAGCTAACATTGATTTCCTAACATGTCATAATAACAAGTTGTAAGCAAAGAACTAGTGAGGAGGGACTGCTATTCTTTTCTGGGGCAGTGCAAAGATGTATAATGTTTCCCTTCTCCCACTGACAGTACATAAATTAACTGACATAAATACTGACAATACAAACATTAACAGGCAATACACAGTTTAATCCTCTTAAACTGTGATTAGTATTATACATATGCAACCCCTTTTAAATACCTTTTCTTCTCCTACTTTGTGGCCAAACTGTGGATGTAGGTATTTGTCTGAATACAATGGCCTAAACTTCTGCTCCTCCTCCCTCTGTTTTCATTTCTCATACAGAATTTGTTAAGGGCTTGGCTTGTTTCTGTTGAATCTACCACGTTTCTGTTGATCTTTCCATTCAGTCATCTATTTTTAGACACACGGATTTGAAGAATTTATTTCTGTCTATAATGTGCTTCGACATTGCTGTCTGTGAACTGACTGAATTTATGTTAAAGAACCCCTTACAAGTTGCATAATGATCCTGTAATGTATACATCATGATTCCTTCCCTGTGTGGTTTGAGATCAGTGTCAGACTCCACAAGTTCAGAGGGTCTCCCTTTGTGTTAACAGATATCAGGCTCCTGAATCACACTGAGGTCCAGATAGAGTTTATTTCATTCCACTAGCATTTGATGTAAAAACCTACATCAGATGCTGAGTGGGGGTTGCAAAAGATCTGGCAGCTGGCATGAGTGGGAGTAAGCAGCCTAAGGACAGTGTGCAAAATGCAGCAATGAATGACACTTCCATTTTTATCAGAAACTGAGCCTGGGTTTGCTAAAGACTCTGATCCGCTGCTTAAAATTGTGTTTCTCACCTGCAGTTCTTTCTTCTTGCTACTTTCAGCACTGCTGTGAACAGAAATTCAGTACAAACGGGGCTCATTAATATCTGAAAAAGGATGGCAAGTTATCACCCTAAGAAGTCTCATCATTCTTCTTGACTGAAGTCTGAATTTAGAGCTGAGTAGCTGTGAATCTCCTTTGCTTTACTCATGTTCTGTGACTACCTACAGAATGTATATGATTTTAAACACATACATTCATATGCCTACACTCAAATCTAGAAAAAAGAGAGTATTATATGCTGAAAGTCTTAGTCTAATATAAGACCCCAAAGGAAAAAAAATAGAATCACACATGTAATACTAGAATCATTAATGCGTATGTTGTATTTCAAAGAATGACACTTTAATATCATAGATAGATATTAAAGACCTATTAAATAAACTTGCTAAAGGGGAAAAAAAATCTCTACTAAGCAAAAATCTGTTTATGCAATATATAGCACTGGGGCCTCTAAAGTGCCAATAATCCTTAAATCCTATTGATTAGAATGGAATCAGAGCCACAAAATATTCTTTTGGGATTTCTGGAAGGTGTTTTGCAGATAGAATTTTTGATTCTGTGGCTGTGATTTAGATAACTAATTAAGGGAATAATATCTTGTAATTCAACAAATTAACAGTTATGATGAGCAGATATTAAAATTATTTGTCTATTACTACAAGGTCCTTTTAATGACACTTTATTTTGCTTTAGAAGGACCTTTAGTTAATGTCTCTGAAAAACATGAAGAAACAAGTATATTTGGCAAAAGCCTAAATATAACTGAGTGCAGATCTTGCTTTTGCACATGAGGGTCTGATCTGAACAATTTCCAGCAAAATCTGTCCTCTCATTATTGTCTGTATGTAGCAGTTCTCTTCAGATGTTAAAAGGCATATTTCAGGGAAGACTACTGAAATTCCATATTCAAAGCAATTCTTTAGAATAAAAATAATTTATCAAAGATGTCCCATTTAAAATAATTCCATTTCTATCCCTGTTAGGAAAAGTGATAAAAGAGGGTAATCTACAACATGACCACTGGGGGTCATTCATTTTACACAAATGTTCCAGTATGCTAAAGTATTTATTATTTTTTCGTAGGAAAAATATTTTAATAGAACAAATTATTTCCAAAGATAAGAAAACCCAAATATTAATTTCAGAGATATTAAACATCTGTGCTCATTTAAAATGGTGAACAGGAAAAATTAATACTATATTCTTTAAAGATCTAGTCACAACAGTATCAAGAAACTGAAAGAGACAAACACAATATTTAACATCTATACACAGAAATAAAAAAAAATTTTAAAACCCAAGCAACACCTTTTCCAGATTTTCTGTTACATTTGTAAGGGAACTAAGAAGAAATTGTAACTGCTGGGATGCACATTATGAAAAATGAAACACTGTGAACTCTGATTTACCTATTATGTTTTGCTTCTATCAGATGGTCAACAGTACTTCTAAATACTGCATATGGAAGTCTCGGTGAAAACAGACCTGAATACTAACACAGAGAAAACCATGAAACTGTCTGTACTAAATAAAACCCAATACAATCCTTAGCAGTATAAATCCTACATACCTGATTTGACAGTCAACCATAAATATGAGTTAAAATCTAACTGCTGTTTAAAAATAAAACAAATGTAGCATGCTCACCAGAGACTGAAAAATTTTAAACTATGAAAACAGATAATACATTCCTTCATCTAACATGTAAGATTTTTACAACTTTAGGAAGTAGCTAATTTTATCTTACATATAAGATTTTTTTATATATATACTTAGATGTATTCAGTCAAGAAAATGAAGCACACTGAATCTGTGGGCTTTTTCAGTATGAAATTACCAGTCATACATTGACAATAAATGATGCTGATTTCATTTTTCCAGTGAAACACTAAATGCAGTTATCTACTTGTCAAACAGTATTTGTACATGCAAACAAATCACTAGACATACTTATTAAAATTCGTATTTTAAACTTTGAGATTTTGTCCAGCATAACAGCTCCACTAGATATTCTGGCTGCTAATTTTTGATCAAGAAATCATATGCTTACAGAAAAAGATCAGGCCTCCATTTCAGTTGATATTCTGTCTCATTATTAGCTCCAATTTATTGCTTTTCATTCTCTCCCATGCATACCTACTTTGCTATAGGGACACTAATTACTATTAAAAGCACATAAACAAATTCAGCATAAAGAGAATAATACACTTTGAGAAAAAATACCTCTCTGTAATTACAGGGGTTATAAACTATACTAACAGATTTACTCCCACATAAGCACAATAAACCTAATGAGCAGTGACACGAACACAAAAACAAGCTAAATCAACTACATACAACCCACAGCCTTAAGACTACTCCTCTCCCTCCCATCATCAACATTCCAAAATTACTTTTGCTACAGATTTTTTTTTTTGAGTCATCTGCAAGCTTTGAAATCCCAACAGGCCTTTTAGACTTGGCATGATAATTTTTTCCTTTGCCAAAGGAGGAGGAAGTTCATACAGTAATACCACCAAAAATCAAATGTGGATATTTTATAGTGGGAAGAATCACTCCCTGTGTTTCTTTACATTCCCTGGCATGCTTGGCACTCATTTTCGTTTAGTCAATTAAGCTGAGCTGCTCATTTTAGTAGCATTGTTTTCTTTTTATTTGCTTTAGGAGCAAATAATTTCCACTGGGAAAAAAAGAAAAAAAAATTAAATCAACTTGTATCTTCTGTATAAGGTATCTTCACAACTAAAATGATTCCCAAAGTCCAAATGCTTCTTAAGCTCTTGGTTTAATGATAACAAATAACACTTCAGCAACATTACCTCTTTTAATAATTTTTTTGGGAATGCTACAGTCTCATACTAAATCTCATAATAAAACTATGATGCATATCTTTTTGTCCACCAAGTTATTACTGTGCCTTCTAAACCTGTATCAGCATCTGCCAATTTACTTAAGTTTTGGAAAATTGAGATCATGAGTGACATGACTATGAGCTGCACAAAGAACAAGTGAAAAAGCAGCAATACCCATAAAAAGAAATCATACCTGACAGGATTCCCCTCTATAAAGTTGAAACTATCTCAAGTTTGATAAAGAATTTGGAAATTAATAATTAGAAAGATTGCTTACTCTGTTTTTAAATTACACACTTTGCCCTCACATTTATCATAGCGCAAATCTGTTTACATTTACAGCACTCCAAGAGTACAGGAGCAAAGTCAGAATTCAGCTGTCTTCAAAATACTTTGGTTGGTGCAGTTACAATTTGCCACAGTTTAGAATTAAAATGACAGAAAAAAAAAAATATTTCATGGAATAAAGATCTAGCTAAATACCTTTGAGGGGCTGATTGAATAAGAGCTGCTCATCTGGGACCCATTCAGGACACTGAGTTACCCTAACTTGTCAACTGTCCTGGGCATCTTCCCTCTTTAGCACACACTGATGTATGAGAAGTGGCCACAGAAGACAGCTAAAAGCTATAAGGAAATACATAAGAGATAGTTATATTTGGGAAATGTAAGATGAGGGTCTCACTCAGTCTTCTTGTCAATGTACCTCATGCAAATTACACCTTTATAGAAAGCCAATCTGCTGTAGATTACTTACTTCAACTTAGATTTTACCTAATTAATATTGCAAATAAGATATGCCTGACATTGCTGGACCTGGGAAAACTTGTTACTTGATAGAAAAAAAAAAAAAAGTAGTAATTACTAATTTTTCAAAAACCAAAAAGCTTTGGATAATCAAGGTCACAGACTTATGTGACTAATTCTAAAGGATCATGTGAGGCACAGAGTAAGGGATGATTAAAAGCAACAAAACCTCAGAAGCAGGAAGCAAATCCCATCAAAATCATGTACAAATTTCTATTTTTGACAAAGAAAAGCAAATTGCAACCAAATGGATGAGAAAAGGGGAGGCTGGGAGACACAGTGCAATATCTGGCAGAACTGATAACAACAGCAGTTTTTCAGGAAATATCTGTTTATCCCAGACATTTCTCTCATGTCACTCTTCATGTAATCAGAAAAATCTATTTTCTGTCCCACTTCCTACCATATGATGTACGACAATATAAGAAATATATGAAGTTATGGAGTCCAAAGGAGGGTAACAAAGATGGGGAAGGGCTCGAAGGGAAGCCATGTGAGGAGTGGCTGAGGTCACTGGGTCTGCTCAGCCTGGAGCAGAGGAGACTCAGGACAGAGCTCACTGCAGGTCCAGCTCCTGGGAGGGACAGAGGAGGGACAGGCACTGATCTCTGCTCTGGGGTGACAGGGACAGGACTGAGGGAATGGCCTGAAGCTGTGTCAGGGAGGGTTAGGATATCAGAAAAGGGTTCTTCACCCAGAGGGTGTTTGGGCACTGGAACAGCTCCCCAGGGCAGTGGTGACAGCAGCGCCTGACAGAGCTCAGGCAGGGTTTGGACGCTGCTCTCGGGCACAGGCTGTGACTCGTGGCCATGTCCTGTGCAGGGCCAGGAGTTGGACTCGAGCTTTGTGGGTCCAGTCCAACTCAGCACAGTCTCAGAGTGTGCACTGATTCTTTGTAATGCAATATTTCACACGACGATAACTAGTGCTGGATGGATGGTGCTGTGTTACTGCGTAGTACTCACAACAAGATCTGAAATAATTCCATACTTCTTTTGAACTCATTTTCTTGTGACAAAAGTTCCAAACCCTCTCCCCCCACCCCAGAAAACAGGAAGCAGTGCCTGATATGCATGCAGTGTCACGAGGAGGAATATAAAATAGACTCCCTCCAGCTCCTTGGGAAGTCCCAGCCTTACTGGTGCCTGAGTAACCAGAGGAAGGGACCTTTGCTTCACTGACTCACATTAAGATATCCCAGTGATAGTTTTTTTTGTTGTTATTCTCATTTTTAATCTCAACATTAAAAACCCAAAGCACAATTATTTCTGTATTGATATGAATTAATTTCCTGGTTATTGCATACCTTGTCCATGCTGTAGATTTCATCCAGCAACACCAAACAATATAAATAATTAAGTCCCACTGTAAGCTCTCACTGCGTTACAGAAACTAAGAGTGAAGAGGTTTTCCCCTTTCACTCAAGTCATCACTGAATATAATTTGATATGTAGAGCAGTGAATATAAACCATATTGTTTGCGAAACTTTTGCTGTGTGGGTTGGTTTTTGGGGGGTGGGTTTTTGGCTGTTGGGGTTTTTTTTTCCCAAACACTGTTGCTAAGACACAGGGTTGTGTGAACAGTGACAGGATATATTTTCCAGGACATAAATGGCAATGAGTATATATTCCATTTAAACTACTAAATGCCTTAAGCAGGAGGGAGGCACTTGTATCTGCTTTCTGTCAACTTAATATTTTAAACAAAGACTGGTAGGATTAGTGAGCTTTGAAATGGAGATGAAGAATTATTTTAATGCAGTGACACAATTTTTAGGTAGGTATGGTAGCACTGAAACACTAATAAAATGCAGATGGAATAAATATTTTTCAAAACAGACTAGAAAATTTAATTATTTAGAAAAATCAATGTCATATGCATTTCTGTAATAGAGTTCAACCCCAAAATATGGATTTATTTTATCCTTTTATCCTTTCTATTTACAAGTTTTTACAAGTAAGAAAATAACGGTACTGTTGTGAAAATGTCCAGAAGAAACAGAAAAACACATTTTTTGTTCTATTCATCAAAGACTTTTTGTTAATATGCTTTTTATCACAGGAGTTGTGAGATAAACTGGGACAACAAAGAGAATATATGAGCCACTACAGCAAAGTACTGTGCTGATCTGTATCCACAGACAATTCAGATCTATTCAAGTTTTAAGGACCCATTTTCAGAATGGTTATTTCTATACAGACACACAGAAATACTAAAAGTATTATGCAATATATGCTAAGCAGCACATAGAATATGTGAGCATGAATACAACTATTGCTGAAGACAGGTTTCAGCAGTTGGAAAGAAATTAAATTCTGGGCATCAGTTCAAATAACACATAGCTTCTCCAATGCAAACCGAAGGAAAAGTTTTCTTCATGACTAATAGCTTGATATTATTTTTGCATTGACTAAATGGGCAGAAGTAAAATCAGAGAGCACTACATTAATTTTGCCTTTCATAAATAAATATCATGCTTTTCATAAATAGCCAGATGAGATTAAGAAAATGCAGGTATTCATTGAAATGCAGCACTCAAAAATCACTGAAAATGTAATCATTTAATTAATTAATTAATTAAATTTAATATGGACTGCAAAATACCTGAATGCACCCAATATGGACCACAAAATACTTGAACTGAAATGTCAGATATAAAAAAACCTATCAAATAGTCCAGGGGAAAAAAAACAAAACAAAACAAAACAAAAAATCCCTGCTACAATGGTTCGGTCTAAAACCTTGTACTATTTTAAAAACTTGAAAATTAGCTTGTTAAATTAATACAAAAAATAAGGTATTAAAATGTGCTTTTAACATGTCTAGAAATATCTCTACAAAATGTTAGCGGAAGGATCACTAACAGGAAAAAAAAAAAAAAGAGGTAAATGGAAGATAACAACAAGATTTAGCTTGAAAACTGACACGTTTTTAAAAGCAAGGTCAGTTGACCACAGCAAGTAGTTCTCCAGAAAAATGGAAAACTTTGTATCACATCACATCTTTAAAATGAAGTCTAAATATCTTTCTGATCAGAAGATATTTTTTAAAGCAAAATACTGCATAAACTGTTATATTAAGAAATGTGACAAAATTACCAGAATAGGCTCTTTGGCTTAAATTCCAGAACCAGAAGTGGTATTTCACAATCTCACTTAGCCTTTTCCCCAGTCTACAACCACAGGAATTTTAAAAATAAACTATTTAAGAAATCCTTAACCTAAGATACTGTAATGTCTCCATATGCACCTAAGAATTAAATTTAAAAAGTGAAATATATCCTAGTTTTATAATGGATAAGTAATCACCAATAGTGGTTCAGGAGTTTAATTTTTAGATCTATTTCATCTAAATAAAATTTCCAAAATAATATAATAAAAAAAACCAATAGAATCCATTTCAACGGATGTTTCCTTCATTTAACATTCACAGGTCAAATAATATCCCCAGTACCCTCTTGCAATTTAATATTAATTAAGGCAAACCAAGATAATCCTGAAACTACTTTCAGTCTTTTTGTTTTTATTTTGCTGCCTTAATACAAAATGTTGCAACATTTCAAATCTATGGGAAAAGTGCAATACTTTAAAAGTGTAATCTGACTTTATACTGTGATTGACAATCTGGCTGATACTAAGAATAGTAATTTTTTTATTTATTGACTTTGATACAAGTTTATGAGTCCTGAATTTCATCATATCAATATAATGTCACTGACAGCAAATTCCAAATGTAAGGCTGGAAATGTTTGAGCTTAAAATTAAGTTATCAAAGAGCTTTGTGAGGATAAGTACTAATATTATGCAGAAAGATTACTTGCAGTGATGAACAGATATTCTGTAAATAAGAGTATACTGACTGTTGACACCAGTATCTACTTCTGTTTTGTAAAATTAAAGTCACCCATGAGTGTTGTGACTAATATGACTCAGAACAGCAAACTAGCCACCAGTTATCTGAGTTCATATTCATTAAGTCACCTTTTACTCAGAATTAATACTAATTAACAGCATAAATATACATAATATCAAAAGATACTTCACATAATCCTCATGTTATTCTTATGATTCAATTTTTTTCACAGGAATGGAGAGAAACTGAGTCACCTTGGTTGAAAAATGATATTTTTCAGCAGAGATGGAATAGAATTAAGACAAATTTAAATAATTGCATGAAAATAGAAAAGTCCTTTGTTTTGAGAAAACATTAGACTTAAAATGGTAATGAGAACACATAATGCTGATGTAGTATCTTTTAAGGCTATTAGCATCAGACTTACATTTCTTAAAGAATCTTACAGGTATCACAATCTCCAGCAAACTCACTCCATTTCCTGAACTGTAAGAATTAATTATTTTATGGATGTTGCAAAGAAATCAATCGGCATAGAATTCACTATTTCTAATGCTTATCAAAGTACAAAACCTGTGAGAAAAATATCGAAGAAAAACCATTGCAGCAATATGGTTTTATGCACCATAAAATTGTTCCACTCAAGGGGATAGCCCCCATTTTTGAGTCCAAGTACATAATTGCCATCGGTAGTAGACGAATAAATATCCCACAAGGTAAAATCTTGCTAAAGAACAGCCTGCTCCATTCCCTGTAATTGCACCGGATTTGATAAGAGCAATAAAAACTTTCTGAATGTTAAAGTGAGCAAGATCTACTAGAACGCCACAAATTGCCATTTTACTGTTAATCACATTTGTATTTAATACTTTCTCCTATGGAGGCTTGTTTAGGGCACTATCACATGTACCTGGTGCTGAGCACAGCTGATTGCTCACCACTGTTCTCAGCACCATTTCTGTGCCTCACAAATAAAAAGACAACAATATTGTAATTGTAATTCTGGATACAGTAATTAGACCTCACAATTCCCTTTGCACCAGATCTAGAAAGTACTCAAAATGCTCACAAAGCACAAGGAAGGGAGGAAAGCCTGCAGGTATCACCTTCATGTACATGGGATTTCCCTTTTTTCAGTATTGTTGGACTCCATGTCTGGTATTTACTGTAGAGAGAGCTCTTTTCCTCCTGGTTGCTTAATTAACATGGCACAGTTGGCCCTGTGACTGTCAGAAATTACACATGCGTCAAAAGTGGAATGGGTGTCCTTGCTGCAAGGAATTCTATTTTTAAACAGAAATGACTCATCAACTACTGGGGTGTCCCAAAAGCTACAATTTGTCAAGCTGTCAGAAGGGAGGGGGATAAAAAGCAAAAGGGGTCACATCTTTATTTGTATCTGTAGCTTAAAAAGCAGAGGCTGATTGTATGCTCAACTCCACTCTGAAAAGCAATCTTCTAAGCAAGCCATGCTTTGATAACAGCTGTATTGGGCTGGTATTTTAAAAATCTCAGCTAAGTTATCTCCTCTTTTATATCATCTAGATTTGGGAATTTGTCCAGTACTAAGAAAGAATGCTTCTAGCTCAGTGTGCACAACTATTCTCTCTACAGGGACATGGGACAAAATATTTGCAGATGCACTGTCAGATGCTTTGGGATGAAACAAAAAATGCAGACATTCACTTGGAAAGAGAGGGAAACAAAAAAGGGTTCGAACCTGTATATCAATTACACACTGGTGGGGTTTTTGAAAGAATTTGGATTGATTGATTGATTGTAATTTAAGAATATGTGCCTGTAGCAATAATGGAAACACATCAAGCAACACGGTATGAGTTTATGAAAACAGAGAAGTGAAACCGAGAAGGCCATAAATGTGATCTACACAGTTTCATTACACAAACTGACCTTCAAATTATTGTGTAGGTGGTGAAAACCAACACAGGGCAGGTTTCCTGAGAACTTGTTTCCAGGGAAAGTTACCAGAATCTAAGCTTTTAAATCTAAGCAAATAAATGCTAATCTAAATACTTTTAATCCATATTTCTAAAGTCAGATCCAAGTCATTATCCAAAGAATGCATACATAAGCATAACAGTGTCGATAAACTTATTTTATTGATGCGCTATAGACAGTAAATTCTTATTCAGAGACAATAATAATTAGTAAATTGTAATTTATACCAGCAAGTAAAATTGTGCTTCAGATGCTGCATAGCATGTAGTGCAGCAACACAAATATAATTTTCAAAATAAATAAAAATCTAAAAGACTAACAAAGCACAGGAATGAGAAACCGAGATGTTCTAGTACAACTGTTTTTCACCCATAGTCATGGGTTAGAATTTTAAAAAGGACATTGTTTCTAGTGTTTTTTAGATAACAGAGATAACTTTTAACTCTGCTTCCACCGGACTCAGGAACCTGAGTTCATACAGAGATATGAATTGCATATGGTATCAAAACTAATGCAAGATTTATGCAAGCAGGGCAGCAGAGGATAAACTCTTGAACTTAAAATATTTTTCAGAAGTGTGGTTTTCTAAACATGCCTGATTATGCCTGACATCTGCCTTCAGGTGAACCTTCAAGTGAAAGACAAAGACTCTTGGGCAAATCAAACTTTGAGATTCTGCCCTGCAAAAGCTAGTGGAGTTCAGAGCAGATGGGAACAATCTTCCCAAAACAGAACTAGAAATCAATGAAAACTGCCAGGAATCAACTGGAAGCAGCTGTCAATTTGCAGTTCTTTTTCAGCCTGATGTTTAACCCGGTGACTTTGGATTTCTCAGCACACAAAAGCAGAAGTGATTCATTGGAAAAGAAAGATGCAGTTTGGCACACAGGAGGGTTGAGTACTGGTGTTATTCAAATGCCCTTTAACAATGAGCACTTGGAGAAAAACTGTCAGGTGAGGCAACAATCTGCTGCAGCCTTCAAGCCACTGCCTTGCCCCCACCACTTGGAGGAGTTCAGGTATCCCACATGAAGCATAACTGTACAAAACCAAACCACCCCTCAGCAGAGAAAAGAATTTGACTCAAAAGCATATTGTAACATCGATGTCCAAACATACATGTTTAAATACATTTCTAACAAGCTGTGAAGTCACTCACTGCCATTTATCACAAGGTGTCAGAACAGAACTGCAACATAGTAGGGGGAAAAAGAATTTTCTACCTCATGGTACTACATATTTGTTGGATTTGTTAGTTATTTTCAGATTAGAAATAAAATACTAGCATCTAACATCAAATTCTCAGAAACATTCCTGTATGGTTATACACAGCCTCCAGATTAAAAAAAACAAAACCCAACAAAACACTCACAGATCAACCACACTGAATAATCAAAAGTCTTATCTCAGTAATTGTGGCTTTGAACTGCAAAGCAACATGTTATGAAAACTGCCCTGAGCCAGGATCACAGATCTTCCTTGGGCTTGGATCCATTGCAGTCTTCTGAGAGTCTCTGAGTTTATAATACTAATCAGTAAATAATGATTACAAAATATGAAGGTGCTAAATATTCACTTTTTATCAATGGCATTTTTAGCCAAAAAAATATTACTGTAAGAATGAAATTTTATAGATACCCTTGCCACTCTTGCAGGCTTAGATCTTCAGAGCAACAATGTGGTCTTAATTTCCTTTGAGTCTCCCAGGCCACACAGTCAGATTTATATTGCAGAAAACATAATAATCTATATTCCAACATCCTACCAATCGAATTATTACCAAGTGCCCAATACCAGTGATGCAGGAAATTCCAAAATCATCCTATGATTCTCTTTTCCGGTATTTCACCACTGTCACAGCTATCAAACTTTCCTGAAGTTCTGAACTAAATCTGCAAAGTTATAAATTGCATAGATTTTATCATTTCTCCAAACACCAGAGAATGACCTTTGAGTACCATTCCACTTACCTACTGGAACAGTGCCAAGTCTGCCCTCCCTACATCACAGGGTGACATTTTAGTGTAAAATCCTGCTTCTTTGAAAAAGCCATGTAATGTAAATACAGCTAACAAAGCTATTCAAATTAGACAACACCTAAGTCAGACCTCCATTTCCAATTAATTTCCTGCATTCATCCTTCAAAGAGAGAAACTTGAGAGAGCAAGCATGCCTTATTCTCCTAAAAAGTGCTGTCTTAAAAGCGTGTCAGTAATACATTTTTGCCTATGCTGAAATCAGATTTCTGTCAATTAACTAGAAACTGGAAAAGGAAATACTAATGGCCAAATGTTAAAAAAGAACCAAACATTAGTACATTCCACCTAACCCATAAAAAAGAAGGATCTGATTCCTGAAATACAGTACTGTCATTTGGCTAAGAGATGACCATATAAGAATTGGCTCATGAAAAAGTGAGGACTTAGCTATTTAATGATCGAACTCTTAAGCCTGCTATGTTCAGTATAAACACATTAATTTAAGTGACAGATATTTACTTAAAGGCCTATTTAGTAACATTTTCATACAAATAAAGTCAGCAAATATCACTGCATGTACAGTGTTTTGCTATTTCAGATTACTGACTTATTTTTGGAATAGTATGATTATTATACAAACTTGAACTTCAGTGATTCCTTAGCATAGCATGCAACTGGCTGCAGCTGGAAAGAAGCTCTGCAGAGAATGACCCAAGTCCAGAAAATCACTGTAAGCCACCCATGGGCCCTTGCAGTAAAGGAGGTCAGCAGTATTTTCCAGGCTGCGTTAGGGGATTGAGACCAGTGAAAGGCACAAAGATGTTAAGGGACTGGAGTCCTGTCATAGGACTAACAGACTCTTGCCTGACAAAGGCTCAAAGATTCTTACCAACATCAAGAAATATCTGTTGGGGCCTCCTTCAGGTATTAAGCAAACATAACCAAACTCTACTCAGTCATACTCAGTGTCAGGCCAAGAGGAAAGTTATTGAGATCTTTTACAAGGCCTAACACTTCAGCAAAGTAATACCATTGGAATTTATCACAGTATCAATGTTGTGCATCACAATTACTAAGAATTTCTTTAGAACACCAAGAGATAAAAACAGTACCCAAAAATTTCCCCAGAGCTCAATTTGTCAATTATTATGGAAGGAAATCTATTTCGGTTTGACATTTTATGTCAAATTCATTCACAGTGTCTCTCATTTAATTCATTTGTAAAAAATAATTTTCATTATTTAGCAAACATGAACTACTGGCAATGATTAACAAAAATGTCATTACATTGATTTGTCTAGAGAACTCTGAATATTTCCATATTACCTAACCTGAGATTCTCTACCACTAGTGAAAATCAGTGTAATCCAATGTTGCTTCATTAATGTGATAAACACATACAGAGGAATTCCCTCTATTCATTATTATAATCTCCTAAATAGATTGGAGGCGTTGTTCAGGTAGTGTTTTATGAATTTTAATCTGCATATAATTTGCCAAACTCAAGCTCTCTGACCACATCAGAGAACGAATGCAAACACTGAGCTAAGAGATGGATAGCACATAAATCATGCATCTAATTTTTCACTATGCCTCACTACATCCAGATTTTTTAATAATTTAAGATAACCCCTAAAAGGATGGGTGGTTAAGGGACAATGTCTAGCAACGAAACTAGGAGGTTATAATCATACCTAATCCCTTTGTCTGAGAGAGCCAAGTGCATAGTAACACATGGACAATCATTACCAGGTGGTTTTTCCCCTCCACTGTGGCCTGTTTCTATTGGTTTTTGCCTTACAATAGTCATATCACTGCTGTTGCTGGATTTGACTCATAATTAACACCATCTGTGCCTAACAAAGACCTTCAATCATTCTGGTATTCAGCTGCCTGCAGAGGCCATGCACTGAGCTGCACACCCACCTGGCTTCAAATGTAGCACGCTAATGAAAGCAATGAATCTTAGCTGTGGACACTTTCACAGGAAAATTTGCAGAGCAATGAAGAAAATTAAAGTTCATTGTCACAAATACGAATTTCTTCTGGAAATCACTTTTCAATTAAAGCAATAATGGTGTACACTCAATACTGACTACAAGCATAGTAAAGATAAAAATTACAATACTTTTGACCAAAAATCTCGCTTAATGATGTATCTGTTTAAAAGGGTATTGACTGAGGCTTTATGAACCACAGATTTTGTGATTTTCTTAGAATCAGCAGTAGGAAAAACTCTAGTTACAATTCTGTTATAATTCTAAAAACCAAGTTACTTCAAAATAAATACAAGAAATTCACTTACACATTTCAGCTAAATTTTCTTGGAATCAGAAAATTACACCTATCACTCCATCCGACAAGTGAGCAGTTAATAAAACTAAGGGGAATTAAAAGTTTATTTTCCCTTTTTTTTTTTTTTAATAAAAAAAAGAGGCTCAGAGAACACATAACTGGATTTCCTTCAGTATGGAACAAAATTTATCAGCTCACAAAAATGGCTAGAAACTGATGCAGCGTTAACAAAATTAAAATTAGCAAAATATTAAAATGTTACAATGCCACCAGCTGCTAGGTGCTGTGGGAGACTTCCCTTTCCAAGAAGGAAGGGAACAATACTGTTTTAATCTACTGGCCAAGATACAGACCATTATAATTTTAGCAATTTCAGTAATGGTAAACAATCTACCAGCTTTTTCTTGAATCAGATCCCAGAATTTCAAGTCATTTTCTACATCTCTTAGTCATGCATCATAAAAAACTAACTCTGCTGAGTACTTAGTATGAAGGAATGCTCCCAGAGCCACTTAGTGTGGGTTAATGAGTATACTAAGACAAAGAACTTTATAAACATAATTAAAATCTTTTTGCATGAGCAAATTTCCCTATAAGCAGAAAGGCTTGAAACAATTTAAGTCCTACTTAACTCCTCAAATATGAAGACTGAAAGGCTGTGTAAAATCTGTACACACTCAGAACACTGGAAAATACATACTTCAGAGTACAGAACCATGAACTGCCCAGGATATCCTCAGCAAAATGATACAGCATAGCCCTAAAACTGGTTACTTGAGAAAAAAAAAAAGAAGTATCAATCTTTTACTTTTATATGTCTTGCAAATTGAAAAGAAATAATACATTCTGCAAACCAAACTGGAACCTGAAAACTACAATAAAATCAAAGCTCAAAATGAACTTTTTTCTGTGAACTGATTTCTGATCCTATTAGACTCATCTTCATTTTTTTAATACATCAGGCCAATGAGATCCACTCAAAATTCGGACGCAGCATTGTGGATTTACAAATGAAATTAAAATTGCTGTTCCCTTGAAGGGCCATGAAAGCGAGAAAGAATCATCAAAATGTTCTGCAGACTATTCCAGTTAATATGGAAAAGCTTAATAATTTGTAATAAAAATGAGATTGATATCTAAAACCACTTGAGGATTCATGTTTACATAGAGCTACTGAACTATTCAGATAAACCTCATACATGTCTGTAAAAGGGGTAACACAGACTACACAAATGAAAAAGATGTGAATCTTCCTGGTCAGTGACACTGTATCTGTAATAAATTTAAATAAATTATCCTGACCAGGCTTGCAGTATTTTTGTAGAACATTTTGCTGAGCAAGATCAAATCTTTCAGAAGAAAAAACGCAGAAGCAGTAGAAAACAAGCAGGAAAGCCAAACACTATCACAACTTATCCTCAAATGTTCCCACAATAATAGAGAATTCATTTAAGGACTTGAAACAAAGTGCTGCTTTTTGGAGAAAAAAGTATTTTTTTCTATTAAAACTTTCCAAGAGAGCTTTCTAATGACACTTTTCTCCTTGTGCTGTCATACAGGAAACTTCTCAAACAGAATATATAGATTTCCAATGCATCCTTCCTTCCTAATTAATTCCCATGCAATGGCAAGAAACCAGCATGAATCCTCCAAAGCAAGAAACCAGACTTTCCATTTTGCATTGTTTTGTTAAGCAAGTTCTCTGCTAAGTTTCCAGACATATTGCTACTAAACAAGTTCACAGAATCACCTAGGTTGGAATCATAAAGACTGTTAGCAGATGTGACAAAGACTTGCCTCACCCTAAATAATAAATACAAGACCCAAAAAATTGACTCAAAGGTACCACAGGAGACAAAAGAAGCACAAGAAAATTGTTTTCCTGGAGGGAATCACAATCCTTTCAAAACATCATCCACGTACAAAATAAAACACAAAAATACAATGATATGTGTCTTTAAGAGTGAACTTTAATGCAGTCAGATATATGTGGATATGTTATATATATAATAGAAGTTGGACCAAAGAAAGAATAATGATGCAGTAGTCAGAATGTCAGCAATGAAGTTTCAACCATGATAAGATTTGATTAATAGTTTGTGGTGGCTAAAAGTGTTTATTTGTGCTCTCTCTCCTGTCATAGGTCTGATGAAAGGGGTATAGAGATGTGGAGTGTATGTAGGGTATTTTCTGATAGTTTTAGAAACACAGCTTTAAGGAAAAGCCCCTTTTGACTAAGAAAAGACACATTTGTGAAAAGCACAAAGGAGATGTATATGATCATAATTGTACCAATTTTTGTGATGAAGTACGGTGTAGAATCTGAAGTTTGTACCAGAAACAGAATCAATACAGAAATATTTTATAGCAACATGAAGCTACCTAGTTGTCTGTGCTGAGGTGTAGGACTAACTGCCATGAAGGATGTTGCAGCTGCACCATTTTCTAAGCTCAGACCTCCCCAAGGAGCATTGCACTGGATGTGCCATTTCAACTGGTGCCACTCTGGCAGAGTGTCTGTCAGAGTGATGAACTGAGCAACATAAAAATGCTCTTAGTTTACCCTCCTCTCACAGCTGTGACAACCCTCATACTTCAATTCAGCCTTCATACTACAAATAATCATGACACATGCTTGCTTGGAAAAACTGTGGTCTTTTCACTCTTCCTTTCAGTATCTATTGACGGTGCTGTTTTTCCCATCTTTCTTGATGCCCCTTTGGTATGAAGTCATGCAGGATTCCTTTGTGGACATACCTTCACTGCATCTATAAATCTACAGACAGCTACTCTTCAGCTTTTGATTGAAGACACAGTTTTTTTCTAACTCTCCATGTAAGAGCCAGTAACAGGTAGAGTCCATGGCCCAGGCAGAGCACACCAGCCCTGTTAAGGGAAAGCTCACCCTGGTGCATGTCACCATCTCTTTGGTGGGAGCAGTAGAGCTGATCTGTCCCCACTGACCCTGGGCAAGCTGTAGTCTCTGTTGCTGCAGCTGCTCTGTTGAGGATATCACAAGCATTCCTCTCACCCTTCATTATTTCCTGTTTGACCAAATTCTCAAAGGAATTATTTTTTCCAAGCATGCACGTGTGTATCTTAAGTAGACTGATATAATGCTGCATTTGATTCTGCCTTGCTGACATGGACATCAGCTCAGCGAAATAAAATAAAGCAGAATTCTTCCATTCAGGGATATATCTGGAGTGTTTCTAACATTAATTAATCTACCAAGCATTTACAAAAAACCCAAAAAACCCCACAGCAAACAAAACAAAAAAACAAACAAAAAACAACAACAACCAAAACAAAACAAAAAAATAAACAAACCAAAAACAACAAAAACCAAACAAAACAAAACAAAAAACAAAAACCAGAAAAGACCAAGATGTGTGTGTAGGGTAAGAGGGGAGACAGAAGGAGAAGCAGAAGAAAAAGTGTGCAAGTACGGTATGCTAACTTCAGGTTCCTGAATTTAAGTTTAAATGTTGACTGAAAACCAAGAGAAATGCCCAGTTAAAACACTTGATCAAGCAATCAATAAGCTGGTAGCAGTACATGGATTAGGTGGACCAAAGAAAGCTCAAGTGTCCCAGAGACTCTCCCATGCTGTCAGCTTTGCTCTCCTTGAGGAAAACTATTAAAGACTCAAAAATTAAATGCCTAAAATTCATTATATATTCCATTAGTTTCACAAAAAAACCCAATTACTCTGACACATAGCAGTACTTGATCTGAAAATGAAACATAAATAGAAATAGGTTTTAATCTATTGCACGCTTTTGACCTCGAAATACCAGGTAGCCAGCAGCTTTGTGGTTGTGCTGGAAAAAGTTTTACAGGGGCCTTCAGAAAGGGACCATTTTGCTTCAGTGGTGATGTATTAAGGAAAAATTACTAAAATTAACACAAACACTCATTGCAATGTTGCAAAGAAGGAAAACCAATTGTCCTCACTTCAAGGGAGCTGAAGACAGAACTTGAGTTTTCTACCACTTGGCTCCTCTCCACAAAGAAAATCTCTACCTTAGTTATTTGCATTATATTTGACACATCTATGGCTTCAAACTTGCACATTACAGAGCTGCCATCCATGTATCCAGCAATGTCTTTTGCTGGTGCCACCACCTTCCTAAATATCAGGATGTACAGATGTCAACAGTGGAATGTCTGATTTTGAGTCACTGAATGATTGTTTTAGAACATAACTACTACCATTACAGACAGCAGGCAGGCTCACATGGCTTTGGCATACAGTCTTAACTGTTGCAGTAATGGAAAGCCCTAAACTACTTCAGAGAAAAACAGTAAGCATGTCAGCATAGAACTTTAAATTACTATTGATTCTTCAGAATAAAACACTCCCAAAAGAATTGTATTCAAGGAAGAGTATTTTTTTAAGTTCCTTTTTATTTGTTTCTTCTGTGTTAGGCTACCAGCCTGCCTGTTACAATACTGACAGTGTCCAGCTCGATGTGAACACAAGGGTGGAGTATGAACAATATCAGAATATGGTCTGAATTACCTTTGTTTGTATCAAACCACCACATAGCCCCATGAAACTTTCTACTGCCTGGCCAAAACCTCAATACTGTATGATAATGTCAGTGTAAACCTAAAGAATACTGAGGTGCTTTCCAGTAGTTCACCTTATCTTGATAAAATCTACCATGCTCAGAAGTTGGAAATACAGAGATGCAAGATACAATGCTCATACTAATTCATGCAGAGGTTTTCAGAAGTGTTCTTTTCGGTCTCCAAGGATGCTGTTTTTTCTCCTCCAAACTGAAATTTTCTGACAAATATTTTTAGGCTATATTTTTTCTCCTAGTCTTGACTTTGAAAGATTCTACACAGGCGCGATGAATATAAAAACTGTAATTTTGCAATAGTATGTATAATCTCAATCCACAAAAGTAGTTTTCCTCTCCATTCTACAGATCCAATGTGACTGGGTTCAATTTAGTTTATGCAACATCTTTTTTCCCATTTTTGAGTTATTTTTGTAGAACCTGTGCTATTATAAAGTTCTTTGCACTCAGGCGATGAGACCAAGCACTGACTTAAAGTAGATGAATGGAGAAATTTAGAGATGTATAATTGCTGCAGGAAAGGAGAGAAAGGAAAATGTACTCAAATACTCACTTTGATGAATCTATGAAGTATATTACAAGAGCACCAATACTAAGAGCGAAGACTAAGACAACCTACAAAAGAAAAGAAAAGAAAAGAGCAATTATTTAACAGCATTAACCATTTATTCTTTTACATAAAAAAAAGACCAAAAAAAATCATAAGCTAGTTTAATTTCAGCTCTGATTTTCTTTAGAAAATTACTCCTACTTGAACTTCAAACATTATATATTATCATAGAATGCTTTCTTGCATTGAAAAAGAGACAAACAATCTGGATTTAGCAGACCTATCCTCCAGGATTGCTCACTGGGGCATAAACTAAGAATGACAACAGGTTAGATTGAACTTCCATTTATATACATGGCTGAGAAACTCACAGGAAACTCTAAGGCTGCACTCCTGCCCATTGAGGCAATAGCGAACTTTCAAACAGTTTAAAGCAATACTTGATGCAGCACATCATGACATTTATGACTTTTGTTGACAGTCTTAACTGTTAAAGCTACAAAGGAGCACAAGAATAAAAAAATCTCGATTCAACACAGGCTTCAGACCTCTTTCTGAAACTGTAGTATTATGAACAGTCTGAGGACCACAGTGCAAGGAGGGGACACACATTTGTCATTCTAAGGAGACTTCCTGACACAATGTAGACATTCCTCTGCTCTCAGCTCCATGATGTAAAGGCAGCATCTGAAGCAAGGTATAATCATTTTTATATAACCAAACCCTGAAGTGCTGCATGGCCAATGTCAAACATGCACATACCTTCCAATAAAATAAACCCATTAATATATTAATACTACATAATTATTGCTACTTGTTACAATACCTATTCCACTGAAACCTTGAATTATTTTTCCTTTTATATCATGCTGACCATAACATTTTTACTTCGTAAATGTCAAAAAAATGTCTTTGTGAATGCCTGAGTACATCTGTTGCCTTATCTGATGCATTATCACCTGGAGAGCTGTCCATCAAATTCAAGAACTGAAGCATGAAATTAATTGAAATAACAATTTTACTACCGAAATCTAATATAACATTAACTTCTAGAGTTTAAATCTTCTTTCCTTGTGTACAAGTATTGCAAGGTGAAATAAGCTATTAAATTCACATCAACTGGTAGGAGTCTCACCATCACAAGAAATTATAGTGGTGAATAGAACTTGTGGATTGCTATCTGACAATATATCCCAAATTATGATTAGCAGTCATGCCAAAGCCCATTTTTTTCTGAATTAAGAGAGTGGGAATCACATTATTATGCACAATCTGCCCTACCTGTTGGAATATTACAAGCTACACACAATCACAGTTTCAATCTGAATACAATCACATAATTACTTATCAATCCGTTTAAAGGAAGGGAGAGGAGAGGGAGAGGGAAAGGGAACTTAAAGGACTTTTATTTTCCTTTTCACACAGTAAGTCTTAAGTTACAACACTCAGTCATTGCCTCCTACCCAAAGGAGTCTTGTGGAGCAAATCCAGCACAGCACTGTATTAGCCTTACACTTCAGTTATATCCAATCCTTTGCTAATCATTACTGTGCTGCTTAAATGCTATAGAGATTCAGGGTAAAACCTTCCAAAACACTTAAGGCTTTTAAGTGTTCTGTGACAGCTCATATAACTGCACCTAAAATGCAAATATCTGTATTTTGCAAGCACCTCCAGATTCCCGTACTATGCCAAACAGTGAGACATGTATGTATACAAGACTACAACATTATCCTTCTGTAATATATATACCTGGTTTTAAATCAAGGCTTATTTTCTCTTCTAATGCCTTGAACAACAGACCTAACGTGATTCACAATGCAAGAATCACAGAAAGGGAATTAGAAGAGAATGGCATCTAAAACTCAATTTCTTTATCCTAGCAGAGAAACACATTTTTCCTTTGATAAGTGACAAAAGAATTGAGCTGAACTTGAAACCATCAAGTGTGTGGAAAAAGCAGACCCTGAACCAATCAGGTAAAAGTCATACTAAAATCTAAAAAACCCAAAGAAATAGATTTTAACAAAACCTCAAACTCCTGTATGTTATATGATAAAGTCTCAGATGCAGTTTTTTGCTGTATTCTCATCTAAATAAAGTGGAGTGTAACCTGGTTATTCAGACCCAGGATGACAATTACTGAGTTTGTTCTAGTGTTCCCCAAATTGCCAGGGGAGATAATGTCTATTTTAGAGACTTTACTGTGCTTGAGGGGTGTCACAAACACAGATCCATACCCCAAATTCACAGTAACTAGAACCTGAGGGAGGAAAAAGTACATATGTGTGTGAATTACTGCCCTTCTCATTAACTAGCACATGGCAAGAAGCGTGCTTGCTCTGTTTATAATTTGAATGCATTAGCCAAAACATTGCAATTGCTGCACATCTATTATAACCTCTCTGTACAGAAGGAAAGAATCCTTTAATTTATAATAGCTTGCTGTTTGTATACAATTGAGAAATGTGAACTCTCATGCTAACAGCTATACTGACTAAGCACTTACTTGCAAATTAAAAATAAACAATCTGATTAAAGGAAAGAGGGGAGAATACATAGAATAGTTGCTGCATATCCCTAAATCTTTCATTTAGAAAGGAACAGAGACAATCCGGCCCCAGATTTCAAGAAAAATTTGCCTTTTTGAGGCAAGAGTCAGAGAAACTGCAGATAAAATCCATCTAAAAAAAAGCAAAATGTTTTGACTGATTGCAAGATGCTCTAGAAAGGCTTTGATGTCAAAATTTAAAAATAAAAACATAATAAAAGCAAGAAGAAGAAAGCAAAAGAAAAAAAAAAGAGAGTTTTGATAAGAGTGTAACAACATCATAACATTGCAGGGAAGCACCAACTCTGAGAAACACTTTCCCAGTTTAGCTCCAAGCCCCAGCCCATGTAGCAAAGGGATAATCCAAGCGGTGGCACTGTTCCCCCTGAATTCCAGAACAGCAGTGATGAAGAAAAAAGGGAAAAGGAACAGGCTGGTCACATCAGACAGGAGGGCTACAGCAAATAATGAAGAGCCATGAAGTGACTCTAGAGCAGGAACTTGAGCCTCTCACACCCTGTAACATTTGAGCATTTGGTAACACTTGAAACAGAACTCTTTGAAGTTTCAAAGGCAAATTCCTGCTTCTACAAGATTAAATTATCCAAACGTAATTAATACAAAATAGCATAGAACTCAAGAGGCAAAGCAGAAAATCAAAAATTAATAATCGTCTCTTCTTATTTTTATCCAAAATTAAGTATTAAAATAGGAAGTATGCAGTGAAAAGAAAAACCTTGCAGAAATCTGTAACCCCTAACACCTCAGGGCATCAGAGTTCTTATTTTTTCTGACAGCAATCTGTTCTGCACTGTTCTTCAAAAATGCTTCTTTCAAACTCTTATTCTGTGCTTAAATTATTCAACCCAAAGGCTACTGTAATGCTCAGAAAATATACTAGGTTGTTAGTCATTAATATTTTTGAAATTCACTTAGTTTTCATTTCTACATTCACACAGGAAATTCTGTTAAGAAGCTACTCAGTTTTATCAACTAGGATTTAAAATAAAATTGCATCATCTTTTATACTTGTAATTATGGAGAACACTAATTATTTCCTGTGTACATAAAGCTAAAACTTCAATGATCCATTAAACTTTTGTTACCTGAAAGTTAGCACTAACTTTCAGCCAATAGCCTGATGTTTTGATCCAACTTGGGTGAAAATTCTCATACCTTAAATATAAACCCCAAATGTCCTTTAACCATCAAATAAGAAATCAATTGTAGTTCTTTTGTAGACAGACAGAATTTACTGGTACAGATTTGTTAGGAATGAAAATCTGAAAAATCTAGACACACTTGCTACAAGTTACATTTCAGAATTTGGGAATTACTTCTAGCTTGGCAATGTCAGCATAGAACTGCAGAGTTTAGGAGATGTACCCACATGTAATTACTGCAATTTAACAAAAGTTAGACCTTCTTGACTACAGAAGATCCAGAATGTCTTACCTAAAATTGCTGTCCCACTAAATAACACCCCATATGAAAAGAACAAAATTCAGATATCGTTCCCTATAGGCAAAGTCTGAAGTGGTAAGAAATTATGCTCTGCAGCTGACACAAACTTAGCAATTAATGTATCTTAGATTAATATAAATACAAATTGTTATTTACTATAAAACAATATAGATACTTGCTCCAAAAAAAAAAAAATCAGTGTTCTACCTTTTTGTACTGTAATACTTCATTGAGATGTTTTTATTTATATTACCTTTGAACACAAACCAGTGAACTAAAGCAGCTGCTTGATATCAAACTATAGAATTCAAGCAATCCAATGAAATCACCCTCAGAACTTTATGATTTGTCTAGTCAAATAAAATGCATTCAGATTTTTATAGAAATCAGTAGTAAATTTCTGTTTAGAGGCTTTTTTTCCCACTATGCCCTGCCTGATAACCAGGAGGAAAGCAGAAGATGATCTCTCAAGTCCATCAAAAGGACCTAGGTCCATGCTCTAGATGAAGTTGTACACTGACTTTTCTCTGGGCTTGAACACATTGCTCTGCCTACAGTCTTTCTGCCTTTTCTTTCCCTGGGTCCTCCTGAGCCAACATGTAAGTAACTAAAATGCAAAATATCCACCATCTACTCTATGAACTCCCAAGAGCCTCCTAGAACACCATTCTACCTCACTTGAGTGTGCTAGATCTCTTATTGATGATACACTCTCTTGGTATTTTCTAGAACAATTTTCTAGAACAACAAACTATGAAACACAAGCAAATGAAGGCTGAAGTAAATATGAGGAGAAAGATCAATTGACAAAATAATGAAAAGATTAAACAAGATTCCATCTTGCTCCCACCAGCAATAAATACTAAATGAAAAGCTCAAACAAGAAACTGGCAAAATTTGTCATTTACATTTTATTCAAAAATGCAGAGAAACAGGTTTTGCTGGTAATATATTCCCTGTATAAGAGTGATGCTTGACAGATACTATGACCAGGCAGCAAGGATATATGTACTGATGCTCATACAAATACAGGCAAAGTGCAAGTTCTACACCAGCACAGATACATGCTAACAGCTATGGACTTAAGGGTTCTGTCTGCTGGGCAGTGTCCTAGCTATTAAATGTCTCAGTGACTTCGTGATCCTACCACTCTGCATGCAGAAAAGACCGGTGGTGAAAGAAAAATAACAAAAAATAATAATCTTAATTTCTACTACTTTTTCCAACCTTTGAATGTCAGCTAGGATTTAACATCAAATTCTGGAAGGAGCTAAAGTACCTTCAAGCCAAATGATGAGGAACCCCATCTTTCAGGGAAGTCAGAAAAGGTTCAAGATCACACAACTCCAAAGAAACTTTACTAAAACTTAGTTTGAGCTTGAAGCAATTAAAGCACTGAATTCAAACTTTGCAATTTTTATAGCCACATTAAAAACTTATTAGAAACCCAGACTTGAGAATGTTTGCATGCAAGTCATTTCCTTTCAGTTACATTTTCTCATTTTATTTTTTTTGTTTACTGTTATTACACAAAAATAAGTTAACTAAAAAGTTAATTAGCTATTAAATTTTATGGTAACTAACTTAGCCATCAGCACAAAATAAAAACAGTACTGTAAACTTTGGCAGCTTTAAGAAATTATTTGTTATATAAATTTTTCCCTCCAGCACAGCTCATATAAACTTATATTTTCCAAGAAAAGTCTGAGTTTATCCAAAAGAGGAGGTGAAGGGCAGTGAGAAATGACTATCTGATAACCAGAGGGCAGTAAATTCTAAGTGAACTTCTGTCAGAAAATCCATAGCAAGGATTTAATTTTAAAACCAAAAGGCAGCAAAGTGGGCCAGTGTGAGCTCTGATGACCATGGCTGTTGTCCCTAGTCCAACCATTCTTGTGGTGTGTCTTCATATTACTTATTCCTATTCCACATTACTTGACCTCTTCAGGTTCCCAGTCCTCCCTCTTGCTTTCATTTGGCAGGAACACTCCATGCCAACTCCTTAGGGAAGCCAGTCTCTACACTACAGGTGTTTGCAGAGGATCTTGCACAGCTGAGAGCTCTCCTGAGGCCACAGGAATCACCAGGAGCCCAACAATGGCAGCACCACCCATGACAGCAAAGGGCTTTGAGAATTAAAGGGCTTTATTTAAGTACAAAGATGTCCACAACTCTATGAAAAACTTGTTGCAAATTTTTCTGAAACTATATTTTTGGTACCACTGACTTACTACCCAGTATAATAAGGCTTTATTTATTACTAAAACTAAAATTCTGTATTTATAAATATATATTTTAAAATGCAGTATATCTTTAAAAATACAGGTCATATGCAATGCATTTCTTTTTACAGACTTGAATAATATTGATAAGAAATACAGAAACAACATTTCTGGGAAAGAAAACAGATAGAACAGACAGTATGGAATTACAAGAAAAAAAATATTAGCCACATATTTAGTTCCCAAATACTGAATTTACACATCAGAGCAATAATTAGGGTATGAGTAAAAGCCATGATAAAGGTCTGAATCACTGATCTTGCCTAACTACTCATGACTGTAATATGTAATTGATATAATAGGTCACTGGGAATAGAATATGGAACATCTCTGAATGAAATCACACTAAGGAAAATTAGCAAATTCAGTCTGCCTGCCACAAGCTGTGTTTTCTTTTCTCTCCAAGAAAAGATTCAGCTTTCTTACATAGACTTGAACAGATTACCTCTCATTAGAGCAGATTGCTTATTATAAGGAATGCTGTGAAATCAGAATTAAGGAATTATTAGAGTAGGCATCACACTCAGAAATATTAAAAATCAAACCAGAAAGTAAACAGACAAACAAAAAGAAAACTACTTCTATGTACTTTTCCACACACATTTCCAATCTCATTTGAGAAAAAATATTTTTAAAGGAAGTATTTTTGCTGTGATCTGTTCTGTACATGTTTCAATATATGTTAATATTTCAGCTTTATTTTGCTTTCTTGATACAGATTGTTGTTTTATTTCTTCAACTTTCTACTGACATATTGACAATAAAATGAAAATTTCTGTTTAATCCATAAATGTGAAAAGACTGAGATTTTCTAATTAGTGAAAAAATACAAGACAAAAAGTCCCATCTGTTAATGGTGCTCTGTAGCTTGAAGTTAATTAGGTTTGCTGGGAGAGTGCCTGGCAATATGACCAATTAAAATAAGGCAACTTTTCCAATTCAGTATCATTAGCCAAAAAGATAGCAGTACTTTCTATCAAAATGTGTCATTTTCTAGAGCTAAGTGGATGGCATTATATGCCTGTAAATATTTGCATTTGCACATTTGGGGGGCTTCTCTGCTCTCCAGTCTAAAAGGTTCTTTCTCCTGATTACCTAGCAGTCATCCAAATTAAGGTCCAATTCACTCTTTATATATTGGTAGAAGAATAACTCTGTTATCCATTCCAGTTATTCCATATCCATTCTCATCCATTCCAGCGGATGCATGACTGCTCTACAACCGCACTGAGAAAAAGATTTCTGTGTGTGACCATCACCACCAGCTAACTGTGGATGTCAATGTTCTCCTTCCTTTCCACGTTCCTCACTGTCCCACTGTAGATAAGGGTTGCTGAAAATCCTACTGGAATGTTGTTTCAGAGAAACCAGTGAGGGACTAAAAATCAAATCCTTCAAAAATGAAAACCCGCCAGCTCAACTGCAAAAACTGTGCAAAGGCCGAAGAACACATGCCCAGGGCAGGGTCCCTGTGTCACACTGCACT
>VRYO01001366.1:13886054-13962727 GCA_009812075.1 Sialia sialis
AAATTTCCCAAGAAACCAGATACATAGTCAGGCATCTAATGTATAGTAAGCTCCATCTGCCCTTTCTTTATTGCCATAAGTACCTCATTTGGTTGTGACAGAACTAGCTTTAATACCCCAATACTACCAACTACACTTTAAAGAACAAAGCTGATTCATTCTGCGTTGAAAATAACATCTGTGCTGTGTTAATGAACAGGCATCAGAGATGTACAAGTAGCACTCTTGGTGTTTTCCAAACTGAGTAATGGCAATGTGGGGGTTTACTGGGTAAACTAAAGGCAACAAGCATTACTCAGCTGCTGAGGCCTGTCACCCTTATGAAATACTACTCCACATGTAAAATTTCTCATTGAAACAGAACTATTTCAAAACTAGTGTATGAAATGGGAACTGGGATAGGTGTGCATGTTGCTTTTTTTCAACGCAAACATGCACAAAGTTCACACAAAACTCTGCTCTGCCTAGGTGAATATCCTACATGAATGTTCACTGCAAAGTTGAACAGTTTGATCATGCAAAAGATATTAAAGGATAATTACAACAATAGAGTTGTGATACTGAAAAATAAAATTATTTTAGAAAAATTAGGATGCTACAGTATTTAAGATTGCGTGCTGTTATATATATATCCTTGCTTCTAAGCACTGTATGAAGAATATGTCTTCCAGATCCCAGATCTAGTCACACACTTTTCTTCAGCATTTCTCTGTAATGAAGGGATTTTTTAATCTGTGAACTCACAAACCTATTTTCAGGACTCCTTGATAGACATTATTTTGACTCCAATTTACATCTGGTTTGGCAATTCATTTTACAGCTTTCAGAAGGAGGCATGAACATTCTGATTCAATGAGGTGCAATGACTTCCAGAGCAGCAAGAGAATAATTTTCATTCTAGAAATGGTAATACATTTGGTGGCATTGAAGTTGTGTGAGTCCCACCTTCCTTTGTTATTTCCCCATTTTTAATTTCACCTCTTTAAAAGTATTTTCTTTTCATTCAAATATTCATATCAATGGCATACCATGAAAATTTATTATTTTATATTTATATTGAGTTTAAGGCGTTTCAAAAAATGAATTAAAAAAATTGTAAAAATATTTCATAGTGCAAAGAAAAAAATACCCAGAATCAAAACAAAATGTGATTAACGAAGAAATGACCTAGCTAATGAGATTTACAAAGGGATTTAAAGCTTTCCACTTACAAGACAAAGCTTGACAGTACACAAGGTTATGGGAGAAGACTTGGCCAACACAATATTCTCAATGAATACACATCCCTCATCTTCTCTGCTGACTACTTTTACAGGAATACCACTTTTTCCTTTGCTAAAACTTGTGAGAAGGTAAATACAAGGATGAGAAGCCTCTCGCTCGTATATCCAGAGAAGTGGACATCCACATATCCTAAGTTAGGTTGCTCAGTTTCCAGGAGCTTCAATGAATGTCAATTTATGGGCCACAGAAGAACAATATACCAAAAATATCACACATTTCAAATATATTCTAGAAGTATTTAACATTTATTTTTACCTGAGTTTCAAAAAAAAATGAATTCTTGCAGACTATTACAGAATGGTGAAATCAACTCAATCTTCTAAGTCTTTTTTCTACAGCTTTATTGCATTATTTTTTGTAGCTCCAGCTAATTAAAATTTTGCTTTCTTTAAATGAGGTTAAGTTTTTGTTTTTATTCCTTTTTTAGAAGGGTGATAGAATCCTTGTATTGTGCCCCTATGGACAATATGATGTTGATTCTGTGTTCACTTTAATTGACATCTCCTTTTCTTTGTTCATTCTACAAAATCTCCTGTGTCTTTCTTTTTCCACTCACCCTGCTATGTTTTTGACTCATTTTTTTCGCTCTGCTTCCAACCCACACTTCATCTCCTGCCAAGGGAATTTTAAGCCATTAATCGCTGTCACATTTCCATACTCACAACATTTAACCAAATTCAACAACTCATTCATCCATATTACAAAAAAATAAACGAAGGAAAAAAAATAGAACTACTTGAGAATAATGGAGAGTGCTAGCTTTCTAGAGTTTGATAATTTTGCTTAGTACATAAATATACTGAGGGGATAAACATGCATTAATCAGGATAGAAATTACCATCTAATCACAATTTTTTTTTCTGTAGCTCTTTAGATGTTTGCATTAATAGAATCAGAATGCATACAAGAATGACGACCCAGGAGTGATCACAAACTTACTGCTTTGTGCTTACTTTTCAAACACTAAAAAATATTTTTTGAAATGCAGAATTTCACTGGAAAACTGAGTATCATGCTAATATGTCCTTCCAGTCACTAGGAAAAGACTTCCATAAGAGGTCAGTGCAACGCAGGAACAGCTCTCCTGGAGACATTATGGAATCCCTGTCCTTGAAGGCTTTCAAGACTCAGTGAAATAAAACCAGAGCTGATCTCATCTCTTTGGTAGTTTACTCCTGCAAGGATTCATCCTGCAAAAATTTTTAGCAAGTTCTCTCAGCTATATGTTTAAAAAAACTGTTCTGGAGTCTCTAACTGAAGGGGAATGAGCAGCCCACAATCACAAAATCATAGAATATGCCGAGATGGAAGGGACCCATCAGCATCACCAAGTCCAACTCCTGGCCCTGAACAGGACACCTTGTGCCTGAGAGCATTATCCAAATTAACCTGAAGTGCAAATGAAGTTCTTCAGCACCATGACATTGCTGAATTTAGGAAAATTCTCACATAAAAAGACATGATAAAACAAATTGCATACTCAGGTAATTGCAGAATACTGTTAAATATGATTATTAAAATTAAAAAAAAAAAAAAGTTAAACAATCAAAAATAAAGTAACTACTTTGAAAAAATAAACCAAGCCAGCTGATATTTAATATAAATTTAAAATTCAAGACCAAGAAAACAATCAGTAAGATGAAGTAGAAACAGAAAAAACCCAAGTTGAGATAAACTATGAAATAAGACAAGGATATAATAGCTGAAAATTAAGATTTGAGTTTTTTTGAATCATTTTCTTATATGCATTTCAAGGTCGTTATAGTAACATGGGCAGTTTGCTATGTCCAAAGTGCATGATGTTGCTTCTCATAGAAACATTCCCTTAAAATCAATGGTTTTGGTAGTTAAAAATTATCACAAACATTAAGCTGTTTTAATTTTAAACAGCCTTTTCAGCTGGAGGCCCTAAAGTTATGGTTAAATTTCTTATAAATAGACTTGGACCAAAACAAACTGAGATTAAATGAGACCCTAAAGAGTTTCAGTTAGTGCATTACCTGCAGAGGATTAGAGCAGACAAGCAGTGATTTTTCATGCCAAACCTTCGTCTGACACCAATGTCACATTCATTTAGGAGAGGTGTCTGTACAAGGAAAACAGCACTCTCTCAGCCAGTTTTTCTCTAAAACATATGGACTGGCATATTTGACTTCCTTCTAAGTGCCACATATAGTAGGGACCTATATTGTGAAACTTTGCACTGCTCCACTCCGCTGAATGGGAAGGCAGACTAACACTCTGGGCTGTACTTTCCCTTTAATGCATATGCACCTTCTGACATTACTAATGGAGCCTAATTACACTCATTAGTCCTATTCAACACTTCCTTTTCAAATTATTAATTGCAATAGGCCTCATGCTTTAGTGCAGCATGAAATGGAGTCCACACAAAAGTAAACAATCACCTTCTCTCCACACTAACGGAGGTTTTGTTCGTCTTCCAGCTTTGCTTTTTATTAAAAGGTTGGAGGATGGGATCTAAAGAAATCATAAAACAGATTTAAATATAATAATGTTTATCTAAATTTAATATTTTGCCACCTCTTTGTTGTCTATTGTATCCCAGTAAATAGAATTGGGAAAAAAGGACATTCTGCCATGGATTAACTGCGTGATTTTAGAGCATCAGTCTTCTGCTGGAAACAGAGAAGAGAAGAAGCATAATCACCTTGTTTCTAAACAAGTTAATTTATCATGAAAAGGTGCAGAAAAATAAACCCTTTGATGGCTAGTAAATTAAATAGGGCACAGAGATAAATAAATTATCATGCAAAGTACTGGTAAGACATGGAAGAAGAGACTAAAATGATGTGAAATTAGCAGACGTCAGCCAGGCTACAGATCCCCAACTATTACAGAAAGAAAAGCTACTACTACTATGAAGCCACTTTGAAAACTATTTCTTTTTTTGTTTGTTTGTTTTTAAATAAGGCTGTTGAGAACTTGCATATTTAAAATGAGACTATTTTTTTTCCTTTGTAGGCTATTCTGCTGTATATTAATGAGGCCATAACACTGAAAATACTTGCAAATTTATCAACCACAACTAGGGCCTGAGCATTCCATAGTTTTCTAGCACCATCATTTGTTTCTGAACAAGGGTCCAAAATTTGAACTTGGATTTAACTATCACTGCATTTACTCTGGAAAGATGAATTAGTGTAGCGTGATCTGCCTTGCACTGCACACGAAATGAAAGAACAGCTTAGAGAAACACAAATTGTCAAAACTATCTTGGAGCTTCTAAGTACTTTTATTCTAATATAGGATTCTCTGTGTATCTGTTTTGGGGTTTTCGGGTGGTTTTTTTGTTTATTTGTTGTTTGGTTTTGGTTGTTTGTTTTTTTTAATGAGAAGTCAGTAATATATATTGTTCACCAACATTTTGTTTGCTCTTTCTTCTTGGTTTCATCCTATTCAAATTTGGCAATAATAATAATAAACTCGTTCAAACTTCTGGTATTAACCCTTACAGGTCAGCAGCAGATTATGAAGGAGATGGAAAAGTGCCGATAGGACCTGAAAGAATAATCTAAAACAATAATTTATGTATTTATGAAATGATGTGGTCACTCAAGCACTAGGACATTAAGTAATAGAATGTGACAGTCAATTCCTTCCTCTTCCTCTATGTTCTAAGTGGACATCAAGAACACCACTGCCAGAACTGAGGAATAGCAGAATGATGAGCAGAGCTGAGAGTCCAACTCTAGTCTGAAACTACTTTCCTGTATGCATTTCTATTACACTTATTATATACACTATGGAGAAGGACACTATATCAAGTTGAAATAAATAGAAATGTTAGGAGTCACCAAGCAAATTCACCTTGTACGATATCAGAGTTGCTATTTGTATATTATAACATCATAGAAAATATTTGACATGTCAACAATTTCATAAATCTAAAAATGAAAACATATAATCATTCAATACTCTTTTCCTGGCTTGAGTTCTGTCCAGCTGCAAACACATTTATACCCCTTTATAGGAAACATTTTATAGGCTTGTTAAAGCTTTTACTGCAATGCCACGGTCATGGTAAATCAGCCAACTAAATGGGTGTGCATACGCAAAACCCAAAGCTGGAATAAGCAGAAGCATTTTCATTAACACCAGTTATATTGTGCCTACTTTCACTATAGTACTTTGGGCTTCAGAGTACAAAGCTTTAGGAATCTTGTATAGATAAGTGCTGTAACAATATTTTGATATGTTAGCAGCATATTCTACCATTAAATAGCAAGCAATGTTCTGAGTACCCATTTATCTTCTTGCAGCTCCAGGGACACCACAGTAAATGTGTTCTAAGCAAGACTGTGCTCTATGTATTACACAAGTGCATCCAACACCAATTACATTTTTATTTCTGGGTGTGGCAGGTGGACTTCCCAACAAGATTTCTGCAGATTGCCTGATTTTAGAACACTACTAGAGAAAAATTTTTATCATTATTATCAGTAATATATATTATAATTCACATATTTTTTAAATAATATTAAGATGACATAAAACTAATATTTTGGTTAGTACTGTAAAAAGTTCATCTAAAAAAAACACATACAGACTTGCAAAATATTTGAAAAGCAGCTTGGTGTGAGAGCTTTCTCAAGCAGTTTATCACAAATGGTAGTTGATTCTCAGACCTGCTTCAGGAATGGGACTTAAAGCAACATGACTGTTTTTTCTGAGCAGTTGAATATTACAAACACCTCCTTTATCTCTGCATTGTTTTTTGCAGACTCAATCTTAGCCTTCAGAGAAACAGAAAACTAATACAATTAATCTCAGCAGGATGGTTGCTTTGGAAATAATTAAGTAAAAAGCACTCATAACTATAATTGGCCTGGAAGAAAAAAAATGAAAGTAATGCCTAATTCTATAATCTGATTCCATTAAAATAAAAAAAATTAATTTGGTGGGGTAGGGATGAAGGATGTCCTGATTGCTGAGGGCATGGTCCTGCCTGCCACTCTCCCTTTCCCTACAAGACAGCCAGCCCTGTTGTTCCCTGGCACAAGCCATTGAGGTGAAATGGGTAAAACAGCAGGTAGAGGTTCTCTACTTAATGGGCACTCACAGGAAAAAAAAAAAAAAAAAAATCAGACATGCCCTTAATAGTCCACAGCCTCTAATAACCCAGCTCTGAGAGCAAAGGATCCAAATGGAAAAGGCAACTCAAAACACTCCAGAAAGTCTCATCTGCAGCTCTCAGCTTCACTGATGGGGTAAATTGTGGGTATGAAGGTATCGGTCACTGTCTATCACTAAGACCTCTCACTGAACACTTTTTTTATTCATAGTAGCAAATTTACCCAACACAAGGAGTTATGATGCATGGGCCTTCAAATTAGTGGGGTTTAAGTAGATTTTTTGAAAATAAACTTCGCACATTCCCAGCTCCAAGAATAAGCTTGACTGAATAACAGAGAATACCAACTGAACATAAAAAGCAACTGAAACACAGAGCAGGAAAAACACCAAACAAAAGGGACCAAAGATTCTGAGCTGCTGAGAAACTTGATTGATTTCTGCTGGAACTTAACAATTCGAGAGGCCAAGTAAACGTGTGCATACACTGAGCGCTATTTGGGAAGCCTCTCTGCCAGTGATGTCCTCCTGGATGTTGTACAGGTAATTTCCACAGAACACAGTGAAGACTTCATTTTGCCTCCACAATCTATTTTTCTCTCTTCTGCATGAGGGCATATAGAAACAACAGCTACTGTGCAGGCATAAACGGAAAATTTATTAAGCAAGACTTACTATAATAAGTCTTTAATAGAGAAAAAATATGCTTTAAAAATCTTTAAAAAACCCTGAATTTTACACAGTAAAAAGCTATTATTAATTTTCTTCAGAATATGCCCCTTAGGGCACAGATATCCTTTTCTCTGTTCCCCTTCTGTTTCTTCTTACCTTTGAGCTACTGAAGGTGCATTTCAATCTTTAAAATTTCACAACTTATCCTATGATTTTATTATGTGATCCCATGACAGGGACAGCATTAAAAAAATCATGAATTCTACAAATCTATTGTATGGCAAACAAATTTGAGTATTTTCCGATTATCCTTCCCAAATGTACAAGGCTTATGAGTCAAGCACCAATTATTAAAAGACTTGTTTTAGACCCAGTTCATTGTTCTTTTTAGTCATCTCCTGGTGTGAACTAGCTAGAGACCATGCTTTTAAGCTGAGGTTCTTTAATATGTCTTTTAAATTTAAGAAGAAAAACAAGCCAATATTCTTAAACACCTGATAAAACTTTCATATTTGTAACACATTTGTGGATGACCTTTTTCACAAATATGTATTTAAGTAAAGCCTTCTTTAATGAAGCGTTCTGTCATTAAAACAAACCAAAATTCATACATCATAAAGGATATATAGTTTGAAAGGTGAATATAATTCTTTACATTGATGAAAAATAATTTAAGGATGATATGGACAACTCTAATATGGAGGTTATGAAAGACCAACAAGGATGGATGAAGTGACACTTTGCATTTTGGGGGGCAACAGAGGAGATAGAAACAACAGCTATTTTAATACTAATAAATAACAGAAATTGAATAGTCCTTAATTTTGTTATGAACAGTCAGCATAACTCTTAGGATAACATTTTCCTAATTTTTTCAACAGTAAACTATTTAAAAGAGGTAATGTGTCTTTCATTTTTAAAGGGTAGATATTATGACCTTATTTTATGTTAAGACAAAACTTAGAAATTCATTAGCCCAGCTTAATTGTGTAATATGCATTTTTTCACTATATCTATTAATAGAAACATGGGGATCAAGAATATGGCTTAGAAAATAAAATATTTTAAAACAAATGCAACCAGTTAACCAAAGTGTGATATGCTTTCAACATTACAAATCACAAGAAAGTAAAAAAAATATTTCAAGGAAAACATTGTGAACAGATAATTCATTTTGTGTACAGAAAAACCAATGCAGCGTGGACAAAACCAGTTTCTGGATTTTTAGTACATCCTTCTAAGTACTTGAAAGCTATGCAGTAACTTCACAAGTATCCAGAAGACTTGTAAAAATGTCTGTATCTAGACTGAAAAAATTGATTAATTCATCTAATCTGTTCTGACAGCTGCAATCAGATCATAAACTCTGCAGATAAAGGACAATTTTTTATGGTATGTTTATACATTGCCATTTACAAAGTGTGCAAAGTGTAAACTATTACTGTATTGTACATAATAAAAACAAGGCAGTCAGATTTCTCAGTGATGTGAGCATTTTTTCCCTGTAATTTCCCAATCTCAAAAGGTGTTTAGGCTTCTGGCAAAGCATCTTCCACTGCACTGCACACTTGTGATGAAATCCTACCCATTTTTTCCCTGTTGCTCACCCCTCCTTTCCCCCAGTGAATATCTCCTCATTACAATCCGCTCAGCACTTCTGCTATAACATTTATAAGGTGATTTGTCAACACAGTGACGTGTCTGTACAAAAAACAGATGCAAGGTCCCTGACATCAACTTGATTAATGAGAACAAAGTGTAATGACAATTTCTAGTGGCTAATGGCACAGCAAGAAAGAACAAAAAAAAAAACCACTGAAGACTTCTGGTACACACTACATGATATCAGAACTGTGTGAAATTTGGAACTATTTGTCTAAATCTGTGAACTAGTGACAGAAAAATCGTTCTAAACCATGTCAAACTTAAGCAAAATCTAAAGAATGCAAACAAGCATATACTTTGAACTGGCCTACAACAGTGCCAAACACTTTCAAGTGTCCACCCAGAAGTTACACAGCTGCTCAGGGAGATTTATTGGCAAAATCTGGCTTGTCCCTCTCAGTAGAAAGAAATTCAGACCAAAAAAAAAAAAACCACCAATAAGCAGTGGACACAGCTGAATGAGGAAAGCTAACTGGCCATTTTCTATTATGAGAAAATGCAGAATACAAGAGGGAAGGAAGCATGCTCAAACACTGCCATGAAATAAGACACTCAGAAGCAAAAATAAATTCACTGCTTCTACCCTAAGTTGTTTCCCCTTCTGTCAGATTACCAGCCCTTACCTTGCACATCACAGTAGTAAAACAAGAGTGTTCCTGACCTACATTCTTACATCTACTGGAGTTAACTAAACTCTGAAAACCAGCTATTTTTGGAAATTTGCACTCTGCATATGTAGTCACAGAATTATGGAGGAGAAAAGCAGAATTAAAGGAAAAATTAGGGTAAAAAGGCAAGTCATTCATCAGTAGAATTTACTAGCTGTACTTTAATACTTAGCAGAGGGCACTGATAATCTGATAGCAGTAACCTATGCTAAGTGAGCTACTGAGCTGTCAGAGATTGACCTTCAGATTGCTTCTCCACAAAAGGCTATATTTTCCCCGAAAAGTGCAGCATCTGGCTCGCTCAATACTTTGATGAAAAGAGGCAATGATCTGTAACATGCACTAATTTTACTCAAGTACTTTTTTCTTTTATCACCTGACTTACTGGCTAAAATCAATATTCAAGTTACTGGCCTAGTTCAATGCTCTGAACTGAGGGTGAAAAAAAAGATTACAAAATCATATATAGACCAAAGATAAACATTCCTATCTTTTGCTAAGACAGTACGTCCCCATTGATTGTGGCCAAAAGGTGTTTGTTCTTGTTGTCACTTTTAACTACAATGATCAAAACATTGACATTAGGAACCTCATTTGTTAAAGCTAATAATGTATTTATGTTTTTTTAAAGTTTTTTAAAAACTTTCCTTTAAGACCCATACTCTTAAGATGCCTCAGGTGAAAAATCAGAACATGTAAATCAAGCTCTTGCTCTTAAATGGCCACTGAAGTGCGCTAGTTACTGTTGCTTTATTTCTTTTCTCATTCTCTTCCTAGTATCATGGTATTACAAGGCGCAGTTTACCCGTCCAGCAAATGTTTCTCTTAGAATTAGAGGCAGGTGCTGCATTACCTCTTTCCTTTAAAAATGTTGTCCAAACATATTATGCATCCATTAGAAGGAAAGTCATGTACATAACACACTCCATGTTGTGAGCCATCTCAGCTCTGAAAAGCTGGTAATTCTTAGCTCACACACCGCGGTCTCACAGCTGTTGGTCAATTAGATGGATGAACAGAGTTAAGAGTCCTTTCTAAAGAAAAGTTAGAGCTAATGACTACATTTTTAAGGGAAAACCTAAGTAGAAGAAAACAACTTTGATATTCACATATATAGAGCTATAAGAATGGTATTTCAGACTACATCTTCTTAAAGATGAACAAAACAAAAACAAAAGGTAGATGGGGGTCATCATGTCAGTGGTAGAAAAAACAAACAGCTGATCCTGAGTGGCACTAGTAACCTGGAAATTATGCCTGCGTTTTTAAACTATGATGGAAGTCTCCACAGTGAGTATGTCATCAGTCAGCTGTACTTTTTTTTAGTTTTATTACTGAATAACACAGATGTGGACTTTTTAGCTTGTCATCTTACTTAAAAAATAAATCTGGAGAGCTGCAGAAATCTGTCTTGATATTGTGCCTACCGTCACATTTCAATGAGATTCCTCAAGGCAAACAAGAACAGGTTGCCTACTATGACTCAGGCATCTTTTGAATCATACCTGCTATTATAAATTGGCTGGGAGAGCATTATCATATGTTATTTTTTGTGCTTCTGGAAGTAAAAGCCATTGCTGCTTTCAAGTGACAACACTCTATTGCAAAAAAATAAATCAAAATATTGTAAAAAGTTATACTGTTCCATACATATGGAGATATACACATGCAAGGATAATTTTTCTTATTTGAGAAAAATTAGTTCAAGAAAAATTTTAGGAGCAAAATATAATGGAGAAGGTTTAAATAGCTCCCTCAGAAGGGAATTCTTATAAATTAAACAGAAGCAGAAAATTCTAATACCCTATCTCTTGCAGTAAACTGAACATCCATTACATGCAAGCTCCAGTGAACAGGTACATGTGCCTGGATTTATTAAAAATGCAACACTGTTGGGTTGAAGTTACTTCAGGCATATATAGCTGTTCCCCATTATAGAGTAATTTTACTTTGCATATACACCAACAGTATAGAACCATAAAGAACTAAGAGTAAAATCTTCAACCAAAATATATTTTAAAAGGGATCCCTTAATGATAAGCATACTATTTTAACATAACATTTGAAATACATTGCTTGAAGTATTTTGATTTTCTTTAGTGGTCTAGCAGCAATTATTCATTTTTATAACCAACCCCTATACATGTCTATTCATTTTCAAAACGGAAGAGAAAGGAAAAATCCCTAGTGACATACAATCCTTCTCTGTCCACATTTATTTGCTAGACAATCAGAATTTGCACAACTGAAAGTGATGTGGTTGCCAGAATCGTACTTGCCTTTTTTATAGCTCTCATCTGTCTTACCATGTTTTCCAAAACAACCTTAGCTCCATGAAATTTTTACTTGCACTGAAAGTTCTTTCACTGATGCAGTCTATGTACCTACCATCTTCTTTTATATCTTCCTGATCTGCCTTGGAAGTTCTGAAGAAGTCAGGCAATGTGTTCAAAAGACAGCAAATACTTTAAAAAGCCTGAAATTACAGCATACACTTCCCATAAGCTTTTCCTTGCACCCCGCAACACCTGAACTAGCTAACACACTGTTTACATTCAAGACTTCAAGATCTGAATTAAGAGATCAACGAGCTCAATAGAAATCCTTCTACTGATGTCATTTGGCTTTGGATCAGGTCCTAAATTGACAGAGGTCATTAAATTGTTTTCTTGTTCCTTGCTTTTTCTCTGTCAGTCTCTTCAATTTCACTAGGATGCCATCTCCATTCATCATGGAAAATTGACCGATTTTTAATATAGTCACTTTAGCAACACCTGATAGCCAACAGCAATATTCAAGAGTACAGAAATTCACTTTTTGGTTCATTCCAGTTAGTGCCACATCTCAGTTCAGTCAGCTAGCAACAATGAGATCATTTTTGGCTCCTTATTTGCAACTCAGTGTTTGGAAATTAACAGTTTTGAACTCCATTAAGAATTTCTACTATAGAACAAGCCAGCTTGAAACATTCTTTATCCACTTCAAACATCTCTTAAATCTTGGTTCATAACTCTCACATTTTATAATGCACATTCACATTTATATGAAAATTACGGTTTAGAAAAGTGTGAATTTTCCTGAATTTTATTTACTTCCCTGTAAAGGATTTCCTTCTTTTAAGCTTTGTGATAGCTTTATGTGTTCTTTTTGCCTAACACACCCCATTTATCTGGGTGCTCAAGAATAAAGCAAAAGCAACAAAGCACTTCAGAGAATTTGGGAACATTGAATGCAAACTGCACTCTTCTGAACCTCAGGGAAAAAGGTACCTTTAAAATACGTTTTATGTGGGAACAGAAATTATATAATGCCTTTAAATGACAGCAGTGATAACATCTAAAAAGTTTCTACAATCTATTCCACAAAAAAGTAACTCAGTGATCCTGGATGTTTGAGTCAATCACAAGCAATTAAAACTGTGTGTGAGACAGACGATGTTTGGAACCCTGTCAGCTCAGCATTGTGCCTTTCCAGGCTCCTTACATGATCCAGAAATAAATCCTGCTATATAGGTTAGAGTGAAACATGAGAGCGCACAGAGAGGGAAACACTGCTTTGTGGGAAAGCAATGCACAGAACAGCTTCAGGCTTTAAAAAATCTGGCCTCCTGCACATGCTATTGAACTAACTCACCATTTGTGCCCTCAGAGCCTCTGCTGGTTCACTATATACCATGAAACGTATTGGGAAGTTCATTATATCCACTTACCTAAGCTGGTGCTGAGTGGGAAATATTACCAGCTAAAAAAGAGTAAGGAGATGGGGGAGAGCTCCCTGGTTCTTTAAAAAATATCCTATAACATGGAGGGGTTTAGATTTTGTTTTTATTTCCCTTAGGGGTGACAAGTAGCAAAGAAAGATATTGCTTATTACAATGCTTTCAGCATTTCATAGAATTAAGTATGAGACTCAACACAAGAGGAGCTTGTGACTTCTCCATGAAGTAGAGAAAACAGCGATAACCTGTTGTATACTTCTTTTGAGTGGCTGTATGGTAATTACACTACATGAAGTAGAGGAACTACTGTAAAACAGTAAGAAAAAAAAAAACATATTTAAATTTTTTAGGAGTACTTGTAGGGCATCACTGCAAAGTAAATCAGTCAGCAAAGAATTTAGTCACACAACGATTAAGAGATTACCCCATGTGCCTGCACATACGACACCAGTCTGAGGCTTATCGTGTAAGCACAGTAACAATGAGTTTTATTTTTGGGAAGCTGTTATACTAAACAATGTGCATCTTTAGAAAGCACATATATAGTTACTAAGAATTCTGATCACAGACCACTGGCCTCTCTAAACCAAGCAAACAAATCATTTTGGCTAGATCCCATTTTATGTTTAGCATGAACAACTTCCAACTTAATTTTGTCTTCCAGACTCCATGTAGTGGAGGAATGCTGCTATGGTGACCTATGGAGGAAAATCACTTTTAAATCAAGCGTTTTCATTACTAATTACTACACTGAATGTGTAGTTAGTAAATTCAGCCCAAGAAATTAATATTCTTATTCTAACAAGAATTCTAGTAGTTCCTATTTAAAACCCTCCTCTTTATGGTACTGAAAAAGTAGTACCTTGAATGATACATGCTGTATCTTCCTCAGTGCCAGTGTCGTGTTCCACTCCACAGGTTAGGTTAACAATTTGCAGGTTTAGTACTCAAAATAATCTCCACTGTTCTCCTGAAGAGTCTGATTTGAAAGATAACGTGATGAGGTGAGGTGGGAGCACACTGGCAAGGGGAATACTTCAGACCATTACTTGCTGTTTTCACATCATTTTATAGAGAAAAATGAATCCAAAAGAAATAGTTATTTTCTGAACCATAACAGGTACTCCCTGAATGAAAATCAGGGAGCCTTTCAAATGAAACTTTTTAAAGGCTGTCCTGAATTTTAAGGCTATAAAAAGGATTGAAAAGTCCCTTCATTACAAGAATACTAGACAATGCAGAGATTTATTGAACTGCAAAGGATAAAAATTATATAGTCTAATTGTAATCTGATAATCAAAAATTTATACACACAAAAAGCATACAAACACATAAAAATGAAATTTGACTTCATTAGAAAAAGGACTAGGTTTTTCAGAAGCATTTAACAACTAATAGAGATACTTTTAAAAATAAACAAAAAAATTTTCACGTACTAGCTCATAAACAACTTTGTCACCAATAAAAAGCAACTTTGCCACCAATAAATTTATAAATATTTAAAGATAATCTATTTTTACCAAATAGATGTGCCAAAAATTGCATAGAGGATTGTTATTCAGTGTGCTGGTAGACCTTTTTAAAGGCAAAAGAAAATTACTTTTATAATTATATTGTTCCCACCATATACTGTGCATCACAAAAAACATTTTATAGGAAAAACAAAGAACAAGATTGGCATCCAGAGAAGTTCTACAGAAAGTGCTTAATGAAGTGATCTCTTCATGAAAACAACATTAGCAGAATCCGAAGAGAAACTGTGTTAGAGCTGCAAATGCTAATCACATATATACTTGGATAAGAAACAATTTCAGTATCTAAAAAAATTAGGAAACTTTGAAACAGAAATAAAGTTTAGTAGCATTGGCACCCTAATTATTATTTTCTTGTTTAAAGACTTGGAAGTTTTCTTGGTTCTTCTAATATTATGAGGCTGGTCTTAACAACAGTGGTAATGCCACTGCTGCCAGCTCAAGGATTTTTAAAGCTCAGGGCAAACTAAAATCTGTCCATCTAGCACAGCCTAAAAATCATTCACACAATGAAAAGTCAAAAAAAATCTTCATTGCCTCTAGCAACCACCTGCTCTAGCCGTATGTGGTAACTAAAAATTTAGTATAAGCCCTACCTTCTTCACTAATCATTATTCATAGATGAAAGCAATCTTTGATTTATAAATTGCATGGCCAGTGTACGGAGAAAGTGAATTCCATTAAATCTCATTCAAAAAACTCATATTACTGCCTTCGTTTGAGGAAATGTGTTACTCCTTGGAACACAAAGTACAACTATTACTGTTACACTGGACATGTCATTATTCTATAATTGGGATACAAGAATTACAACAATCTATTGTCAGTTTCTCACATAAATGGAATGAAGGAGAAAGAATGGAAGAAACAGAGAAATGTTCCTTCACTTCCATTATCTTAAAGCAGGGAATTTACTTTATGGTGCTGGCTCAATCATCTTATGATGCCATGCATAAAGAACTATAACATGCAAACAATGGCTTAGTGAGGGCTTTAAGAGCTATCCGTGACTAAATCTAATTACTTGCATTAAATGGATGCCTAGCACCTTAATTTTCTTATTTGTCATTAGTCCACATATCCAATTACAAAGTTTATTTTCACCAACTTTCTGCCTCTTCATACCAGACAGTGTAATTCCTTTCATAGCTTGTTACATTCACCTGCCTGCCATTGTGGCATACAGGCATTTGGATGTTTTAGGTTTTCTGTTATAGTAATATGTTTTTTTCCAGTATCAGTGACTGGGATGCAATTAAAAGACTCCTAGAACGTAACAGGTTCAATTCTCATGTGTAATAAAATACAACAAACAAGGGAAGACATAGTAGTTGAGAGAGAGGAAGAGAGAGCAAACTGAAAAATAAGCATTCAACATTTTGAAACTCCCAATCAATGCAAAAAGTGAATAAATCCAATGTTAAAAGAGACTGGTCATTTTTAATGACAATTTCAAATGACCAGTTAGGTGACATAAACAAGAAGTTTAAATTGATAATTTTATTCACTGGATACTGTTACAGTTTTTTGGCCTCTACCATTAATTCAACACTTCTGAAAAAATCCTAGAATTTGGAAAATTGCCACCTAGTATTTCACCTGCAAAATTTTCACTTAGTTTTAAGGAACAAAGTAAATGCATGATGTCAAAGGAAGCTTTTATGGTGGAGCACAGTGCCCATCTGCAGCTAATCTTGGACTAAGTATTTATGTTCAACTTTTCAGCAAGCACCTTCACAAATCATGAAAATCAGCCAGAGATGGCTGGAAGCAGTCGCTGAGAAGCAGAGTCCTCATGATGCTATATTGTGATACAAGGCCTTCAGTCTTCTTTGCTGTCCATTTAATTCCTCTTAAATTACATTAACGAAACAAGGAAGAACATGAATGCAAGATTGTATGATAGCTGCATCTAGCTTCCTGACATTAGGTATGTACATAGTTATATGCATCACTAAAGATCTTTATCAATACAACACTGAGTCAAAGTAAACACCTGCAGAGATTTCCCCTTAGTCACAAATTGAAATAAAATGTCCATACTAACCATGCACAGAACAGAACAAGCAGCCTAGACTTATTCATGAGTTTTGAATGCCAAATGTCTCTTTGCACATCATGCAGTGAACATCAGACCTACATAATGGAAATCCATGGTGTCAGCTGCTGTGTCTGGATGCTGTGAAAGGATGCAAAACATCCTGATGTTGTATTTAAATTGACATGGCTTACTATATTGGGAGGTTCTGCAGTCTCAGTGGGAGCCTGGGGACTTTTGGGGGACACTGCTGTCAAACCCAGCAGCAAAGATTGCCCTGTGAAGGGAGCCCTGTCAAATTCATTTGCATCTTCCACAGAAAATTTTTCTCCATATTGTTCATACTTGGAGAATCCGTGTGCTTACTTCAGCTTCAAAACCAAATATTTAACTTTTCAGTCATGCGAAACAAATTTCCTCTACAATTCCTTTCCATCAAACCAGAGTAAAGCTAAATAGTATTGCAATTGCCTCAGTGCTATGATTCCTGATTAGAATCAGCACTTGAGACCAACTAATTCCTATTTACTGGAAAAACAAACAAAAAAACACCCAAAAGGCTGAGTCTCCGCCACATCAACATCAGCAAGCTACTGACTAGTCCTCCTCACATGTAGCTGCAGATTTTTATACATCATACTCTTCTGCTTATCAAAAGCTTGATGATCTCATGCCAGTCAGACTAAAATGCATCACACAAGAGATGCCATACATTCAGTACAGGAAACAAACCCATTCTGACCACAGAAAGTTGCTTGCAGCAGCTCTCTAGACTTTTCAAAATCCACTTGCCAGCTTACTTCGGCTCAAGTAATCTGTGAGGGTAAGGAAATCAGTATGGAAATCAAGATTTCTGTGAGGCTGGTATTGACACGTGATTTTACAACCATTTCTTAAGCTGCCTTAGATAAACCCAGGAGAAATGGAAGGAAATAAAGGCTCTGCTCCAGAACCACATGAAAAAATATAGACAAAAAAAAATGAGTCAGAAGAATTAGTAACTCCAATTGTATGCTTAATCTCATTGAATATCTTCTTATTAATTTATAACAAAGAATGCTGTACAATTTTTTAGTAGTTTGCTGTCTTAGAACAAATTTTGAGATTTTTTTGATGATCAGATATTTTGGTCATACCTATTTGTAATATTCAACACTTGCTGAATGTATTAGAATCCCAGGCCTTATTAGTTTTTACAGACCAAGAAACTAACTAAGGTAGTTGTTTTCTGAAAAATAATTTCAGGCCTAGACCCATTAAGAAGTATAATTGCTATTCTGTAGTCATTGGTCTTTTACAGTCAAATCTCTATTTCCTGTTTCTATTATTCTTAGATATTAGCTGTACTTTAGTGTAATCATGGAAACAGATGTATATTTTCTCTTGTAAATTTAAAAATCTCAGCAGTCGTAAGTGAATTTAGAAATTAATATTTAAATAACTTATTCTTGTCTGAAGAAACCAAGTTTGAAGTGCTGGGGGAGCACTTCAGCATATACAGAGAAAAACTGTAAGTTATATTGATACCGTGAATCAAACCAAGAAAAAGCTAAAGTTTGTTGTTTGGAACTTCTGGAATCTTGGAAACTGTCCCACTTGGCATTATCAGGTGCTTTTAGTCATTAGCATGATTTAAATACCAGAAAAATAGACATTGCATCTAACTCACATGATGAAGAGATTCCAGTTCAGGACTGCAAGCCCTTCCCAAGCAGTAAAAATTAAGGTCTTTGGGCAAAGTTTCTGGCAGGACCAGTCCTGTCATCTTGTCTTTGGCATGCTTAAGGCTTGTAAACCACTTTTAAAGGAGCTGTCTAGCATCATTACCTAATAATTAATTTCCTTTATAAAAAACATCAAATACCTAATTTTCCATTTCCCACCTGCTTTTTAAATTAGAATATTTATTCAAGCTTCATGATATATACATACATACAATGTATGTACATGGAAAAACAACTATTCCAGGCAATATAAAAGTCATAGCTAGCTAGTTTTTTTAAATACCAGCTGAAACTCAGGGCATCTCTGACTGATTTCTAAGAATGCAGGTTCACATTACATTACAATATTTATTGTAATGACTGTCAATATAAAACCCCCAAGCTGAAAAATAAAGATAAGCATATTTATCCTGCAGCTCAACTAGAGGTATTAATTTGAGAAACCTAGAAATCTCCATTACAGATAGGATAGTTATGCTTAATTTCTTAATCAAGATTAGTTCAAAGATAAGACTTCATATTAATCAATACCCATAGACAGAGCTTGAATATGCACCCAAGTATATTTTCAATTACAGGCACAATTTCATACTTTGAGATTAAGAAAAGACTAAGCTGATACTAGGATTCAGTAGAATAGAAGCCTCATTAAAGCCCACTGAAGAGCTAAAAGGTTTGGGGAAAGAAAAGTGAGTATAAAAGCATCTGAAGTCCCAAATCTTCCTAAGTACTGAAAAATAACCCTATAGCCTATTACAGAGAAGAAAGATGCTTTATTTCTCTGGAAAGACTGTGAGAATGTTCTCATGCCAAAACCACAAAGAAGAAAAAGAATACAGCTTTGAAGACAAAGAATACAGCTTGATTCTGACAATTGCATTTTGTAAATGGAAATTGTCAGAATACACTATTCGGAAAAATCTTTAGTGCATTTAATATGCTAATACAGTAAATATGGAATTAACAGGATATCACAGAATCATAGAATGTCTCAAGTTGGAAGGGACCCGTTAGGATCACTGAGTTCAACACCCTGCTTCTGGGAATCTTTAGAACTAAATCATAGGACTAAGAGCATCATCACTTTCCTGTGGAACATCTCCCAGTGACTGAGCACCCTCTCACTGAAGGAACAAAAATCTAATGTCCTACCTGAACTACCCCTGACATAGCTTCATTCTATTTCTTTGTGACCTGTCACTGATAACCAGGAAAAGATCAGAAGTTACCCCCTCGAAGAACTTGTAGACTGGGATTAAGTCACTCCTCAGCCTTTTCTTCTCCAAGCTGAAGAGACCAAGTGGCTTCAGCTGCTCTTCATGTATCTGACCCTTAAGACATTCCACCACCTTTGTCACACTCTTCCTCTGGACACACTATTTGTAGATGCCCTTCCAATAGTGAGGCACCAAAACTACACTCAAGGTGAGGCCATGCAAGCACAGCCTAGAGCAGAGCAATCATCTCCCTCAACCAGGGGATGCTGTGCCTGGTGTACCCCAAGATATGGTCAGCCCTATGGCTGCCAGGGCACTCTGTTGACTCAAATTCAACTTGTCATCCACCCAAACTCCCAGATCTCTTTCCATGGGGTGGCTCTTCAGTCTCTCAGCCCCCACCTTGCGAGTATAACAAGGATACCCTGTGTCCCAGGTGTAGAATCTCCCACTTGCTCTTGTAAAACAGAGTTTATAGAGTTGCTTAACATCCAGCTCTTAGTCTGTCCAGATCTCTGTAAGGCTTCTCTGCCCTCAAGGGAGTCCACAGCTCCTTCTGCTTCAGTACTATTGGCAGACTCAGTGCAAATTCAATTCTTGTATCCAGGGAATCTATAAACAATTCAGCCTATGGAGCCCCACTGGGCTACCAGCCCTATGTAACACTGAGCCCAATCCATCAGCCAATTGTCCACTCAGTGTGTTACAGGCTTCTATGCTGGATGTTTTTCCCAGAAAAATACTGAGAGAGAGCATATAAGTAGTTTTGCTAAAATCCAAAAAGTCAACTTCAATGACTAAAATCACTTGCACACTTCTTCCACATCCCAAGCTAAGCCATTATTCTCCCAACAGAGTAACAAGAACAGCGTACGGCCTCTTGAGGAATTCTCAGAGGTTTTTTTCCAAAGTGCTTTCCTGATGGTACATGGAAAGTAATCATGAACCACGTGTTATGACAGTTTTGGCTTCTCTACCCAAATAAAAGCAGCTCTGAATATGGAACAAGCTGCAAACTGCTCTAATTACAGAGCCAGTTAAGCACACAAGCAAAATACACCTGCAAGGAGATCCTAGAAGCAGATACTGTCAAAGCAATTTAACACATTAAATATTGAATGCTCTTCTCATATAGTATTCAATACACAGAAGGGTGAAATGTGTTTTCTTTTTATGTAGACGTTTTGTGTTTCTGTAGACTAACTCTACTTTTCAATGCAAACGAACCAAGAAGCAAAAGATAAGTCATTTTTGTATGAATAAAAAAAAAGTCAAGAAAATCAAGGAGGAACAAAAGCAACTGTACAGCAGACAGTCCTACATTTCAAGTATCTGCTTGTGTAAGACTTGAAAAATATTTGACAATGATAAATGTATTCTCATTTCTAAGATCTGCATATAATTAGAAAATTTTGAAATATAAAAAAGAGACCATAAGGTATTTTAACAAATCTGAAATACATCTCAGAACTAAAATTCAGACAACAAGATGATGAGAAGGAGGATGATGATGATTATGATAATAAATAATCTTTCAGAACTGCTTTCTTAATGTTTTTTAATGCCATCTTTGAAAACCTAAACTGAAAGGGAAGCATAAATTTAAACCAGGTTTTTACTTAACTGTGTTACCTAGAAAAAGCAGTACAATTAGAAATTTCTTAACTTACATGAAGAGATGCAATCTTTCAGTAACTACAGAATAAATGTTTTAAAACCACCAGAGAAAATACTCATATAGGGTTTACACAATGAAAGAAATTACAGTATAAAATTGAAGAAAGATAAATTGTGGGTGATTAACTATCCACAATGATTTCCCCATACTGAGCACTCTCCTAAGGCTGGAAAACTTGATCTCTTGTAGAGAAGTACTAAGAGATATATAGGGTGATGATGTGAGTGGAACTGGATAAACTCATCCCTGCTAGGTTTATCATACAATAAAATATTCCTAAGTGTGCGTAGGTTTCCCGCCCAACACTTACACATGGGTGGATTTTCTAACATTTGATCATTTGTCTGGCTTTTCAGATGCACAGATAAAACAGAAAGAACCTACTCTGTCCACTCCTACTACATGATCAGATCAATGCTTTGCCTTGGGCTTGGAGCATGAGCAAAAAGTGAGTCATCCCTAAAGGTGTAGGCTTGGAGCACAGCCCGCAGAGATCTGCCTCCACCAGCTGCATCAGCTTCTTGGAGTTGCAGCACATTTGTCCAGATTGCCATCACTGAAAAAGCAAGTTACTAGAGTTAATGTTCAGTTGTTATTCAGTCCTAAAATAGCACATCCATCTGCTGAAAAAAGTGTCTAATTACCAGACTTATGTAACAATAAGCTATTTATTCCATACTGTTCCCTTGTCAATTTTGGAAGGTGCTAAGCCAAATTCTCTTCTGGGGCTTCCCTTCCATATAATTTAGATCAACTCATTATTCAAGCCTTTATTTTGCTATTAGCAAGCATAAGACACCAAGGGAATGCTTCTGAACTATCAGCCAGGAACAATTCATCTGCAAAAGGGCTCACTGATCACTGTTTCCTAAACCATCCAACTGCAGCCAGTCATCCTTCTACAACTCCAACCTACACTGCAAGTCACAGCTTCTGCCAGTGCATCTTCAGAAAGGTCCTCTGAGGCTGAGGACAAGGCTACTTACAAGGCTACAAAATTCAATCTAGATGCCAAACTGTCCTCTGTTTCAGGCTTACTCCACACTGTTTTTTAGGTTTCCAGTTCTTCATCTTCCTCTATTTTTTTTTTTCTCATTTAGCTATATGCTAGTCAAATTTGTGGTGATAAAACTGAGTCTACATAATTTTGGTAAGTTCTTGTTACTCACTTGATTGTCTATACTTAAATTTTAATTTAATTGTAAATTTTTTTTTAAACAATTCAACTGAAGGTCAGCATTCCAGTATCCCTATGTCTCCTAGCACCAGTCCAAAACACAGATTCTTAGAATGCTGCATGCCCTCTGCAGTCCTAACAATGTGCTGAAGTAATCACATAGCTCAATCACACTCTGCAGGCTCCAAATCAGAGCTAATGCAATATGAAACTATCAGAAATTGCTGAGAGAAGTTATCTCAGAGCCAACGAACAAATAATTCACAATGAGCAAACGCTTACATGTTATCCAATTCTAGTCACCTATAATGATGTTGACTTCATAGACAATCTTGTACTTCTGCACAGCTGAAGTAAACATTAACCAGAAGAAATAAAATATTTTAAAATGATAATAGAAACTCCAATTCAGAGACCAGAAAAAGATATCAACTTGTCTGTCACTAAATTCTGAAAAAAAAAGCTTTATTGAAGACGTTTTCATAAAGTAAAGATGACAAAAAAGTTAGATACTACTAAGTATTATTTTATTTATATATATTTAACTACTGAAAGCTCATTTCATCAATGACAATAATTAAGATCTGATTTAATCTGTAATTTTGAGTAGTGTACTTCAAGGAACAAGCTGGTTCAGAAAACAGAATCCTATAGAAGCTTCTGAAGTCAATCCACATTAAGATTTCAATGTCTACCTATACAACCAAGAGTTTGTCCCAGTGCTGTGAAGCTCTTAACTTGGACTTCCATGGATTACAGGGCTGAGGCTCAGTAGCTCACAGGCCAGTGAATTTAATTCTTCAACAGCACATCTAACACTTATTGAGGCTTCATTTTTTCTAAGCTACCTCAGGACTCTGACTTACTTCTTGAAACAGAAAAGAATTTATAAAATAAAGAAAAAGGCTTAATACAGAATAAAATTAATAATAATGAAATACAGTGTAATGCTAATATCTTTGTCAACAACACACCATAACAAGGCATTCATTAATTTTCCACGTTATGGCTGATCACCACAACAACCTGTATTAAAAATGGGGTTTTTTTGTAGTTTTCATGTTTTTCATACTTATGTTTGCCACATGAAAAAAGTTATTTGTGAACCAAATTTGTTTTCAGATAATAACAGCTATACTATTTAATAAATTTATGGTTGCATATGTTCCAAAAATAGCTACTCATTTAAAAAATGAGCCCTGAATGCAACATAGAAGCCTAAATGGACTGAAATCTGCCAAACAGTGGAACAGCTCACATGCTATTTCTTCACGAGTATGTATTTGCCCAAGGGCTTTCAATAACAGCAATCACTGAAGTAAATAATGAAGTAAAATTCTACAAGTCAGAGAAGTCTATCATTGTTTTTTTCCCACCAAAACAAATGTATTGCCATTGCTATAAAGAACTCTGTTATGTTTTACAAGCTAAGGTAAGCCCAGTCTTGCATCTAAATTTTGTGAGGGCAAAAGAAGAAATCCAGCATGATCCTTCCCCCAGGTATGACAGTTGTTCCTATGACATTTGACAGAATTAACATTTATGTATATTGCTCATAAAATATACATTATTAATCAGCTTTTCACAGCCAAAATCCTGTGCCTTACATAAGCATGAAGAGTAACACTGACCTTGAGAAACCACTGTTCTCAATAAACAAGGAATCCAGGGAATTCTGTGCCATTTTATTAAGTATTACTGTAAGATATACATAAATGTATTTTGATACTTTGAGGCACCAGATCAGGGTAGATCTACTGACACAACTAAATTTATTTGAAAAAAAATCTGTAGGTTGTCAACTTAAGATATTTTTCATTATTTAACTGATACATTTTTAGGAATGTTTTGATATTAATGCTTTGCTTTAAATAATGACTGATGTAATAATTTCATGCATGATCCACTCACTAGTGTATCAATTAATAAATTAGCATAACATACCTGGCAGGAAGAGGGGGAGATATAATAAATGCTGTCTTAAATTACAATTTCCCCAAAATAAATTGATATAAAAGTAGATGTGATGGATTGAAGTTCTATAGACCTATAGCATTTAACTCCCTCTTTCTGAAACGAGGAGAGACAACTATTTTTCTTCTATAGTCAACAGCAAGCATTTTATCAAATTCTTTTGGTAATTGAGACATTCCTTACAGAGAAATTTCCACAGAACTGGAACCAATGGCTAGCTCTGAACGACTGCAAAAAGCAAATATTCAAAGGAAAAATATACTGTTCTCAATAATTACCTTTGTCTGTATTTTGCCAGTGGAACCACATTTGCAAAAGATTTAAAGCACAGTTTTTGTACCTAATTCAAAAGTTTTTATGCAAGTATGTATGCTCTGAATCCAAAAGTATCAGGGTAATCCATGCAAACTTCATTCATTACACGTTCTAGTAGAGTGTTCAAGAACAGATAGACGAGTTATAAAGAGTAACTACAGACTGTACAGGATTGAGATACCTCCACAGTGAATGTCTTAAACACTTAGGTAAAATTAATCAAGAATGTTATAACATTTGTGTTTCTTGATTTCAAACATTCTGAGGTCTAATATATTATTGACTCCACAGTATCTGCAGCACTTCTTTTCTATAAGAGCAATTAACCAAATTGCATCAGGTGGTCATACAAAAACATACATGCTATGAAGGAATCACTCCTCCTGGGTCTGAGGTGGACATAAGCTCTTAAGGAATCATCTTCATTTCTGTGTGGCCTGGATATGAACTATTTTAGATGCATGTTAATATTATTAACCTAAACTTGAGAAAAACATCATTTACACAACATTCTATCATAGTGATGCTGGAGGATAGGACTGGGGAATATCCATATTTAAGTATGTATTTAAATGAATGAGTGTTTTTAGTTTTTAGGATTCTTCTACTGTTAATATTATCATTTTACAGAGAGCATTTGAACAACCTGGAAGGGCAAAATAAAAATAGAGTACAAAGGTTAAAGACCATAAAAATAGAGAGACGTACTTCTGAACAGATACTAAATTGTACTCTAGACTTGGATTAATGGAAATAATAATTAAGTCTCTGAGAAAACTTTAAGTAATCAACACAAGAAGTTTGTCAAGGCAAAAAAAAATGTTGTTGGGTAAGGGAGTGAGAGAGCACCCAAAGAATCATCTACAGTCCTGACGCGTTTCTTTCAGTCCTATAGCTTTGCCTTAGCACGAGCCATTCCATATTAACTTTAAGTATCCTACTTACTTTATATAGCCCCTGTTACCATAGTATCTAACCACTAGTTACGTGAAATAGCAGGTTCCACAAGGTGGGAATGCCACAACACACATTTGGGAGGCAGGAAGACACACAGAGTGGTTATATGTCTTGCCCAAGATCAATTACAAAACCCACCCTAAAGGAAGAAAATAAATGTGTCTCACAAATTTCATACTATTGTATGTATTTTGAGAGGAAAGGGAAGCTCAGTAAACAAATATTGATGACAGAAACAGTTCAATCATTTTGTTCAACCTTTTCATTAAGAGCTGTCTTTCAATTAAAATAAAATCAAAAAAGAATTTTGACTCCAGGTACCACAATATGTGAGAAAAAAAAAATATTAAAAGGAGAAAAACTCTCCGAAAACAGAGGTGCTGGCTGAAGTTCAGACATTTAATGGATGAGGATATGAAAGCAGTGAATTAGAAAAAAAATATGTCCAAAGCCTCATGTTGACAATAGATGAATTCAGAAGCCAACCAAATTTTTTTTTTTTTAATTACATTTTGCAGACATGTCTTGAGCAAGAATGGCTATTGGATCACAAAGGAAAGATTTGTGCTTTGCTGGTTACAAATGGAGGAATAGTGAAAAGAAGAAGCATCTCCTACCAATTCAGCATAGATACATTTCAATGGGTTTGGGGAAAAATGTCAGAAAAGACTGAATTACTGTTCTGTCTGTGCTTGCTGTGAGACCCTCAACAGCAAAGCACTTCTGCATTAAGATTCATTTCAAAATTTTCAACTGTCTTGTATGTTTAAATATAAGCTTTTCAGAGCAGGGATTGCTCCTTATTATTACAATTTTCTGACCTTTCTACCTAGCACCAGTCTCAGTGGGGCTTTTGAGCAGCAACATGCTGTCAATGCAGGAGTTAACTGGAACACATCATGTTTAAACATACCAGTGATTTGGCATGATCTTCAGATTCCATCTTTTTCACCGTCTGAACCAACACACTGAATCAGTACAGTATGAATGGGCAATATAAACCATAAAGTTTCTCTGACTGTACCGAATGCATGGCATTTCTTAACATACACTTATCAAAGTGATTTTTTTCACTTAGTTAAAAGTTTCACCAGCACTTAAAAAGTCCACGTATTTGAGTGAAGCTTTGAGAAACAAATCTGAACATCTTCTGACTAGGCAAAGGAAATTTTGAAATCTACAGGAGCAGATGCTGAACCAGACAAAACCACAAAATAACTTGCTTTCTCTAGTCAACGGGCAGATGTTGCCATTGGAATCAGTTGCTATGTCCTAACAGCTTAAAATGGAGTGAATGAGAAGCTAATTGAAGTATGGAAATGATCAAACCATCCATAGTTCAAGTTAGTAAAGTAAGGATCCTGTGGCAGAAAAAAAATAGCAATGACGCTGATAAGGCTTGAATAAAAGCTTGTTGTGTTTGGATATAGATGTTCCAATGACAGTGGATCGGCTAGAAGTGCCTGAAGAGACAGAGCTCCCAGACAATATTTTTTAAGTGCTTCCCTAATGGGAAAAACACTGCCGTCATATCCCTAACCCTCATGATTTTTCGTGACAGAGAACAGACAGATATAAGACCAATCAATTTCATAAGGCAAGCTGAGAAAACTGGTGATGCACATCACACTTACATTAGACTAAATATAAAGAGCATCCATATAAAACATCCACAGAAAGTGCTACTGTAAACCTTAAGAATTTAGCAAGCTAATAAAGCATTAATCTTTGTCCAACTTAAATATCTTCTATTTTAAGAGTTCATTTGGCTGCAAATGGCTGTCATCCCTAATCCAAGTACTGTGCTTGTAGCAGATGTTGCTTTAATAAGGTGATCTGTGCCAGAGATGCTTATAAAACTGCACACAACAGCACAGGATTTACTGCTCCAATGCTCATCCTCTTAGATTTCAGGTTCTTCTCCTCTCAATGGAAATTTTCTATTCGTCTGACAAAGGCAGATTTCAAAACAGTGCAACAGGGTTTGGCAGACCACTGAGGGGTAGCTACAAGGATAAAGTAGTGAAAGGCATGGTCATCATAATGGGCACAACTGCCCAGGGCACCTGGAATGCAGTGCTCCAAACACCAACTTAATGCCAGCTGCTTAGTTATGATGCCAATCACCAAGGAAAAGCAGACTTATTTTGGAACACTTCTCATAAATCAATCCAATTGAAATTAATCAATAATTTCTGACATAATGGATGAAAGGATATCTTTAATCAATTCTTAAACGACCAGCTGTAATGGAGGTCTTTTTTGTAGTGGCTTTTGATTTTTGGGTTGGAGGTTTTTGGAGAAGTTTTTGTACATTGATTGTTTGCTTGGTTTTTCTTCCTCTTTGGAGGCAGTTATAGTGTTTACATACATTTTTAACTGGGAAAGATTTAGTAGGGCAGATTATCAGGAGCCTCACATCACAAAGCATGGTCAGGCAACCACATTGTTTTCTATTCCTTCCCAGTCAGACCAAAGCTGTTCACATTCACCTGCAAACTCTGAAAGAATGGAAACTGGAGGCTGGATTTAGTCTATATGGACTTCAGAGCTATCAGGACAGAGAATGTGCTAATGAGGTGGTGACATTTGAGAAACAGGACCTGAAGAACGGGCACAATGAGCTTCCTAGGTTATGTAGGCTGATTACTCATTCATACAAATTAACCTGCTGGGAAAAATCAAACACTTGTATTTCCTAAATCTACTACATGTCTGGAAATGCATCTCCTGCATTTGGCAAAGATAGGATTCATGACATTTTTACCAGTTGTGAAGTCTAAGGTATCTCTTCAGACAATATCCTGGAAGGGCTCTGAAGTTTGGATGCTTACAAAGTGAAACTGATCATTTATGCAATATTAAAACTTTAAAAATCAACAGGAACTGCCCCATGTGCATAAACATAAAAATGTCATTAAACTTTTTAGAGAATCTAGGAAAAACTGAAGAACTGAAGAGTATTCTATCCCACAATTAGAAGGAGTGCCTGCAATCAATACTGAAAATCAGTCTCTCCTGTCATCAAGATTGAACTTCTGTGAGCACAGCCAGAATTTACAGGGAAAACTGGAGATATTAAAAAGTCTATGCACAAGATTTAGAAAACTAGTTTAATACGGGGGAAAAAAAATCTATATTTTAGATGGCTGTCATTTTAAGTTTAACCAATTTTAAAGCATTTAACAGATTATAAAGAATTCACAGCAATTGCAGCTATACCACCTCTTCAATACACAAGAGAAAAAAAGAAGCAAGGATATGAACTGACAGACAGAAAATAAATTAACACTCAAACCTAAAAATTCATATTTTATAAATACTACCTACTTTCTAGGAATATACTAATTTGATACAACAGCTCAGAGGTTGTTTGCCTCAGAATTCACGTAACAAAAATTCACGTAACAAAATCCAGTCACATCATCTCCCTTGCCACTTAGTCTGTTATTCTGAATCTCTCTATGACAGACACTGCTCCTCCCATGATTTTCCTCTTCTACCTATCAATATCTGAGGCTTTTATCCTCTCACTGTTGTTCTCTGCCTTCAATTCCAAGATCATCCATGGCTTTTCTCTTTATATCTCCAGGTGCTCAAGCACATTAGGGTGTAACAATGTCTCCTATCCCTCAAAAGTACAAACCATCAAGTATATTTACTTAATTAAAGGTCAAGAACATTCAGGAAGAACTGCAGGCAGAATTCAGACATGTACTAAAACTAAAAAAGAGAATAAGAACATCGTCCATGCTTGCACTACAATGTGTTTAAAAAGATTTTAAAATATAAATCCTAACTTTCATCATGTTGAACTCATGAAGTTTTATCTAGTTTCTGGTGCTATGAAGGAAGAAAAAGAAAGATTGATTTCAAGGGTCAAATATGTTTCCAGTTTCAGAACTAAGTTCCAAGATAATTAATTCTCAATAGGAACTCATTACACTTTGTAAATGAATTCATCTATTCACCATCCTTTCAGTGACAAAGGTTCTTGATACATAGATTAAACTCTCAATTGAATCTCAGTTCTATCACCTCCTACTCTCACCTCTCCTCAGACTGAAAATACAAGTCATTCATTTGGAAAACCTATTAGTTCCTTATTAATAGGACAATGACCTTCTGATCAAAATGTCTGTCTTCCTATCTAGTGAAATATTTTGTTCATTTCAACAGAGAACTGCCACAGTTAACTCTTTGATAACAGTTTCAGTATTATTTAATTACAGCAACTTTACATTTGCATTATACAATCCACATACACAGTAACATTAGGTTAACCAGCAGGTAAAAATAGAGTTCTATTAAATAAGGAAAAGGCCATGTCATTAAATCAGATTGGCTTAGAGGTCACTTTCATATCTCCTCCAGTTATTGTATGCCTGCGAACATGAATGCCTTCAGGAGAAGTTTTAAAAATAACAGAAGAATATCCAATAATTAAGAATATTTCTTTTTTACCTCAGGCAGCCAGCAGTTGTTTTGTATGTAGGGGTTTCTTTTGTTGTTTGTTTGCTTTTTTCCACGTGTTTCGGATTACTGCTAAATCTTTTTTATAGATGATGTGATCAGTACTATTCATAGTATACTGAGAGCACACTACCAATATTTATAGTACCCAGTCTGGCACAGTTTAATCAAATTCTGGAAGATCTTATGTTATACACAGAAAAGCTTGTTTGAAGGCCTCTTGGTGGTATTTTAAACTTGTTTCATGCCTTCAACATTGAAATCGGCACAGAAGAGGTCACATCAATCAAAGCAGGTTTGCTCACTCCACAGGCCCTAATCTTTATGTGATTAGAGATAGGAGTTCAAAACCCAGCCCAGTTTCTGAGAACTTTTATACACAAAAGCTTTCTTATCAAGGGTGGTTCTAAAATGCGTCACTGTTCATTTTCTGGTTTAGACCTTTTTTTTACACTTCATAAGGGGTATTATCTACAGTTCCCAGCTCTTAGGACATTGCTCTGGTTGACTCCAAAATTAATATCAAGGGTAAGGAAACGCTGTTCTACAGGCAGATATAATTAATTACTATTTTCCATGTACTAAGACACTTGTTAGTATGCAGTTTAACAAAGATATTTCACTTATCTGGCTGTCTGCAAGCAAGAACACTCTTGCTTCAAACTAATGATGAAATAAAGGTGGAAGGTTTAATATTTGAGGAAGCTTGCTTTATTCTTACAGAGTTGTTGATGCATCTTGTCTTACCATTATGTTTAATGTTGTTCAGCATAGTCCTAAAGCCTCCTCTCCTAACAAGACTTTCCAGCAGTTAAAATTTTCATTCCCTGCCTGAGCTCTTCAGAAGGAACAGCAATATTAGCATTGCCAAACCTTCACCAAGTCAGCTATGACATCTGATGATCTGCACACGTATCCAGCATGTCAAGAGCGGAACACTCCTCCCTCAGACCTAATACAGTCATAATACTAGATGAAAAAAAAATTACATTTTAATATCACAATAAGAAGACAAACATTCAGAGAGTTACCTACTGAAAAAGTGGTTAACTTTGAGAGAGCATGCATACAGATTTCAGAGAATTGTATTTCTTGAATTGTATTTCTGCTGAACCTCTTTGCATTGAACCAAACCATTGTCAGCAGTGCCAACGATGGGGACAAATAACCAAGGGATCAAATTGTGGCACTCACTCAATGGCAAACAGCAATATCACACTGAACTTGTTCTAAAATAGTGAATACTGCTTCCAACTACTGTTTATGCAGTCATTTTAATGCACTATTTAGCACATTCTACTGTGTCTAATATAGGATCTCTAACATGCTCCTGGTAGGATAATGTTAGAGGACAATGACACATGAAGAAGTAATGAGGGACATTTCCAGATCATATAGAAGCAATTGATTTATTTTGAGTGATCTGCAAAGATCTGGCAGTTTAAATCATAAAATCAAAATGAGTAGTCGACAGTCCTTCATTTAATAAGCCAAATAAAACCCTGAAATCATAGAAATAGGGAATTTTTTCTTTTGTAAGCAATCTGAAAGTGAGAAAAGAATGGCTTTTATGCTGTTAGGAACACTTGCACCAGTTGCAAACAAGCAATTCCTAATACTGAACCCTAGGATATAGACATTGTCAGGACAAAACACTTCCTGGTTTAAAATATGAAACATAGTAAAATACACAGATGGCACACTGTTGGCCAGTTCCCAAAATATGTTTTCAACTCTTTTTGAAAAGGGCAGGATGTCTTTAAATTCTCCCTTCCTTGGAGATCCTTCTTTTAAGTAGTAATTTCAGCTGCCACCTAATCGCAAAAATCACCCCTGTAAAAATCAGTAAGAAATGATCAATCCTATTATTCACAAGTAATACAAGAAGTCATCTGGATTATTCCTCCTATGCTATGTATTTTTGCTGATTTCTTTCATATGTCCTTTTACTCCTGCTTTATCTCACTCTAAAAAGGTTTTACACAGATTTAATCTTTCACTAACAAAAACATGAGGCACTACAACAGCAGTGATTTACATTCCTAATTGTGGGTTTCAGTTGCTTTAAAAGTTTAATTGGTGGGCTTTCTTTTCCTCACAGTTACTGACACACCTCATGAAATCTAGTCAGGTTGTCATAGTTTTAACAATATGGGATGAATTCCCTCTTAGCCTAACAGTATCTTTACTTTCTACACCAAAAGAAAAGCTAACACTATTTTTAAAAAGCACCATTTCAGATAAGACATCTGTCAAAATACCCCTTTCAGCTGGAGGTTCTCTCTTGTTATTCTGGTCTTGGTTAGTCAAGATAAAAGTTATACAATGAGGAGAAAGGTCAACAAAAACCATGCTCAAGTGAAACAGAGCACTGCTTGCCCTGAATTTTTTTTACTGGGGGGGCCAAGGGTGGATCCAATGAGTCCTCAGTCTAAGAATAAACAGCATTTACCAAGATGATGCATTATGCCAGTGATAAAGTTTATGTTGAAAAAAAAAAATCAGGAAAAGCTCTTTTCAAAAGCCATTCTTGCAGCCTGCCATAGGAAGTGATAGTACAGTGATGTGTGAGAAAACATCATTCAAGGGTGCTGAAAGCAAAAGAACTATGAAACTCTTTTTCTGACCTCACAGCTGTCAGAAAGAGACAGGATATGTTGCCTTAAATGACCACAAGAAGCCACAAAGCTGCATCCTGTGACCATCAGGCTGACCTGTATTCATCTAGAATGGAGCACACGTGCACATTTTAGGCCATCATGAAGGAAACTGCAAGATCTAGGAACTCCTGTTATTTAAAACTTCAATGCTCAACACTAACGTAAAATAAGAACTCGTTTGGATTAAAAAGTCTGGGTGTGGATTTTGAGGCATTTTGTGGGGGGTGTGCAAAACACTGCCGTACTAAACTCATGCTCAAGGAATGGACATGAAAAAACTTGCCCTATCTCCTCAGAAAGATCACAGTAAACCATAGCTAGGACAAATGTATACTTACTTTTACAGTTCAAAAAAACCCCCAAACAAATCCCCATAAACCACAGAAAAAATCTCTGGGAGCAATACTAATTTGGTGCTACAGTCGACAATCACATTCTGACTCACTGAAAGGCTGGTCCCACCTCTCGCACTAATTTGTTTATTGTATTTTGCTTGTTTGATCTTCCTATTCCCTCCTTTAGTGAGCAAGTGCAATTAGAACTAGAAAAAAATGATTGAACTAGAAAAAAAAAAAACTATTTCTGATAGAAATTTCTTGGTCTGCCTCTAAATCACATTCTAATACAAGATATCTGCTGTAGATCAAGACTACTTGAATATATTCCAGAAAAGGGTTAAAAGCAAATGAGCCGCAGGTGACATTTTGGTCAGGACAGTAAATTGTTTTAGTTCTTCAGAAGCAAATTATTTCTGAATTTCATAACCAAGCTGAAGCCACAAGCTTATTGCTCAGATATGTTGCAGGGATTGAGCTTTACTATTTATATATATATATAGTATATATTAAAATTTTAAAATCCATCTTAATTAAGTGAACATACTCCATGTGTTACAGATGTATGTGTAGCAAATGCTGGTATTTGTGTTCCTCTAGCTGTTCTAGAATCATGTCATACTACTTGCTTGAAACCAGAAGATTCTTCAATAACTCAAGTCATTCACTTCATGACAGACTGATACCAACTTTTACTGCTATGACTGGGAACACAAAGTATTTTATCAGTAGAACAGCCCTCTCTATGTCTCTTGAATCAGCTCATGAGTCACCTTGGAATACCAGGCAACCACACAGCAATTGTTGAAAGTTTCTGTCTTGTGTTGCAACCTAAGCGATATTACAAGGCTGACAACGTTTACAGTGGGCTAACAGCACCTTAGCCAGGTACACTGACACAGATTTCTCATACAGGAACGAATGCAGCATTAACTTTTTCATTTGCTATAGCTTTCAGTTCCCACATCATGCCACCTACACGTGGCTGCTGCACACTGCTGCAGCTTCCTCATAGAACACTAAAGCGCTGTGATTCAGTGATGGCCAAAGAAAGTTCTAATGCTGGTTTAGGTATTATATAAAATATCAACTTTCAGCTGGATGTTATCTCTAGATATCCTTGTTTAATAAGAACCTAAGAACTAAGAATTGGGTTTACAAATCCAAACTATTTTATTCCACTTGTGTTGAAGCCATGCTATAAAGAAGCTTGATTTCACTGGTTTTTGTCAGTTTTGACAACAGGAAAACACTGAGATTCTTCTGTTGTTGCCATTTCTGGAAAAATGATTGCAGAATTATTTAATATGGTTTTCCCTGAGGACTCTGAGTAAACAAGCATCAAGACAATGAGCAAACACAACAGCCACACACTATCACAGCAAGATAATGAGGCAACCGTGTACACTCTCTGCTAGTTACCAACAGAGACTTCCCACAATTAAATTAATCTAAATGTCAAGTAAGTTCAATCAACCTCAATTCCTTGGATTCAGGGATATACACAATTAAGATTTAGTTACATTTGTTATAATTCATAATATTTTGTGGAAAGGAGTAGATGTGAGCATTTGAGATATAAACAAGCCTCATCAGACTACAGTCAAAGTGCATTTAGTAGGACTCTTGTATAATCCCATATAAATTGTATGGTTATACTTTTCCATGCATCTTTGCTTTGTCTCACAAAGTTGTCCAAGGATAGCAGTTTCCTTATAACATTTTCTTCAAAAACACTGGACAAAAATGGGATTTTTATTGCACTTGGGGTTTTTCATTTACCAACCACCTCTGAAATAGTTTAACTGAACTAAACTAAAGCTTAGTTGGAGTCACTTGGTAAAAAATGGTTAACATGAACATAATGTATTGAAGAACAAAGATGAGGGCTATTAGCACATATATAACATGTTAAAATCTATCCTCTTTATATCATTGCATCTCACATTTTGCTTGGAGTGAAATTATGCAATGCTCCTTCTGATTTACAGGAAGAAATCTAAAATAATTTATAATTTAGAGAATTTGAGATTTTTCTGGATTTCTAGATATGTTCAGACATGACTACATAGTTAGGTGCAAAAGGATTTTGACAGGAGTCTACACTTCAGGGGACAATATCTCCAAAGCTTTTAGACATATTTTTATATTCGTGGTGACAAGAATAAATTCTTCTCACTTGAACTTATTTAAGGAGGAGTGGGAAAATGTCTGGTTCCAATGTGCAAATAAAGAAACAAGGAGATTTGAAGTATGATAGACTTTCAGCCATTAAATATCTTCTTTCACATGGGAGATACTTTTTATTCCTATCCAAGAAAGTTCTGCCAGCCAATGAAGGAACTATGATGAAATATTTTTTGCCTAATGCCATGGATATCAGCCATAATTTCCACGTACCAATGGAAAACTGAGGACAAGCAAGATCAGTGTTTAATGTCGCACAGCACATCAAGGGCAGAGTTCATCCCAGTTTGCCAGTCTTAAGGCACAGATATAGTCTTTATGTATACAATATATATACATATACAGATATCCTTCTAAGATGTTTATATATAGACAAAGGTACATATGCACACACAGTACAGTATCTATTGTTTGAATTTGCACCTTAAAACAACTACCTCAGCTTTGATAATCAAAAGAATCAAGCCCACTTCAGTTTCATCACAGCAAATAGTAAGATCAACTTGTTCACAGATTAACTCAGCATAATGGGAATGCTTTCTACCAACTCAGAAACATAATAAAATCGTAATTCTAATCAGGAATTGAAAACACAATGTGACAGTATAAGCTTTTAATTTAAAAAGTCTTCATACAGGCTTACTTTTAATTCTGCCTTCCTCCTCTAATATTAAGAATGCCAGCAAATAGGTTGATAATATTTACTAATTTTTCAAGCTAAAAAAAGGTGGAATTTAGGAGCTGGAAGCAATATAATGCACAAGCTGTTCACAAAAAAGAAAATAAATACACTGTAACATTTAAAGAGTTTCACTGAAGATGTGAAATCAAACTGGAAAGGATATAAAGGAGCATACTCTAGAAATTGCACAGGATTCTGTAAATTAGTTCAAACAGGAACAAATATGAGAGTTTTACATGCTTACAGTATCATCTGCATTCAGCCCAGGAAAATCTTCATGGAATTAGGAAAGAGATTTCATTTGTAGTTTTTATTAAACTCTTTTCAGTTATAAGGATCATTGCCCTTTTCCTTTACCCAAGAATGTGACTGGATGGAAAACGCAAAAGGGGCCAAATCATCATCAGTCACAATTTTTCTTGTGCAATGCCAAGAATCTTCCAAAGGTCTCAGCTCAAAGGGGCTCAGTGATCTGGGTGGCGTCCCTATCAACACAGCACAATGCATGGGCACAGGAACAACCCAGAGAAATAAACTCAGAATTTCCTCCCATAACTATCACTTCTTAGTCTTTACTGAGCCATCAAATACTGCCACTCTATCAAGTTCAAACAACCACCTTTGCTCATTACATTGTCCCCATGTCCATATCTACTGGAAACAAGAGTATTTCAAATGTCTAAAGGTGTTCAAATTTGCTTTTCAGCCTAGAAAAGTTACTCACCCAGCTTCACACTTAGTACTTTTTAGGGCATTTAAGTCCAGGGGCTTCTATATGCAATTAAAAAAGAGAAAGTGTTGTGTTTGTTTTTGGGGGGTTTTTGGGTTTGTTGGTTTTTTGGGGTTTTTTGGGGGGTTTTTTTGTTTTGTTTTTTAATAGGGATAAAGAACAAAAGACAAAGATAACCAAAACTGTATAATGCAGCTTAAAGACCAAAGCAGACAGAAAAAGATAGAGACTAACTAGACAGTTTAAAAAAAAAACCAAAACCATGAATCAATAAAAACAAACAAAATGTTGGCATTTCAGATCATTTTGCTTTAAGAGATTCTAGCATTATTCTCTGCATCCAATGAAGTAACCAAATATGCGTTTAAATAAGCAAATAATACTGCCATAGTACCAGGTGCAATCATTCCTTTACTTAAAGAACAACATTTATAAAAAAAGTGATTCTTCCACTTTTGGTCAGGTGAACAGACTGACAACCAAATTAAATGCTGAGGAAGAATTCTAAGGACATGAGTTTTTAAACATCTAAGCTCTATGAGAAAAAGAATTTTTAAATTTTCTTGCTTTGCCAATCAAAATTAGTTTGGTACAATTGAAAATAACAGAATTCAAATAAAATAAACCTTAGTGAAGGCAGACAGGTTTTCTAATTATGCGCTGTATTAAGAGTACTGTTTAAATTATTTAATTACTTTACTAGAATCCAAATGATATAGCTAAAATTTATTCTTTCAAATTCCTTGTTATTAAACACATTTAGTATTTGCAAGGAAAGGTTGAATTTGAAATACATTTCATTGCAATTTTTAGCCATGGAAACTGAAAAAACTCCTTGTCCTAGTCCCTCCTTGTAAAATGTTTTAAACCGAACACATGGGATATCCTTTAGAGATTTTATTAGGATGCTGAAAAATGACAAGTTGCCATGTTTTGGGTTTTTTAATTCCTCTTACTTGTCCTGTCACAGATTTCTGCAATTGCTCAAATTATCATCATGCCACACAGAATGAGAACAGAACCACTGTTGGAGAATAATTCAATGTTAAGCATGGTGAAAACTAAACAAAATACACAAATCTAGCATGCCTACTATTCTATTATTGCTTTAGCATCCTTAACTTTTCTTTTGCACTTAGGCATTAAAATGTTCCACTTGATTAAAAATCACATATTATTCTTTTCCACATTGTCTCTGAGTTGAGGAGATTGATAATGTGGTGCACAAGACTACACAATAAAAACCATTCTAAAGACTGCATTCATGCTCCATCTGTTATTAAAATTATGAAGGTAGGTAATGAACACCATAGAAGTTCTCCACAGAAAAACTCCCTTTAAAATCTGGTTATGCTGACAGCTTGAACAAATTGAAAGGGACCTGCATTTCAAAACATTGCAAAAGCTTTAAGACTTTGAGGATATTTTTGCACACATACCATTTGTGATGTAATCACAATGTCAGTATTAAATATGACAGAAAAATGTAAAGATAAAAAGATGTAAAACCCCTGAATCTGCTTAGCAACAACGTATAGGTAATATATAAATTCCTTAGCCAGCAGATAAAATTCAGAGTCTGAGGATTACAGACTCTACTGCAAGCTATTAAATTACAGAATTATCTCCCTAAAGAAGTGCAGATGTTTGATCATCTGGGTGACTTGAACTGGACTAGATAAGACAATGTCTAATCAGTCTACAGCATACAAGCAAGTATGACAGCCCAGACTGATGCTATTATTGCTATCCATATGTCTAAATCAAAGAGGCAGATGAGTGAATTAAGTGCCCTAAACAATCTCTGCTTTATGAAGATTGTTTTTTGTGTTGTTTTACACGCGGTACTATTTTAACTGTGTCCAACATTAATATTTAATCTGGTGTACCATCTGAACAGAGGGTGTCAAAAGTAAAAGAGAAATTACAATGCCTTTTTATGAAGAAAACCATCCCTTAGCAGCTCTTCATCTTAAATCTTTACCTGTGAAGGGAAAAACCCTCACACAATTCTCCTGTAATAAATGCCAGCAAATTGGAAACATGAATGAGGACAAAATCCTTTCAAGGGTCAAATGAAGAATTAAACATCTGAATACCAGAGCTCTGCTACAATGCTAACAATTAGACTGCACAACGAGAGAGCTTTGTTTAATGATGGTATCAATAAAACAGACTTGTTTTCTAGAAGTAAGAAAGTGATCAAAGAAATTTAATTATCATAAAACTTTATCCAGGAAGGCCAGAGTTTAGTCCAAGAGAATGATTATGTTATAGCTGCAGCTTTCACGTATTACATGTCACTGCAATAAATATTCCATGGAATGGCTTAGGTTAGAAGGGTCCTTAAAGAACATCAAGTTCTAATTTCCCTGCTATAGGCAGGCACATGTTTCACTAGACCAGGCTGCCCAGAGCCCCCAGTCCAGCCTGGCCTTCTGAACATCTCCAGGGATGGGACATCCACAGCTTCTCTGAGAAACCTGTTACACTGCTTCACCATTCCTCTTATTTACAGATGACTAAACAAATACATGTGCAACTTTATATATCAAAAAAATAAGAAGCTACTTAGTACCTCAATTCAGATGTGGAGTTCATAGTTAAAAGTTGTTTTCAGAGAACATGTACACATACTTACTGAAGTTGGTACATGATTCAATAGGTGGACAAGATCACTAATATTTCTGTCAGCATCTTCAATCCCAGGACGTCAGCTTAACAACAATGGAAATAGTAGGCATTAAGTCTCAGTCTCTTTTTTCTTTACCGGGTCAGGAGAAGAACCATCCCTACATCAGCCTTGATTCAGTTTTCCTTTTAAATAGTCAGCAGAAGTCAAATGACATTGTTTTCAACCCCCTTCAAAACACACCTTGCAGCATGCCTTTCTAGTAAAGAGGCATTGTAATTGAGTGAGATATTTTGCAAGTGGTGAAGAATGCTACAGAAGAAGATTCTTTGAATATTAAAACTAGACTGCAATCTCCAGTCCAGAAACACAAGTTTTGTGTTCTGGAATTCTAGGCAAGTGCAGAGTCAAGTCCACAGTCTCCATACCCACATATATTCAATACAGAAGGTGACAGCTATCTCCACTTCCACTATATTCAATCCAGCATTAAAATAAAATTGGCTAAAAAAACTGTATATAGAGATAAAAAGGGGAACTTTCACAGTAAGGTAAAAAGTAGGGAAACACACCCAAGATAAAGGCAAAGCAAGCATTTTCAGAATCCCAATTTTCCATCATCAAACACTCACTGTACAAAGCCTCTATCCATCCTATGGTAGGCTTTTGACAACACAAAAACAGTTATGCAAGGGTAGGTCTGAAAACCTGATAGGTAATCTTGGAATTTCTACACTTCAAGGTCATAATGACTAGTGCCTAAAACACTCATTTAACTACTACATTATTTACAAGCAGCACAAAGTTCACTTTAAGTTTTCTTCCTCAAGTGTTCAGAATGATGGAGAAAAAGGAGTCTGCATTTATCTTGATTTCTGTACTGGCTCCCATTCTGAAATGTTTAGGTTTGGTGTTCAAGGTTTTGAGGCTGCTTTTGTTTTCATTTTGGTTTTTGCTGGGCTTTTTGTGTTTGTTTTTTGGTTTTATGGTTTTTTGGGGTTTTTTTTTGTCTGTTTTTACATTTTAGGATGCACAATGGTTTTTTGTATTTTAAAGCCTAAGAAATTAATCACAGTAAGATTAACAATATCTTTTGCTAGTCTTATTGTTGGCTTTTTTTCTCCCCCAAGCAACAGAAACTACTTCAACTGTTATGCAATATTACTCTTTTCCAAATAGAGGCAAAACAAGAGTTTCCTAATACAATCTGACAGAACTGGCCAGGCATGCTATTTAAAGGTAATATTATTTGAAGGCAGGTTACCTCATCTGAAAGGGCCAGGGAAAAACCCTCTGTAGTAACCTGCCTGAGCAATAGATCCCAGGGGATTCCCCCTCATCTAAGTCAACTTCCTGCAAAGACAATCACAAAGAAGCCATCTGAGATGCAAAGTAAGCCAATACCAAATATGCCCTTGAAAGACTGGAAATGGGTATCACAGATATTATTTCTCAGTGCTAGGTCTTCTCAGAAATAATTTCTCCTTATTACAAGACAAACAGTCAGAATCACAAAAGAATGGGATATTTCTTCTAAACAGGATAACTTGGCTATTCTTACCAATTAAACAACTAACTGCAGTCCTGAGTTTCTGAAACTTGCGCAGTGTGAGATCATAAAAAGACCAAAATAAACTGTTCAATAATCAGGCAGAGTATTGAATCAATATTCACTTCTGATTTTGGCTATTGACTTCCTGGGTAAACTTTCATTACAGAATTTGAATTTGGCTCTCATATCCTCTTTTCCATCTTAATCACACTGAAAGCTCTCTAGAAAAGCATTGGCTCATGTTCTTGTATCTTCACAGTGCTTAGCAAAGCCTAGCTCTGATTTATGAGACATGATGAAAATGTTACAGTTTTTATGCATTTGTTTCCAAAATCTAAACAAGGTTTCTTTCATTGACTTTTTTTTTGCCCACGGGGCCCTAGTAAAACAGTAAGAGCTGCTAATACAACTTTGTTATACTAGTACAGCAAATCCATTCAATGTTTTTTAGGTAAGACTGATATGACAAATGAGCAGTTACAGAATAAATACATTCATATAAAAACAAATAATAAGCATAGCCTTTACATTCCAAGCACAAATGAGAAGACAGATTTATGGGGGAAGAACTGAATTTACTGAAAACCCTTATGCTTGGCTTTTTCTTTCTTTCTTCAGGTGGAAGGTATTTCTGCCTCATATGAAATTTCAGCCTGTATATCATAGCTCTGACACTAGCTCTGTCTTTCAGGAAAAAGAAAAAGGATTTTATTGTTAGTGTTGAACATGGTACGCTCCTTCAAATGGAAATCCAACCCAAGTGTTTGTGTGACAACTGAGAGAAGCAAGAGAAATGGATCACTTTTCCATGCTAGAATTCAAAAGTTAAGTAATGAAACATTCTTAGCATAATGAATGAATCATATCTCAGAATATCTTACAGGTTAAAAAATTTTGGTACTAGATAACTGATTTACTCTTACAAACACACTCTCTCCGAAAAACAACTTTTGTCAAAATAACTGCACCTGTAGCAGGACATCTGTGAGAACAGACATTTTACCCATCTTAATCATGAGTACTGTACCAGGGGATGGAGGAACTCAAACAAGAAAAGATTAAATTTTAAAAGAATAAAATTAATTTAAAAAAAGGATAAAGTCAGTGATTCTGAAGACAAGGCTCAGTGTCCTGTGCTCATTATCCAGCTGAACAAAATACAGTGGATTACTGCCTTCCATAGATGGTAGCATATAACCACGTACAATGGAAAAGCCAAAGGCTGCTGGCTTCATCTAGAAGCAGTTTCCAGGCTGTGACTTATATCCACATAACTCAGATGAGCATTACTACATACCTGCCAGAATTTATGTTAAGCAACTTCTCTTTTCTGGCATTTTAAATGAGTACAAGTTAAATTTCCAACCAGAGCTAATTGAAATCATTATGTTGTCAAGATATTTCATAATATTAACATTAGATTGATAGTCTTTTCATGCAACTATTACAAAGTACTTCTCAAAAGAAATGCTTTGCAATTTACTATGTTAATTAAAACATTACCAGATCTATTGATTTTAAAGGAAAATGTTGACACTAGTATGATGCTTTCCTTATAAAATGTATTACCTTTTCCACAAGACTGCCTTACCTGGCTAAATATGGGGGTCTCTAGCACAGTAAGACAAGAAAAAACCCTTTAATTTTCCTTTTCCTTGTCTAACTACCATAAACTAAACTGAAATGTGCCTCCCATGCATAAAATCTTTTTACTTCTAACTGCTGCCTGTATTCAGTGAAATATTCTGAGACTTTGTTGCTGGAATGGTCACATTAAAAACGTGTTTTTCTGTAACTACAAAAGAATATTTTGAGGAAAGGGGAAAAAAAACCCCAAAAATTAAGCTTTGCATTATAACTTTTCTTGATCTTGTTTTATTAGACAGCAGCATGAAGATCTCTAGATGGCTGCACTAAAATACTTTATGGAAAAATCTTATCTGTAGACCAATAGATAATGCCATGCAGTAGTAGGAAAGTAGGTGTGATTTCATACAAAACTTGTGGCTCTTTATCAGTTGTCATATAACACTGAATCTGTCAAATCTAGTAATTTTTTGTCTTTAAATTGCACGAATAAAATTCACCTTCATTTATTATCAAACATTTATGCCACATTAAAGGAAAATGAGCATGGGAGTAAAGAGAAATGTCCTGCTCAAAAAAGAAATCAAGTTATCCAGCAGGTACCTTTGCCTCACTGTAGTGCAAATGAGCAAGTGCTGTTTCAAAAGACTAAAAGCCACTAACCAAATCTAACCCTTATCCTTTAAAGCCCACGCATGGAGTTTAAGTAACTTAATATTATGGCTAATCCCTGTTCCCACTGGCATCAGAAGATACATGCAATCAGGAGCTTCTGTTTCCTTGGCCGTCCTCTGAGAATATACTTACTGAAGTACAATATGTATAGATACTTGAGACCTTGGGAATAACCATCACGTGGATACATTTCCATGTAAGAAGGGCTGTAAACTTAACAGACCTTCAGTTCAGCAGGAAGTGCACTATTAGATGGCTGTATCAGAAATTATATTTTGCTGAAACTTATTGGTTCACATTTTCTTCCTACAAAAATGTGGGAAAAAAGAAACAATTCCATAATTTCATAGAATTGTACCAAGGAAAAAATGGCAAGGCTTCCATAGGGGGATGCAATTCAGGCTTCGGAATGAAAATGTAATTCTCTAGTCAAACACACGAGGAAAAACCTTACTGACAAGTTTAAAAGTTTTACTAAAATTTCCATCATACTTTTTCCATCTTGAAGCTCACACACTCAGACTGCAAGTAAGAGCACAGTATCCCAACATTGAAAAGATGTCTAGACAATTGCAAGTGCTATAGAGAACCACACAAAAATGAGACTGTCCCCAAATAAGAACTTGTTTCAGAAATTTTTTTTCCTCAAACTTTAACTGTAACTACCATTAAATATTAATTTTATGTTCATATCTGGTCCTGCCAAGGGAAAGGCCTGACAGAAGGAATTTTGCCAGAATTTCATTTCTATTCATCAGCATCCAACCTCGGCCCTAGAAATTCCCTAGAGGATTATGGCAGGAGAGTTTTTCTGCTTTGTTTTAATTCTAAACCCTATTCATCTTCCTTCAAGAAAAAAAAAAAAATAAATCCATAATGAGCGTTACATTACCAATAGGCCTGCACATGTATTCTCTTTAAATTTCTTGTAGGAAGACAGGTGTCTGCAGTTCTGATAAAGTTTCATTTGGCTCTCTGACAGGAACATGCTCTTCCAAATACGTTATTTTCATCCTCAAATATAGCCCTCTACATCTGTCCTCAATTAAACCAGTGTAAATATGGATTGACTGAGCTAACTTCAATTAAATTACACAGTTAAGTATGAGACCAAAACTTGACCCAGAAGCCAGAAACAAATTTAACTTTGTGTTTCAGTATGCTTTCAGTCTTACAGCTCCTTACATTTTCCTCTGAACTCCTTTTTAACATTTTCACAAAGAATCACACTAAGTATTTTTGAAACAAACCAGTAAGCAGGAGAAGGTAACTAAATAACACACTTGTCGACACTTCTGTCAGCTAATTTATGCTTTTTAGACATGTTTGGCATTGCTAGCAAATAATGGCATGCATTTTGTTTTTACAGTTCTTGAAAGTGTAACTGCTTATCACAGCAGATATACTCCTGTCAACTTTTTCTACACGGAGACTTAAAAATTCAGCTGGTTTACCTTTTCTCGAGTTTAAAAAACAGAAAACACCCAAACACAGATAAATAATCAATAATATCTGCAACAAGTATAAGAAATAGAAGTACTAATTATATGCATTCATATTTAATGAGTGTTTCCCAGATGAAGTTAAATTCTTTATAGTCAGCTATTCATTCTTATAACGTTAAGCCGCCCCTTCACATCTCTTATGCCAAAAATTAACCAGCATAAAAGACCAGAAAAAAGGTTCAGGAGGCACTTACTGTATTCCTTTAATGTCTAAACCAGAATACATGGACATAATACTATATTCTGTCAAAGAAATTGAACGATTTTGTATCATTCACAAGAATAAACCTGTAGAAAATGTATTATGTTAGGAAATAACAGGCATATACACAGCTCTCTGGAAGTGTGAGAAGCAAAGGTGCACTGGTTTCTTTCAGCCTTAGAGATGAGAGCAAGGCACAGTTTCTCCAAATATACTTTTCATTGTTTGTTTCAACTTAAGGGTAAAGCATGAGAGACTGCACTGAATTTCAGACTAACAATCACTGATCTGAAGCAGAGTCCTTCAAACAGCCATAGAAATCTCCCAATCTGATACAGTCTGATGCATCCTGTACAAAAAGAAAATATGGCCAAGATCAAAGAATGAGCATTTGAGTGTTTAAGAATAAACCTGCTGGAAACAAAACCCATTAATTCCCTCATTTGCAATAAATGATATGATGAACCAGCAAATAATTAGTAGTTCATCTTACAGTATTCAAGTTGTATCACTATCACATCAAAAAGAACAAAAGAGCATGCCTTAACTTAGTATCAAGTGAACTGGTTGTAATGCTCATTAAGAATAATGTACAAAATCTAGAGAAATATGGTGTCATTAGTTCCACCCTCCTGATTTTCCATCAGGTAAACACAGGGCTTTGCAAATGCCTAGCAAAATTTTCTCTCTAGAGCATTTTACTGGCAACTACATATTATTTCCCTGTACAGCTCATGCTGCCCTTATTTGACAGGAGGTTGGGAGTCTCGAAATTTGAATCCAGCCATATCAAATAGTGTGCCTAATTTAATGCAAAGAGATCATTTAATAACAAAAAAACAAGAAAACAAACCCAATTGCATCAAACCAAACTTAAAACTGTTTCTTTTACAGTTTCTGTATTACTGACAAAAACAGTGGGCCTTCTTATATAAACACCTAAATAACACTAAAATCCCAATACTCATGCCAAGTCAGAAGTTGTTGTAATATTAAAACTTATTTAAAACAAAATGGGAAAGAGGATTTGTACATACTCAGTGTACCTGCAAATGTGACCTAATAGCACATAATAAATCTATTTTCAATTTGCATTCTAAATGTGAAAGTGTAACAAAATTCAATATTTTCCAAGCTTTTTCATCTATTCCTATTCCCTGAATAATCAGCAAGATTAGTAGAGATTTCATTACAAGTGCAAGCATTTGATGTCAGTATTCTTAGCAACAGGAGGTAAGACAAAGCCCAAGTCTCTGCCAATCCAATGCTTATTTTGTGGCAAAAGTTTTCAAGCTTCGTCTTATGCTTATTCCTGTAATTCCATATCATTGAATTAACTCAGGATAACTCAACTAGTTATATAATTTCAGTTTGATAAAACCAGATTTAATATTTTTTAACGCTACAAGATGCATTCTCTAAGTGAAATAAAACATCTCACACAGGCAAACTTTTCATTCGTAGAAATAAAACAGTGGCTTTGCATATGCAATGGAACTGCATCATTAAAAAATTGATCTTTCATATCAAGAGCCATTAGCTATAAAGAGATCATGAGCAACTAATGTTGATGCCCAGGGCTTTTTCCAGGAGAATACATAATATGTCTAATGGACTGAATGGCAAGGAAAAATTCAGATTGTTTATCTGTCTGCACCTATCAGGCCCAAAAGAGATTTTTTTAAAAAGCAGAAATGCAGAACAAAAACATTAAGAGCCTGCATAGTAAAAAACATTCTGATACATGACTATATAATCTTCAAATGCATAATATGGAAGTAAAAAACATTCATGCATAGGTAAACAAAATTTATACAGAGAACATAGGTATTTCATGATATTAGATTGATTTAACTTTATAGGACAGATATGTATAGAACCAGAAAATGTGTATTGGGAGAAATAAAAACAAAAAAACCCACCACTAAACAGTTAAATTCCTGATTTCACTACTTTTTAAAAGCTGATTTCAAGGCTTTTTATAAGCATGGGTAATTAATCTGAATCCTACATTGAGCAGAAAGAAAGGAAGAATATAAAGTTAAGTTGCATACTCAAAGTCATGCAAGTTACTGTTATACCTGAGAACAGAAAACATGTCCAACTTCAGCAGTCACATGCTGCAGCTACTAAGTTCGCACTGACCCTATTATTTTTGAAGCGTGATAAAAAACGCTTAGGAAATTAAATTTCTGTTATGGACCACACGATTCATCATGAATCCTCTAGATGACACTTCAACAAGAGAAGAGTTTTCTGCCCAAATAACTCTTCCAAAAGCCTTAAGCCAGTAGCTGACAACCTTTTCCAGTCTGGAGACACTTAAAATTTTCTATTGTACTTACAAATAGTGAACACCAACTGCAAAGCTATGATATGTTGACTTGATTTTCTTAGTAACTTTTCATGGCCATCTGCAACAGCAAATTGAAAACCACCAACCTACACAAAATAATTTTGTGATAATTATCATGAGAGAAAGCAAAGCAAATCAGAAAATGTAATCTATAGGAAAATTATTCCAAGCATTTTTTACAGATTGATATAAAAATACCTACAGGTTTCTCCAATACTCTTCTGTTAGCATGATATGCAAACCTTTTATGTTCTACATGCTGATTTATGTTGCCATTTTGTAATAGGAAAAAACTTCGGATTCACATCTACTCCATTATGTTTTATTATTTTTTTTTTAATTCTCTAAGTATAGCACAAAACAGCTTTCCAACCTTGATCATATTCATTGAGGCAAATCAAACAAGCATCAATGACAAAATTTGCTCTGGCCATGGTTGAGAACAAAAAACACAAACCTGCAGCCTTGAATAAATAAATCTGAGCAAACTACTATAAAATTCAAGAAATATCCTGCTGAATTTCTTAGCGCAGAATGTAGAATTCTCTGATTTAGCTGAAACAATAGAACTATGAGGTCCAGGTTGTTTACATATGCATAGTGCTAAACTATAGCATGGAAAAGAAACGGCAGCCTGGAAGACTGTCCAGACAATCCAATGACACTGCCAGCCCAACTGCCCTAATGCCACATTGTCTAAGGTTGAATTTAACCTTCCAGCATTTGAGTTGGCTAGATTAAAATTCTAAAACAAAACATCCAACGTCTCAAGATTAGACTTGCTCCCTTGTCATACTGAACAGATTATAAAATTAAGCAGGTGACAGGGAAATTACAAACATTTTGCAGTGTTACTAAACCGCTGACAATATATTTGTACTTGTTCCCAAGATACATAGCTATACTTTCTCAAGGGACATTCAGCACCTTCAGAATACATTTATAGGATTAAATATAATGGCTGACAAGAAACCAGAGCTTCGTATTCTGCAGCAGGCTCATGACAGTATCACATTTTGTATATCACAACAATCAGATGGCTCACTAAAATCTACTCATCTCTACTGAAGTAATTTTTGCAAGATTTTACCCCTGACAGGCACAAACTAATTTTTTTTTACCAGTCTGTAGGAGTTAGATGTTTTTCAATGAGGGGACTGTGGGCATCTGACAGAACTGGATGGCTTAGTTTGCATGCAGTCGACACGAGGCAGGATAGGGTTCCAAACTTCACTTCTAGTTCCCAAGTGGCATCCCCATTCTAACCAGTAACAAATACACTGTTTTTCTTTTTTTTTTTTTTTTTTTGACCAGAAATAGAGGGAAAAACAGATTTTATCTCCTTTCCCATTCTATTTTTACCCTGCCTCAATTAAGTCAGTTTTGTGATCCCCCTCTTCAGTCACAGTTATCAATTGCATAGCTCATAAGAAGGCAAGGCATTACATTGCAGCAATTGCCTTTTCACCCACCTATCCTAGATAGCACTGATGAATAGAAGCAATCTTCATGAGAATTGAAAGAGCCACCAGGACTGTTTCAAACTTCTGAAAATTTCAGTCTCTTTCCCTTTTTTTGCCCATCTTCCCTACTCAAAACATTTCTCCTAGCTTTATTCCAAGATAAAGGAAAGCATCTGCAAGACGAAGGCTCTAATTAGCAAGGAGGAGCAGGATCATTCTCAACCAGAAAAGGAGCTTTCTCCCTTAAACTCATGCTATTTTGCTCTCGATTTAAGGAAGGTTCTGAGAGTTCTAGATGAAACACAAAGTTAATATTCACTAATTTTTACTTCTGACAACTTCTCCATCTTAGTTTCCACCATTAGATTACCTGCTCTTTTTCCAGAAGGGCAAATATAGTGTTACTACTGCTTCAGTTGAGAAGCCTTCCAAACCTCACCGATAGAGACATCAGACTTCACAGGATAAGTGGGACTTTCTACAGCTTTAGTAGTAAGCTCTGAAGTTGTCTCTGCTGCAGCATTTGAAGCTGAAACAAAGCATTAATTAAAGCAGAGAGGAATCTCCTGTGCCAAAGCAACGCAAAGTCAACCAGCCATATATAACTAGTGACACCAGGAGGGATATGCTGAGAACATTCCTTAAACCTGTGAATATTCAAGTAAATACCTAAAAAATAAAAAAAAATAGAAGTATGTAAGAAGGAAAATGAAACTAATTTTGATAGAAAATATTTTGCATAACAGCAAAATGGAGATTTTTCATTTTACCACTTAACTTCTCCTATTTAGCCTATGCCTCAGAACAAATCATTGATGGTGGATCTGAGCAAAAATATACACAGACTTTCCCTAAAAAATATTCATTAACACATCGATGTTGCAATTACAAGGGAATTTTTTTCAGATGCACTAAACACCAAGAAAAAAAACCACATTGAAACCCCAATATTATGAACTGCATCATCAGAGCAGCCCTTCACATAGGAACAGCACAAATGCCTTAGGGGAAGCCATCTGTCTCCTCCAGTGAGTTTTGTAAATATGCAAAATTGTGTTTGTTGTATTTTTGTTCCATATCTGGCTACTGTCAGTGGCCCATAGGTAGAAGGTAAATTTTCCCTGTACCACACTCTTATCATGAGGATCAACACAGCATTACCAGAAGGCACATTTCTGTATTTACACACTTTCATTCTAGATTTATGCAAAAAAAAAAAGGAGGAAAGACTTTCCCTTACTTATGTTTGACATGCATATAGAGCAATACAGGTTATTAATAGTGATAAAGTCTTACAACAGTTTTTCAACAATGAAGATTAGTATAATCAAAGTTTACCTAAACCAGCTCCGCCATCTGAATAGCAACCATGTTCTTGACTTTCTCCAAGTAATCATACCATTCAAAACTTGACACATTATTTAAAAATGTGTTTGCTTTTCTTCATTTTAATGACAGAATGCCACGGATACCTTAATTTAGACAAGAAAGGAAGTGGTATTTGCAAAAAATGTTAGCAGAAGATACTTATTCCCACTGCAGGAAAAGCCTCATGCTTTTAAATACTGTTAGAATGGTTTCTGCAAGCATGGTCAACTATCTATAGGTCACCAAAGTCACTGCAGCACAGCCCAAAGGCTGAAGATCACTTTACAGTGGGTAACTTCCATAGCAGCAGCTATAACCTGATTGGAAATAGGGAAAACTAGGCTACTGTGAGATCTGGCTTACAAAAAGGAGGCCTATAAAAATTTGGAATTTTAATTAAGAGAAATTGCATGCGTGATGTATACAGCAATTTTCTATTTTTCCACATTCTGAGCAAAGAATTCAAATGCAATGTTTAAAGTCCAGTTCTGAATATATTTCATATCATTTCTTTATGAAATGTACTGTTTATTCTTTTCTTGATTTGATTTTACTAGTACATGTACGTTACGCTAACCTAATCCATCCTCCACAGAGCAGTACATAGAACTGGTAAAATTGAGCAGAAAAAATACTTGTTTTGATTAGCCATGTAATTCATGAACAACCTTCAAGAAAAGAAAGTTTAAGATTAACATGTGTTAATCATAGAATATGTTGAATTTGAAGGGATGCATCAGGATCATTGTGTCCAAATCCTGTCCTGCACAGGACACCCCAAGAATCCCCATGCACATGAGAGCACTGCCCAAAATATGATAAGAAAAAAAAAAATACTGAAAGCAAACTGGTGGTGATAGAATTTATTCTCATATTAGTGTCACAGCTGATAAAAAAATTGCATTATTGGTCCTAGATATCACCTCATATGGGGAAGTTAGCATGCTCTTATTTTTATTATTTTAGTTTAACCACTATAATATTTCTTTAAGTACAAGAATCACTGAAATTTCAGCAGTTTCCCAAAAATACAAAGTACAGCAACAATCAGAAATGCTACATCTACATATAGCACCTGCATACCCATTTTAATGATGCAATTTTTTAAGACATAGGTGCAACAGAACAACTTTCTCACAGGACTCTGGGCAGAAGCCCACCCTTTGATCCAGAACAGAAAAGCATGCAAAAACCCCACTTGCTACTGTCAATAATAAATAAATATTCAGAAAATGTATAACTGGAACTTAAACTAGCTGCAGTTACCATAGAAACAAACAAGACTTACTCAACACTTCCTACTCTATTCCATTATCATTATCTCATGAACTTACATGGAGAACATTGTTCCTATTCCTATGGCAACCCTGGAAATAGCCCACACCATTGTCACAGACTAAGGCAATCCAGAACTCATCTCTTGGATTCATTTATGTGCAACCAAGGCTTATGAAAGATTAAAAATAACTAAACAGGCAAAGTTCATTTCTCAATAGAGATGAGCCGAATCTAAACCAATCCCTATGAACAGCAGGTAGGTGAAGAAGCAAGCACTGATAAGCAGTTTGTCATCTCTGAACTACTGCAGTGATCAAATTCACTGACACACTGCAAGGTACATTCTCAGATGTCTTTTGGGCACTTTTTGCAAATGCACTAACTCTGCCCTTTCATCCTTACGTCATTTCTCTTACTTGCTGATCACGATGAGGAAAAGGGAACTTTTATACAAATATAATAATAGTATATAATCTAAAATACATACATAATTCTTTCTTTCCATCTTCAAGGACTAAAACAACAAAAAAAACCCCCGACAAACAACCAACCAAAAATCTCCAAAATATAAAAAATAAAAGGAGGGGGAAAAAAAAAATAAAGTGGTGGGCAACAAACAAAACCACCCCATACCACTCAGGGCATGGAACATTTTGTGCTTCCTAGCTGTGCATAGTCAGATCCAGAAGCTGAGAACAACTTTCCCTTCCTCCTCTAAGTTCAGAATTCTAGAACAATTCTACAGGGAAGATATGCCACTATTTTTTTTGCCTGACGAGGGGGTTCTTTAAGTCCCACCAGACTTTGTTTAACTATCTATGAAAAATTGTAATATCAGAGCCAAAAGACCGCAAAACAAATTCTTTGATCAAAGAATGCATGTGCTTCACTGCTGAAAAACTAATGTCATATTTGGACTTGTAAAAGGCTTAGAATATTATGAGTATGAAAGCCTAAATCACTGAAGCATGCATTCAATTTCTATTCTATAGTCAATTAATATATGTTATTCTAAATTAAGTCCTATTCAGATTAACTGAATCCTAAGAATATTACACATGCTTGGGGGAAGAAAAAAAAAAAAAAAAAAAAAGTAAGTTAATTTCACAAGATGAGTTACAGGACATTTCCAGGATGAGACATCCAAATTGAAAGAACAAGAAAAAAAATTATGAGAGCTTTGCTTATCCCTGAGAAACCTTATTAGATTTGATACTTAAATGCTGAGATGTTGCATAATCATGTTTGCTCAAGGTTTCTCTTCCTGCTTTGATAATTTAGTAAAATAGCTGATACTGTCAGAAACACTGTCAAAAAATGTATGTGTATATCAACCACACCTTCTTCTCCCATTTCTTATCTGTCAAATACAAAATTATCCTTTGAGCTGCTATTGTCATGATGAGACAACAGTCACTGGTTTTGGCAACAGGGAGAAACCCCACAAATTCTATACTGTTAAATTTCACTTTGGCAGCTGTACAACCGTTACTTATAACAAGAAGTAGTGGGGATTTTACCCCCTCAACATTAACAGTATTGGGAGTCCTCTTGTTCCGGAAAAAAAAAATTAGAAGTAAATAAAAGGCAGAAGAACAAATCGACATGTGAAAAATACTGAAAAAACCTGAAACACAAGCAAACAAAACCAAAAAGCATATAAAATACCTATATATATTTCCCTGGATAATTTACTATAAGTACTTATATAATTAAAGAAACACTGGTTTTCCCCAAATGAGTAGTGAGGCTCTCCACCATTAAGTGTTCCTCAGAAGTCCAGTCAAAGGTCTGCAGCTTTCCATAGATTGAACTCTGTCAAATTCAACAATATACGTATGACTTTCTTCTGCATATCAAGCACTCCATTTAATTAAGGAAATCTTTTTCTTCTTACTCAAATGATATAATTTCAGGAGGCAAAATCAGTTCATAAACATGTTTAATTTCCTGAATCTTGAGATTAATTATGAATGTGTCTGATTCTTCTTTGAGAAACCCACCACAGAAATCTGATACTTCCATCATCTACAGCATTTTAGAGCACTTCAAAGTAAATCAGTATTTCCCTGAACAGATTTTAAGTAAACTGTTACATTTTACTGTTATTTATATTTATGCCACTGAACATCAAATGCAGACAGAACTGCACAGGTTCAGTGAGAGCGTTCTTAAATCATGTGCTTATTCAATTTAACGTGGACACATTCTGAAATCATATGTCAAATTCCAATTTACTTTGTTAAAGAGCAAAAGTCACACTTCCAAAGGTTTTGGCACTAAGAACATTATGTTCTTGTTGTGCTTCTCAAAGCTCAAGTATGAGGAAAAAAGAATATTCTGGCCACACAACAATAGGCACCATGCTTAGCCAGCTGCATTACTTCAGAAAACAAAAACAGTTTCCAACTGAAGGACATTCTGCATCTCCTTACACAAATCTTCCTCCAAAGCCTGCCCTTCAGATGAAACTGGGTAGTGTATTTGTTTGTGCCTAAACCACTTATGAAATGTCAGGAATAGAATTTAGCTGCTAAAGCAGTAAGAATGTCTATTTCTATTTCAGTACTTTATGATATTCACATAAAGTACTGAAACAATTCAATATTAGTACAATCCCATGCACACTTTTACATCTCTTACAGACAAGAATTACAGGCTAGGGAACACTCAGTTGACATAATGATAAGCAAGTGACAGTGAAATGCTTTGAAAATTCAATAATTTAAGTATTTAAAGTCTCCCATTCCTGTTTCTCATGATTCTCCCAACAACAACGACAAGGCTCTGATTTCTCCTCTTTGTTTAGTCTTTAAATGTAATTTTCCCTCTAATGAATGGAATGGGAGGAGGGGAGATGACAAATACGGTTGGGTTTTTCAGCATTTATTTCAGATACAGAACTCTTCCTTCTCTCACAACCACCAATGAAGTAAACGTTCTTAAGAAAACTAGTGTGGATGGAAATCATCTCTATCAAAGACTTTAGTGTTTGTCTCTGAATTATTAAATAATTTCAGTAATTGTCTCCAATGACCCAGACCATGAATAAGAAGTAGCATCCTTTAATTTCCTGCAGATGCACTAAAACACATGATTTTGTAAATTATGTTGGAAAAAAGTATTTTCTGACTTAAAATATTTCAAGTAGTTCTAGGGCTACAATGTTGCCCAAGACCTTCAAGTCTGCATCTGTTGTATAAATAGAGATACTTTATTTCACTAGCGAATTGTACAAATGGTCCAATGTCAATGTAAATGTCCGATTTGTACTACACTACGAAGCTATAACCTTTAAACATGTATGTTGCATTGTCCATACTGTTGGCCTTTGTTTTCTTCACCCATAGGTAGTCATAAAGTTGAAAAGTTAAAGTGATTATGGGAGCGCTCACTAAATGTTTGTTTCAATATTCATAAAGCATCTGGACAAATTAATATGATAAAGTAGAAAGCTTTTTTGTAAGGTTACTAGGGAAGGAAAAAAAGCAAGATCAGACATGTCGAAGACATGGTGACAGAACCCAGACGAGAGTTCCAAAAAGTAGCCCTTTTAGATTCCACAAACAGCATCTGACATTCCACAGACAGCACACTAAGATTCATTGTGCAGAAAATGCCAGTCCAGGTGAGAATAATGATGGGAGCTTTTCCCATGAGCAGAAACCAAATGAACTTCCACTTTACACTGATGTGCGTTCCACACTGCACTAACTAGTGTCCTTCCCAAATAAACCCAGACAGCAGTTCCACAACAGCCTTCAGTGATCACAATTGTAACTCTTTACCCAAGTCCATCTTCACTGTACTACTTTTGAAACCTTTTTTGTAAACATTGGATATATAATTAAATTTAACTCTCACAGTGTAAAAGTGTATTATAATTTCTTTAGCTGAAGATCTCATACAATTTTGATTTCACAGAACTGTGAAATGACCAATTCTCTCATCTTCATGGGAAAACAAAAATTTTGCACTTCAATTCAGAAATATCATTGCTGGCAGGAACAGTATGTATTAAAGTAGTAGTAATCCATGAGTAAGTCCTAATATTTTCAAACAATACACTTCAACATAAATATTGATTTGATTTTGCTACATTTTGTATCTAAAAATAACAAGCACATTACCCTCCAGCACGAATTTTCATTGAAGAAGTTAACCTTTAGCAAATATTCTCATAAAGTAAAATTTAAAGGTTCCATTCTGGAAATGACTCTCCATAAATTATATCCTGTCAATTCAAATACTGAATTTGATAAGTACTATATTACAATAAATGCACCTTATTTTCTAAACTGACCAAAGTTAACTAAGAGATTCCATACATGGCTACTTATTTCTCAGATGGTTAGGCATATTGATTACCCCAGATGTGCACAATATGTGCAGTTATACCTTGACAAGACTATAAATATACTCTCAGAAATAACCTAACCCATTGACATTGGCCAGCTGGTCCTTTATAGTAAACACTAAAAAAATACCCCAAAGACATAAATGAAGTCAAACAGTGCTCAGTAAGTTCTCCCAATATACTGAAGTAAAATTTTATATTTTATATTATGTATATTTATAGTATGTACATGTATATTTTATATTATGTATATTAGGTTTTGGTCCCAACTGTTGGTTTGTATCTGTATTCATACAGCCCAGTAAAACCAACACAGGGCAATTTCTGTCTGCAGGGGTGGGAGCAGAGGACTCTGCATTTGGGGGATTTTTAGCCTTGATCCTTAAATTGGAACTAGAAGTATGACTTTAAGGTTTTTCATTTTTAAAGATATCAGGAAACATACAAAATTCCATTTTTTAGAAGACAATCAGTAAAAGACTGTCAATATGGCAGCACATAGAAGACGTGCAGCAAGGGAACATGCTTTGCAGCTATTGATAAAAGTCAGCAACTAAAAAAAACAAAAGTGAAGAATGGTATTTTTAGGAAAAATAATCAAAATACTCTTCTTGCAGAACCAAACAATGCAGTGGCAATTAAGTCCCCTCAACCTTTTGCTGTAGGAGACTTGATTAAGAAGTGCAATCTCTTATCCTCCATTCCCTCCCCCATCCAAATAATTATCTATAGCCCAAAACTGATTCATCGGAAACTATCTCCTAACCAAAGTAAACAATTAAAGACACAAATCCTTTTTCAGTTTAACTCAAACTAGTTACAAGGTTTCACTGTGATTCTCTGAAATTTTAAATGGTATTTAAATCACTTTAGCTTCTAGTTTGTGAGTATGTGCATTCTAAAAAGCAAGCTAATCAAAATTACATAGGAGACACTTTTTACTGCAGGGAACTCCACAGAAAACCCTTACATTTTAATATTTGACAAGGCTCTAAAGGAATTATGCTTAAATAAAGTGAAAAACTAAAGTGTTTTTTCCCTTTAAACCACGTATCATCTGTCTCCATTTGATATGTAACTCTTCACAGGTTTGAAGTATTTCTATGCTAATTAAGAAAAATATGAAAAGAATATAAAATCATTATTAGTCTATTAAATATATCACAAACCTCATTGCACAGCCAATTCAATCTTTTCTTTGCTTTACAGTTCTGACCACTCCCTACATTTGTAACACTGGGCTTATTGTCCAAGTCTGCTTCCATTCTTCCAAGCACAATTTTACTTTCAGATAAAATAGGTCTATAGTTTCAACACCTAATACGAAATTAATAAATTCACTGTTTGTAGCTCAAAATCATGGGGCCAGAGTAGTGAAATAGGCTAGTGAGGGGACTGGCAGTCAGTTTTTCTTACTTGTTGTCTCTGCCTCTTTTGCAGTGGGAATTAGTCTGCTATTTTGGAGAAAAAATTGGGAATGATTCAGTGCTGATGCAACAAACCAATTAAAAATACTCCACTAATGCTGGGACACAGTGCTTCTTAAAAATATTCTTTACACTAAAATTAAAAAATAGAAAAACATAGAAAACTTACAAGTACTCTGCCAGTTAATGTCTGGGCAGATATCATGACTCCTGCCCAATCCTTCACAGACGTCATCCATCCCACTTCTGCTGCCACATTCTCCTCTTTTTCATCTGTTGGTTTGCAGGCTCCATCTGCCTGTGTATCTCCACCACCATTGATCTTCTGGGCCTCCTGCAAAGTAAGTATTTGGGTTAGTTAATGTTTAGTAATTTGACAGTGAAAGCTAGCAGACAGGTAGGGCCAAGAACTGCTGTAATAAACAAAAATCTGTCTTCCTGGATCCCTGCTAGGTGAAATTAAGAACCTACTTGGCCACATCTCTTTAGAAAGAAGAGAAACAGAAATGCTCTATAAGGTACCAGACTAACTAGATAATACTCTCCTTGACCTAACATCTTCAAAACATACACTTAGCACCAAATATGCTATATGTTCCTTCCTAACAAGCAACAAAATTGACAACATCTCTGTATGCAATTAGAGTTGCATATAAATGAATTTGTCAGACATACACAGAAAGACATTTTGATGTATCAGTTCAAAATAATGCATACTAGGTGTGAATGTAATTTATGTACAATTTTAATTTCCTATCACTAGAATTAATTTTCTGAGTAAACTTTCACTGAGAAGCATGATGTAACAAGACAGCAATTATCAAGTGCAATGAGAACAAAATTCATCATAAAGAATCTGCAGGGAGCTGCCACACTATCAGTGAACCTGTGTTTCAATGAAAGTGTTTAATATATCACAGGAATTCTTCTGTCACTAAATGGCTCTCACAGAATGAAGAGCTAGAAATTAGAGGAGCCTCAGCTGCACCAAGCTCACTGATGAGTCACATGCACTGGAATTCATATCAGTCTCTCATGGATGCTGCAGCAGGGAAGTGATGCTCTAAGCGCCTGCGGTGCGCTACAGTCATGGGTGCTGCACAAACATCAAGGGGAACGACAGGAAAAGCCAGCCTGGATTGTACAGTGTTTAAATCATATCACATGCACAGTACCAGACTGTGCCACGAGCATGCCTTTGGTGACAGCACAATACTAATGACTTCCTGAATACCTGACAAGTTATGCTAAAAAAAAAAAAAAATAGGAGACACAGCAAAATTCAGTGCTGAAGCAAGTCCTGAGCACTAGTTCTGCATGAGTGTTCCAAGCACTCTGCACAGACCGATACCTTGAAAGATTTGTTTACAGATTACTTGTCTGTAGGCCACTAAGCAGGAAATCAGTTGCCATTAATCAATCCCCTTTGGGATATTTTTTATACAAGCAGAGATGCCTGATGCTGGTTATGTGATTATTACTATAGTAGAAATACCATCCTGTGATGGTCAAAAGCCATAGCTGTGAGATGGCCTAGAGGATACAGCTGGACATAAGGGTACAAGCATTTCCTGAGAGTAGCACTGACCTAATAAAGCAATTTCATTGAATCTGTCAGCAAAGAACAGTAGAACAACGCTAAAAATGTAGTATGGAAACCAACAGTTGTTTTTAGAGAAGCTCAACATTGCAACTTAATTAGCTAATCAGATTCTTTTTTCTCTGTTAGTTTCCCTCCCAGAAAGCAGGCTCCGTGTTCTTACTAGCAATTACAGCACAGTGTGAAGTTACTATATTGATAATAACAAATTATTCAGCGTTACAACAGTAATTCAGTACACTTCCCAAGCAAATAACGCAACAGAAGTTTAAAATTACTTTGTATTTGCATAACTGGACCTCGTTCACCGACAAATTTGGACGCAGTGAATCAGATGCTTTGCACTCGGCATTGAGCGACGCATCCTGTGCTGCACACGCACAGAGCACAACCTACGGGAATGAGCTCACCACAAGGATGGCCATGGACAGCACGGAATGAGGCACTTCCAGCACAGCAGCTCGGCCTGAGCCAACTGTGATAATTGATAAGAGATTCGTATTAGTCATGAAAGTATTGGGGTTTGTATAAACCAGAATACTAAGGTCTGAAGTGACACTTGATAGAGGAAAAATGTGATTAAATCATTCTGTTTTAAAACCCCGTTATGAATATTATGTTTCCAAATAATTTGTATCTACTACCAGTTTGTAAAATCAGACTTCCTTCCAATAGTCCAATAGATTTTGCAAAATCAGACTTCCTGCCTTTGTTTTATCAATGACTATCTATCTACAAAGACCAGAATTTACCAATTTCTGGCAGTTTTATGTATCAAGACCAGATGCTTAATCTGCGGGACTGACTCTTAGAGACTTTCACACTTTGGCTACCACTGCTTACCTGGCAAAATTATGTCAGCAAGAAAACAAAAATTATTGATTACCACAAGAGACCACACTATAAGAAGCAGCTGCAAACAAAGATTCCGTGGAGCGAGCAGTGACCCCTCACGTGTCCCAAGTGCTGCTTTGCTCTGTATATATAAAACAAAACACTCTAAATTTTGCTACAAATTGAAACGTTCGTTTCTCATTTATAACACAGGTGTGACCCAAAGCATCACACAGCCATGGAGATCTGGCCCAAAGAAACACCTTCACCATCAGGGTCTGATTAAACCAGCAAAGAGAAAACTGGGCTCCATACTCCAGTTGAAGCTTAGGCAACTTAGACACATCTCCAAGGCCTCACGGGCCTCACGCTGTCCCCAGGGTGTCCCCTGACTCTGGCACGATCTGTGGCCCAGGACACCATTCCAGCCCCATGCAGGGCTCCCACAGCCCAGTCCTTCCCAGCCCTGGTGAGCACCAGGCAGCTCTCTTGCCAGCCCACTGGCCCAGGCTGGCCCCAAGGAGGCTCCAGGCCACGGAGCCCCTGGCCCACAGGAGCCCCACAGCCCCGACAGATATAAACTCCTTAAAATGCCACACATGCCACTTCTTTCCCTCTTCCCACCAGTTTCTCTGCCTTTTGTAACTGCTAGAGCTTGTCTTTCAGAACTGTAAGCTTCACACACTGGATTTTGCTCCATGGTCCTCCTCTGCATTGCACAGAGCGCTTTCATACTCTGTACCCGTTTATACTGAATGAATTCATGTGGTTTCCATAGTAGAGGAGGTATAATTATCTCTTCCACTCAGATAAGAAACCGAGGTGGTGATTAGGTGCCTATCTCAGTCACTAGAGAAGTCATCGTCAAAGTCAGGATGAAACCGTCTTCTTTGATCTTTTCACCCAGAAACCCTTGTTTAAAAATGTTTAAGATGTGCACAGATGCACATCTTGCTATAGAAAGTCATAGAACTACAGATCTCTAAACAAAAAGTTGAATGAAAAAGTCAATTTTATATTAGTGAACTCCTAAGTATTAAGGTTAGAAAACTCTTTCATTGTGTACATGTTCCTTATCCCCAATCTTTTTGTCAATAGATGTGATTGCTCATAATATATAAAAATAATTTTAAATTTCCTAACACTCAATGAAATAGTAGGCAATTTACTTAATTGAAGGAGAAAGGTAGCTTTTGTATTTTGAAAAGGTTATCATAACCTACAGTTCTTTTACTGTACTGACTTTTGGTTGCCAACAGAATAGAGCAGTAAAACATGACAAACCTATTCTGTGTTGGATTCTCTAAAGGCATTAAAGTCTGTAATACATTTGAATGGTTATATTTCTGTATTTATGCTACTTATTTCACCTCGATTAAAATCTCCCACCCATGTTATTTCTTAATTAAAATTTAAGTAAAACAATCATCCCCTGCCAAGTATGATTTGGAACAGACTCTCATGATCAGCCTAGCTCTTGCCATTATTGTAGCTATAATTAATATGCAGATTAGTTGCTGTTATGTAATATTTGTATTCAGTTGGGATATTTTATATTTTTCATCTACGTGGCTAGCTTTTTATCTTACTTAATTGGCAGTTAAGTATTAGGAAAAGTTTATCCCTAAGGCATTATGCAATTGTGCAGAGATCACTAAAGGAGGTTTATAAAGGCTGCTTTTTTTATACTAAACACAAAAGTCAGTCCTGCTATTAAGTGTATAGCCTTGTTTCATTGCCATTTCCTCATCTCAAAGCATTGAGTAACCAACACCAACACCTGAAAAAGGTGCTTAAAATAATAACCCGATAGTGACAATAGTAGCTTAATTATTTACAAGTTCAGTATTACAATTACCCACTCTGCTTACCAGTTTTCATTATTTTAATTACTTGATGACAGGCACATGCAGGTAGATTAAGGGAGAAGCAGAATAATGTGAAATATATATTTCCTGAATTAATAATGGAAAATGGAAAAGAGCATGATGAGAAGGCGTGTACAGGAATCAGTACTCTACAGTGTTCTACCAATGGTTTGATACAGACCTGGCCCAGAAACTTAAATGGTTTGTCTTCTAGTTTCAGCAATAAATATTGATTTAGATTACATAAATTATGGGATTCTTGAACACAGTCACTTTAAGAAAACGCTACTCAAAAAAGCAAAATGTTAAGAACAGTTACAAGTTTTCAAAATGTTGTCATGCCTGTTCCATTTAACCCCTAAAATATCTATACAAAAACAGACCACTACATGGACGCTTCATCCAACTCAGGACAACACAAAATCAGAAAATTGTTATGAAACCTTAAAACATAATCTAACAATAATTTATCTTCTTAAAAGCCCTAAAAACATAGGACATGATGACCAACAACCTGGAAAGTACCCTCTGATGTATGGTACTGAAAAAACTTAGTATCTTGTTAAAATATATTAAAAAACATATGAAATGGGTAGCCAATGTGAGGGGAAAAGTGTGGTGAAACAAAGAAAAGGATTTGATTATCCCTTTTATCTAACATGGAACTAGTTGAATATCACATAAAAGTCAATATCACATAAAAGTCTCACGTGCGATGAGATACAGAGCATTGAGTCATGCCAACACCACTCAAGAGAAAGTGGTATGCTCAATTTAAGCAGATGTTTCAAAACAGTAACAGCAATGAGGCAAACACAGTATTGAACTTTGAATTCCACCCTAAATAACACGAGATGAGAAAAGGCCTGTCAGAATAGCAGCCGCTCCTAGTTTAAAGCATGAAGTATTAATACAATAAGAAAATATAGTTTGAAGCAGTTAGGAAAGGGTTGCTTTAGTTAATGACGCCAGCAAATAGCAACATTAACAATTAAAAGCATTGCATTCCTAGAGCCTGGCAATTTATGAAATGTTTCATCAACAACACTACGATAATGGCAATTCTTAGAAATTAGGAATATATCTATAATTAATAAATAAAGAAATATGTATGTTCTTTTCCTTTTAATTCACCTGTATCTCCAAAGCCATGCTATGTGGAGAGAAAGTATTTTGCCTATGAGACTATTTCTCCTTTCTCTTGAACAAATGTCTAAAACACTACTTAAAATTACTAGACTTCTGTGAATAGAGTAATTTCACAATTATAAGCTGCAGCTGATTATAAGCTGCACATCTGGGTAGACCACGGGATTTGTCCATATATAAGTCACACCCAAATATAAGCCACTTTTTTTTTTTTTTTTTTTTTTTTTTTAAAGCTTGGATTCATGTGCGACAAAGTTACGAATTAATAACAGAATCACTTCCAGCGGGGTTTGGTGTCAGGTGCTCAAGTTGCAAACAGTTTTCAGACCAGAGAAGCCTTTAAAGGCAGCTTCAGGCGCCCTCCCCGGCCGGCTCTCACTTCCAGGTTGGCATTTCACTGGGATTTGTCCATAAATAAGCTGCATCTGATGATTAGCCGCACTACTGGAGTAGGCTGGATTCTTCAATGAAAAAGGTGTGGCTTATAATCATGAAATTACTGTAATTTAATTCCATGTCCTTCAATACATTCACTCACCACTATGACATCTCAAAATAGGGGTCTTAAATTTATATAAAACCACAACAGTATGCTGCATTCTCTGAAGCTAGGCAATGTACAGTGAACGTTAAGGCTTCAGGTACCTGCTGAATATATTGCCAAGGCAGATGCCTCCTGTCAGATATAGTTACCACCCATAGTCTCTCCCTTAATAGTTACTAAGTACCAGTTCACCCAGTACTGAAAACAAGCAAAACTGAAAAAAGGCCCTGCAGCGCTTCACCTTTCCTAGTGCAGGTTAGGAAACACAAGCTATCCCTGGAATATTAATTTAAAAAACAAATGAAAAATGAGAAATTAACAGCTTTATGGAGACTTCCAAACCTCTTGTAAGAGACTTGTAGGAAAGAGAAAGCCAAGGCTAAACTAACTTGATGTGAGATAAGAGGTACTTCTAAACTTGCCTATCCACAGCATTTCTTTGCATATTAGGTTACACTGACGTCAGTTATCATATTGTAGCTATGGTTTGACTTGTTTCAAAGGATTAATTATTGATATCCAGACAAACATTATTCCTTTCACTGAATAAAAGAACTAGAATGATCTATGGAAAATGCGGCTGATGAGATAACCAGCATTTTGCTCTCATAAAATATTCACAAGCCATATAAATTTGGTGTTTGCAAATTTGGAAGATTAAAAAAATAAGTCAAAAATAGAATACAAAGGATTTCTTATTAGATTGAGACCGATGTTATACTCCGTTTTCTGCATTCCTGATGGATTTCTGAGAAGCATCTTGCCAGTCCTTACAATCAGAGCCTTACTTTCTGTGCTGACAAGAAAACAATTTTTTTCCTCTTCTTGCAGTGACCAACTTCTCTATTGCCTTTGCAAGCCTTCAGCAATCCTCACAGACTTCACGTTCTGTGCCCTTCCTATTTCCAATATGGGTTAGTTCTATAAAATTCCCTTATCTCATCACTGCTTTTAACTGACAAAAATTGCTGCAGTAGAGGAATTAATTCTGAAACCTTGACCTGAGAGACAAGAGAAACTAGTAAAATACGGTGTTCCACCCATGATTCCACAAGTAGTACAAGTCTGCCAAATGAGGGGTTCCTGGCTATGGTTCTTAAGAATATCAAACAGCAGACACCTATGTTATCAGAAATCTGAAGAAACTACAAAAAGATTAATTTCAAATATTAAAAACTTCTACACATTAATGGAAGTGTTGTAAGTAGCATTTTCATGTGAAACAGTATTTCTATGTAACAGAAAGTGTCTGGCAGATTTCCACAGCAGCCTAAGAACTGAGAGACATGCTGGACATCACTGTTCTGTCATCAAATTTTGAAAGTCCTCATCCACCTTGCCTAATCACTTCATGTCCTCACCCTGCAGCTATAAAACAAGAGCAACAACAGTTTCTGTTGCACAGGGATCTTAAAAGATAAATGTATATAGGATTTAAGTGTCTGAGTACCACACAAAGACTGACAAAACACACCTAATCTAAGTGAAATCACAAAGTAAGACACACTAAAAACCTACTGGTAAAAATTGTTAGACCAGTTATATATGACAATTTAACACCTTAAGACAGATCTGTAAAAGAGAAGCAATAAAGAACTCCAGACAAGATAGGGGAATGAAGAAGGACAGAAAGTCATTGCAAACTTACACATGTTCAAATAGACAAACGGTTCTTTTCAAAAACATGACTGGCTCAATTTAGCAGGAGTTTATATCAATAGTTACGTAAGATTTCGCTAAAAGTTAAGAAGTTTGGGTGAATAATTTCATGTAAATTAATTGCTAAAAACAAGACTAAGTTTTCTTTTGTGGCTTCTGATTGGGTATCAGACCACACTGCTAGGAATAAATAACCTCTGAACTTGTCATAAGATTATGTAACAAGTGAAATTACTGTCTGCAATATATAAGTAAACAAAAAAATAGGACAAGTCAGTGATGTACAGGTAAAAGCATTCATTGAAAATATTTCACAAAATGTCAAACTAATACCTAGCCCATACATTTATTTTCCTTTTTTATAGTTAACAAAGCATTTCATATTAATTTCCTCTACTAAGACCAAATTATTATCATATTAAAATAGTCTCTGAAGGCCTTTTCAATTATAAAGTAGCAGACAAGGGCAAACAAGCATTTCACTGTATTAATGGAGGCACCACATTTAAATGAAATGACACATTTCATTATTCTTTGGTCCCTATGCGCTACAGAAATTTGTATATTAAGCAAATCAGACAATTACCATGTAAGGCATTAATTAGTGTTTAACTGTATTTTCTGTGGTTCAAGCCTTATATTGAGATCATCCTTTCAAAATAAATTTCCAAAATTCTTTTAAGTAGATTAGCCTTAAATATGACAGAAACTAAACTTGCAAAAATATACGAAGCAATTTTAGATGGGACTGAGTTATTGAAGATATACAAATAGAAAAGCACTGTTTTGTTTCTTCCCACCTAACGGAAGGCAAATCAAAGTAAGCATACAGCTGAGAATAAAATTGATACAGTTGTCATGAAATGAAAACTGCCAAATTACCTATATCCTATTGAGTGAGAAATATCTGTCATAGATGACAAAACACTTTCAACCTTTATCCAAAAGTCTCAAAGTGCTTCATAAATGGGAGAAAACAGTCTCAAAAATAAGAAAGAAGTAAGAAACAGTGGGGAAATTACCTAACTTGTTTATCTTGATTACAGGAAGTACTCTAGTTGATTGCTTGCAATTTTGTTGTTGTTGTTAACATTAAGTAATACTCAGTTCCATCATTTTCAGTCATTACCTCTTGGCACATTTTTTCTACAACCATGAAAGCAGGAAATGGAAAAGTAACATTTTTTTTTTTTAATTTTAAGAGAAGTATTACTAGTAAATCTTTTCTGATCTACAGTATCTAGATTACAAGAGTAGTTTTTACAAAATAATTAAGTGATAGATCCAGCAATTTTCCTACTGAAATAACTATTCACTGCCAGGAATATTCAAATAAGTCATTAAAATGTTCCAAAAGTAGAAAGCTTATTTCACTAAAAGATATACTCAAGCATCATTTACAAAATAAGTATCAAACTGCTTTGTCAGTGCAAACTTCACAGTATCTTTTCAGTTGTGTGCTTCTCTCCATCCTGCTCAATCACAGAAGGGAGGTTTGTACCTATTAGCAAACAGCAAATTGCATTAATTCCATAATCCTCTCCAAATGTGCTATCAGACCTACTCAAGAGAAGGAGATCTAGACTGAGCTGCAGAAGCAAATTTTTCCCCTCTTCTGTGAAATACAGAATAGCAAGGCAGCTATCACCTATGACTGAAACTCATGCCCAAAATCACATTTCTACTGCCCAAAAATCACAAAGAATCATAGATTAGAAAAGGCAGTGCCCAGCTTAAAGCACAAGGCACTATAAGCGACTTCAAAACAGGAATTTTCGTCCTTACATAAAAGGAATTAACCCCTCATTTCTTAGGTGAAATAACAGGTTTTCACCTCAAAAACTTGCTGCCAGGAAATTGACAACTTCATTTGATTCAAATCAAACATTTTTCATATGAAAGGGATGGGCTTAAACATTTGCACTTTCTTTATATGTAAAATAGCAAATTATCAATATTTTACAGAAATATTGGCAATCTTCAACCCTGACCCTCAAGTAGAGTTTATTTACATATACATTTTTATAAACAGATCTGTGATTTTTCAGAAGGTTTTAAAGATTACAGAATAAAGATGAAGGAGAAAAGCAGTTTGACAAAAATAACTGAGAGACACACAAATTTAACAGGTTGGCAATAACATAAAACACACATATAACAATAACTTGAAGAATGTCAGAGAAGAATTTGTCATCTGCCAAATTCAATAAAAGAGTAATCTCCAAGGTCTTTTTGATTCAGAGGTAGTATATAACGTTTATTCTCATTATATTAAAATCATAAAGGAAAGCACATTGAATTAAAGACAGCTCTCTGAAGGATATAAAGCCATATCTAAGCCAATCCTGATGCAGGAAAATAAGTTTCATTATGCAGGACATAAATATTTGAAGAGTAGCATATCAGTCAATAAGAAATTAGAACTATTTACTGGCACTCAACACTTCTCACTCAGAGATTACAGAGTGCCAAGCAATTTTCAGACTGCAACATCTTGGTGCTGGAGGGAGTCAGAGAGCACACAAATGTGCAGGAATCTGGAGCAAAGATATACGCTCTGCTTCTCAAAATAGTGAAAATGCAGATTTACTTGCCATTTTTCTTAATGATTACTTTGAAATAATTTTATTAGACTCAGCATTTCCCTCTAAAAGAGGAATGTATAAGTGATATTATTTAATGAAATAGATGTGACATTATTTATTACCCACTGCTATGGAAACAATTTTGTGTAATGTCAATCTCATTACTCCCTTGCATAAACAGCAGACAAAAGTTTTTAATCTACAAGGAATTTTTATTCTTTCCAGTTAAATTTATTTTAGGTAGCTTTTATTACTTTGGTTCACTTTCTAGACACTAACTATCAGTATCCAAATTATCCAATACCAACATTCATAGGCTACAAATACAGTACCTGATGTATTTATGGTACAAGGAAACACACAGTTACTCCAAGTTTACAGATACTGACTGAAATCTAAGGGAGAGAGAAGAGGACTGATACATTTCTGCCTGACTTGCATATTGCATCCCCATTAATTGTTACTTATGCTACATAGAATGAGAACAAGCTCAGTGAATTCTCTTGAACTTCATCACCTTAAATAACAGGAACAATTTAAAGCAGCACAGAGATTATCGTCTGCTCTTGTGCACTGCCAGGAACTGGTGCATGACTTTGACATTGAACATCGCCTTTTTAAGCAATCAGAAGTTGCACTAGTGGAAAATAAAGATACATGGTGTCCATTCCTGGCTCTCATAATGCATCCTGTCCAAGGCAGGATTGAATCTGTCTGTACCCAAACCTGCAGGTGAAGCTCCTGCTCCAATAGGTCATTTTCTAAATGGAAACAGCAACTCTTGGAAGCTCCTCAGAGTTGCATTAGCAGCAGAGGCCAGTGAGGTGCTTAAAGGCAGTCATTGTCCTGTCTCATGAGTCTGCAGTTTTTGGTTTCAAAATTTATCGAACCAGCAGATCCAGCATATGTTACAAAAATATGTTACCTCTGAACACTCACTCTGCCTATAAATTATGCATGATACAGCAGACAGTTATTGTCACCTGAGCAGAAAAGGTAATGAACAGAGGTGAGAGGATAGGTCAATTTAAATTTCTAGCTCTTTTTGTAAGATTAAATCGGAATAAAAAGAAAGTGTAACTATTGTTAAATCATCTAAAAGTATTGAGCTTTAATTTGCTTGACCTTCATCAGAGCAGAAGTTGATAATAACAGGTAATAAAGTTAAGGTTACTATGGAAATTTCAATCTTGAATGCTCTTTCCCTATATCTTGTAATTCTGTGGTAATGTGTTAACATTATTACAGGGCCAAGAATGTAATTTTTTCTTTTAACTTTTATATTAACGATTTTGATAAAGATTTTGTAGCAGCATAAAGATTGAACCCTTCATCAAAGAAGTTGTCACACTTCACACTCTTCACAAGATGTGTTTTACTGAACCTACTCATCAGCTTGAAACTTGAGACTTTCTCCATTTACCATGCTGCATAATTACCTCACACAGCTTTTCAAGATGCAGGTGCCCCCCCTCCCCAATTTATCTGTGAATGAGATTCATTGACAATCCTATGCAAGTATCACATGACATTAAAAATTTCACCTTAACTACTTCTTAAAAGAAGAAAGGGCTTAATTAAGCCTTGGAGGAAAAAAAAAAAGAAAAAGTAATGATTCATACATTTCATACATCAGTAATTCACATCTTCCAAATATCTGATTCTAGTTTATTCAGCAACAAGACATTGAAGTAATACATGTAACTAGGGGATGCATTTGAGAAATAAATAATATCTCTGCATTTCAGATTCAGCTGAAAGAAATTGGGGATGGGGAGGAAGGCATGAACTGTAAGATCAGCTCTTTTTTTTTTTTTTTTTTTTTTTTTTGATTTTACAAGTATGGCTTTTATCCTCCTTGAAGTAGTTCAACAAGGAAAATAGGATCTGCACGTTACAAAAGCAGAAGTCTAATCTATCACGAATCTCATTTTGCCTGCAGATCTACTACTCTAAGAAAAGTATTCAAGGACGTTTCTCTTCCTGGTCACTTTTTAAGTCCTCACTGGTATCATGGGATGCACCATGCATAATTCAAATGCTTCAATTATTAACACCTGCGAAGTGCCCAATAAACTAAAAGTGATGTGCAGTTTTTACCTGATGCCCACGTTGGCAACCACCATTGCCTAGAAGCATCTATTGGCCCTCATCCCAGCTTGCAAAAGATTTCTGCTGAATAAAATGAACTTCCAGTGAAGGAAGCTTCTTCCTTAAGACTTTCATATTTCAGATTTGTATACCATGGTGTTTAAAGAAAATTTTACTTCAAATATATTTTGAAGGGCTCTCCATGGAAACAAAGTCTCCTTGTTATTGATTGGGTCAACAGTAAGAGCTTTGAAAATTCAAATGGAAAATTGTTACCTTCATTGACTTTTCACTTTTTATGGGATTCAAAAATTATTAAACCATTCAACTTCCTCTAAAAACCCACTGCTATTGTCTAAAAAATTAAGTTGCAATCCCTCAGATCCACAGAAATCTTTTCCTATACTGATTTCTTCTCATACAGATTACCACAAGAGTAACAGAAAACTATAAGCATACTTTAATCTCTACTAATATTTTATAAATAAAAGCATGTTTTACACAAAGTTCTAAACACACACAACAAAGGCTGGGGTGGAAAAAGAAAACCCACACAGCAAAACAAAACAAAAGAGCTATTTTCTATCAGCTTTTTTTAATATAGCTATTTGCTTCATCCATCACACACACCAACAAATCTACACAACTCTAGTGCTTCTACAGGTCACAAAGTGATCTCTGTGAGGTACTGTTTAAGTACACACCACCTCATTAATTCTCCTGCTCTACGATCTCCACCAACATCTTCACAGGTCTGGTGGTAATGCAGTCTCCTTATCTCTCAACCAATTTAAGAAAACAGACACAACTGAAACAAAGAGAGAGAGAAGCACTGTGCCCTCATACTCTGCTCTTACCAGAAAGGTTCTGTGTATGTTTCCCATTACAATCAGCCACGCTAGCCAGCAGCATGGGAAAGCAAACCCTGTGAAAGCCACTAATGTCTTTCTTTAAGCATAGTACCCATCAGAAGGGCTGTCAGGCACTGGCACAGGTTGCCCAGAGACATTCTGGCTGTCCCATCTCTGGAAGTGTTCAAGACCAGGCTGGATAGAGCTTTGAACAATCTGGTCTATTGGAAAGTGTCCCTGTCCATTGTGGGGAAACTGGAATGAGATGATCCTTAAGGCCCCTTCCAACCCATTCTTGATATGATTCTATGATTTTACTATCCATTTCTCTGGATAGTACCATCTCATAGGGATCATAAGATTGTGGAGCATCATGTAAAACTAAGTTCACAATGACAGCACACTGTCCAGAGCTATGGAAGTGCAGTATGAAGCAGCACTTCCTCTGCCAGGGTCTGAGCTGCAGGCAAATTGAATATGAACAACAATGTGCTCTGGCAGCCAAAGGGATGTTTATCCTACCACAGTAGGGATTGAGTAAAGAGCCTCTGAGCTTACAATTAGTTCAGTAGAAGGGGTCTGGTGGTAAAGAAGAATATGTTGAGAGAAAAGATTTATCACCTAAGCCATTTTTACAGGAGATAGGGAGGCATCATCCTTCTTAATTAAGGATCGGGGTCTTGAGGTCTCCTTCCCTTCCACTCCCTTCAAACACTTTGGTCATTCCATATCTGCAAGTCTGGCTTAAAGTCTCCAATTCTTTCAGAGCACCTTCTACTAGTATCATCAATTGTGGTAGTACTGAGTAGTGAAAATATGATCAACATCTGCACACTGGATGAAACCCTGCCAGCCTCCTAGGGTGACAACAGATGTTTTTGTTAGTTCTCATGTCTTATAAGAGCCATCACTAACCAAGGGACAGAGTCAAAAACTGAAAGTAACACTGACAGCTGGAATAATTCTATGGTCCACTGGCCACTGAGGCACTATTTAACCAAATAATTCATCATAGGAGTAAACACATCAAATTACCAAAATGGTTGCACAGCCTTTCATCATGCCAGAAAGACTTTTCTGCTACAACAAAATAAAAACATGATTCTAATTAAAAAAATACCATTAGGCCGGGTCTAAATCCTATAGTGCGTGGCTATACTGTAACTGGGACAATGGAATAATAAAAGCGACCACAGAGTACTCAAGCTTCAGAAAGAGGATAAGAGTTCACTGTTTTGAGCATTTAACTGTAAAAGCAAGCATATGGGAATTGCTTAAACAAATGACAGTCTCAAATATGGCAGGAAGACTGGAGGAAAACAGAATTAATCAAGCCCCACAAATTCATGCTTGAAGTAGGGCAAGTTTCCCATCCTAAGTGAGATTGTTAACTGCATTACATGAGTCACTTCATCTTGTAGGAAAAGAGGTATGAATACAAATCTTGTTCTTGGCAACCAAATTAGTGCAAAGGCCACACTGACAATTAACTCATATCAAGAAAGGGGCCAATTTCTTGCAAAGATTATACAGAGCTGTTGACAATAAATTCTACTTTATTAGAATAGAGCTTTGAGAGCTTGCTTTCTCCTGTCCTAAGACACCCAGCATCCCAGTGATGGTGGCATCACTGCCTTGCTGTGCTCCAGACCCTGGAGCTCAAAAGAATGTTTTATTTCATTACTCAGACACCTAGCAACAGTTATATTTAATAAAGAGATCATCAATCATCTAAAAAAATACATTTTAAAAAATGCATGATTTTCTGCTGTGCTCTGCACTCCCTGTAATCAGAGTGTTCTGCTGGAATCTAAGTGGGGGAAATTTTTCATCAACACTGGCATATCAATTATGAGAATGTCAACCCTGCTGGATGCCAGATTCAAACTGTTGTTAGGTAGGCTGTTTATGAGATGGCTGCAGCAAAACAGCAGAAAAGTATAAAAACAAATTGAATACTTAACAGAGAAAAAGTAATGATAGAATTATATACTTGAATGCAAATCCCAACTCACTGTAATAAAATTCTTCCCTCATTCCCTCAGTGTGAGTTTGGGGTTTTGTTTTGTTGGGGTTTTTCTTGTTCTTGTTTGTTTGTTTTACAATTAACTCACTCTCTTATATACACATACTCTCCCTCCAGGATACTCTCTAGGCTTAGGACAAGATTCCAGCATAGACACACTTGATACTAGAGCTGAGCTGCTGGAGAGACAAAAGAGCTGTTTGAGGGCCTCTCCACTTACCAGACTACATTAATATTCATGTTGTGACAAAACTATCCCAGAAAACAATTTTGTTCCTGCTATCAGTATTTTTACCCAAATGTGTTCAGACAGCCAAAAAATTTCCACCACTGGTAACTCTGAATCTTTCCCAAACTCCTCTGAATCTATAAATTCTGCAGAGGTTCCTGAAGATTGAAAAACAAGGGCTTTCCTTTTTATGAACACATGCAGACTTATCTCTAGAACACAGAGCCTATACTTCTTCCTCTTCCTATGTGTCTTTGCAACCTAAACATAGCTTGTAGAGCAACAAATGGTCCAGACAGTCTAATAATCAAAGTTATAGGCCTTATTATTAGAATATACAGGGTAGCAACCTAGGTACTGGCAGAACAAAACCAGGAGGATTTTGGCTGGTTAGCTTGAGGGGTTTTTGTTGTTGTTGTTGTTTTTTTTTAACTTAAAGAAATGCCAAGTCAGTGACCTAAACAATAAAGTTGTATTGATTCACAAGAATCAATAAGGATCTGGGCCAGAAGCTATAAGCACACATTCCCACTGGAACAGGACAAAACATAGGGCTGTATAAATTATTCCATATGGTGGGGGCTTTCTGCTGGAGTGTTGGTTGCGGGGCGGGCGGGTGGCGTTTGGTATTTGGTTTTGCTTTTTTTTTTTTATAATTGTTTTTGATTGCTTGGGATTTTTTTCAGTCAGCAATGGACAGTAGAAGAAGATGCACAGTCTGCTTCCTGGGCACAAATGAACTGACAAATTAATATCCCCAGGATTAGGGGTTAAAGGAAAGAGTTAAGGGTTAAGGACTGATTCTCCTGTTTATCTAGCAGAAATAAAGGTAAACTTTTTCTTCTTAGCTTGGGTAAATCTGTTTCCCTCTCAAGTCAAGTCCCTATAATTCCCCTTGAGTATTGTGCCATGACTTCTCCATTTTCTGGTAATTTAAAACTACAAGCTGTGGCTCATGTATTGCATCCCCTGTATTGATTCACACTCTAGGACTTTATAGACATTTTTTACATGTAATATTAATGTTAAGTGTTCAATTAAGTAAGAAAAAATTTACGCATAACAGCCTTTATGATTATTTCATATACAAAGTTTTAAACCCGATTTAACCACAAACACACGTGCATTTTAACTTCAAAATTAAAAACCAAACATATTCTATAGGCTTCTAGTTAGTAAATGCTCTACACCACTAACAAGATTTACTTGTTTCACTGAAAAGTTTCTGCTCACTATAACAGGGCTGCAAATAGGAAAACTAGTTTTAATATCACTTTCTCTTTTTTTGGCAATACTAAGAAAATCATATTAGGTTTGCCTAGCTGTATTTGTTTCTAGCATATACGTCTGCTTTGGGTTAAGTTCCCTTCCAACCCAAACCACTTTATGATTCTTTGAAAAAAATATTTCAGAAGAGATATGATACTACTGTCAAAATAGCTAACAATTTAAGACTTCTGTTCCACTAAACTAGTCAGCACCAAAGCAAAAGAATTCCACATTCTAAACACTTTCATGTCTGAGTCAAAGGGAGCAAATCAGGTTCTCTCTCAAGTAGTAGTTCATCGAGTGTAATAAAAAGCATTATTCATTGCCTCCTTGCTGAATAGTCTCTTAAAATGGTAACACATACTATACCAATACACACAAACTTCTCATGCACAAACCCACCAAAGTACATACAGCCAATTAACACATAAAAAATACTCAAATCTAGCTCAGAAACAATTTTTTAAATTAGACACGCTTTATTTCTTTCTTAATTGAACCCATTTTTTAAAAAAACTAATTGAGATCTAGCATCAACAGTATCTGTTACATTACTTTGATGTGGTCAGTTGAGTTGGGTTTGGATTTAGTTGTTCAAAATCCAAAGGAAAACACTTGAGAATTTATATTAAAATTAAGAGGACTTTAGTATGATAGATGCAATGAGAAAAAAATTTCTTTCCTACTTAAAACCAATATTACTGCATAGTATCAAGACTTTTTATAGCCTTCTACTTTACGTAATTGCCTTCCCCAGCTAGAAACAGGCAATCAGAACAACTGGAGAGATTTTTGTGATAAATCTCATCTTTTGTTTGATGAGAAAAACCAGGATTCTGTAAAGTTTTTAAGAGGAATGGGAACAGCAGCCCTGAGAACCAGAAACATACATCTTGATCAATGCAGAATATTTTCTCTAACCTCTTAGCACAGGTTTCTCTCATCTGAGATGCCTAATCTTTTATGTGCTAATTTCATTTAACTTTTCTAAAAACAGAAAACAATGATCTGTAGGCAAATCAAGTTTAAATACATACTATTCTGTTTCAATTCAAGTTTAGTTTTCTATATGTGGGAAGTTGCATTCAGACCAAATAAAAATAGTCATTTGCGAATTCATCATAGGTCACATAACTGAAGAAGCTAAATAACAGTACAATTTAGACTTTTTTATATAAATAAAAATACAACCAGACATATTCCGTGTCAATGAAGATGTGTGTATACATCTCATCCTTATCTAGAAATAAAAAACCTACAAATATTTCTCTGATGTGCACAAAAAAATCCAAATTATAACATCACATAATAAAGGAAAACGCGCTACTGAAAGTAAAACAAATAGAAAGAAAAATTATTTCCTCATATACACTGAGCAAAGGGATAATAGCAAAAATATAATAATATATAAGAGTTATATTTTGAAAAATAAACATTTTATTTTTGCTGCTCTGTAGCAAACACCTTGAAGCCAGCAAGAGGTCACTCAGAATCAGATCTGGATGCTGTTAGACAAGTAGTAAACATACAAGTGTCTACATATTACAGCATTCCCCCTCAAACTGAAATTACTGTATTAACCCTGTGAATAAACATAACCTACATTAACCTCTTTACTATTAACTGAATACCAAAAATCCTTCATTTTCATTCAGTTCCTTCTCTCAAAACAATGATTCTGTAAAATTGGAATTTGCCTTTTTCACACAGCAAAATCTAATACAATTTGGGAGTTCTACTCCATTCTACCACCAAGGAATACTTGGAGGCTAGAAAGGTAAAAACCAAAGGGACAAAGTGCCTTCCTTAAAAATGAAGTAGAATTTTAGAGCTTATGATGACAACCTGACAAACTCAACTCATTTGCACTCTTATGGTCTCAAACTGAAAAGTTTTCATACTGTGATCATTACTTATTTGAAATCAGATTATCTGTTTTAAGTTACAGCGCTAACAGAAGGAACAGTCTTCCTCTCTCATGTGGTGTATATAAGCAGAATATTTTGCCTTGCTAAATAAACCATGCTAAATAAACCTTGCTAAATTAACAAACTTAATTCTGAGAAACCTTTTGTGTGTCCTTTAGGTAATTTTTCAAAATTACCTCATATTACTTTGTGTATACATAAAATTTCTTACTTATAGTCTGGATCCTTTGACAATTCCCTATTCTAATTAGTTTCCATTGGGGTAGAAAACATAGTGCTTCTCAGGATGGTAAATTTAGCATATGTCCTCATTTTTCTCCCTTTCACTACATGGAAAGGGTCATAAAATCCAGGGTATCTCCTAACCAAGTTTTGGCAGTGCTTTTTTAAGACTGTGTCTCATCATAAAATCTCTTGCAATGAAGTCGCCATTTAGAAGGCACATTGTCAATTTAATTCTTCGATTAACTCCTTGGGTCTGCCACCACCAACTCAATCTTGGAATGTAATAGAATAAGAGCAGATGGGCAGCTCCCAAATACATAAGTGCATAAACCAGGGAGGCAGCTTTATCCACATGTGCTAGTCTTCTAAGATCAAGAAAACATTGTTCTTGTTATGAGAAGATCCATTTTCACCTGAATAACATTTTTTAGGACAGCTGCATCTAAAATATTCTCAGTCAAAAGAGAAACTGCTACTTCAGCTGATGTTTAAGAAACTCCTGCATACAGCAGTTACAATCTATCTGGATTCCTGCCTGCCATACCAAGGACTACACATTACACTTTTTCTATCCAAAGAAATGATATTACAGCCTGTAAGGAAAGTACAGTAATTTCACAATTATAAGCCGCA
>VRYO01001366.1:13963727-13974321 GCA_009812075.1 Sialia sialis
AATTCAGCCTTGTGGATAATGGAAAGAAAATTTTACATTCCAAACATAACTTTAGTTTGGCATATAGAGGTTTAGGAAGCAGAAGCTAATAATTCAGAATACTGAGTACTACAATACTTCAGAGACTCATTGTACATATGAAAGCAGAATCTCAGTTGAAGACTAACCCACTGGCTGAGAACTATCCAAAAATAGTTTGTTTTATTCTTTATGCTATCCTAGAAAGTAAGAAGTGAACATGAGACTGAAGATAATCAGGAACAGGCTGCTATGATTCCTGAACAGTCAGATCAATTTATGCCTCCGTTCGCTAAAATCAAGCATTTAACAGGGTAAACAATCACTATTACCCAATACTGCACCCAGTGAAGCATGATAATCACTGGATTGCAAGAACAAAGGTAATATGCCCAGTCCTTAACACAATGCCAAGGAAGTACTCCATCACAGAAAACAAAAATCTCCTTGAGCATTTCTGAAGCATTACTCCAGAGTTCAAGCAGCAGTGAAAAGTTCTTTAACAGCTACGAAGTTGAAAGCAACAAATAATAAGCTACATGGAAAATTTCCAACACTCTTTTGATAGCAATTCATTTATTATTTAGCAGCAACACTTTTGAAATGTATGTTTCTTAAAAAGAGAAGGCTGTTCCTGGAAGCACTACTACTGAGCATTTTCACATTTTTTAAATCAACATACCATGGGAAACAGCTCTATGAACACCAAATTATATACATGTTTAAATTCTTATTGTGTCAGTTAGGACTCATTACAATTTTTTAAACAATATTCAAATAGTATTTATAATTTTTTCTAATTTTGGGGGTTTCACTGTTTTTTGGTTGGCTTGTTGTTTATTTGGGAGGTTATTTTTGTTTTGGGTTTTTCTGCTTCTGATTAAGTTAACAATACAATGTATCTATATCAGACTGAATTTAGATGCTGAGGTTTGGTTCACTGAACTCAAATAGTACTCATTCAATACTTTAAAAATTAATGAATAAAAATATTTGGGGGGGATTTTCTGGTTTTTTTGTTGATTTTCTTTTCCTTTGCAGCTAGCATTGCAGTTCCACTTAATGACAGCTACTCAGTTGTAAGACAAATAATTTATAAAAACACTGAAGAGCCATTTCAATACATGTTTTATTAAGACAAACAACTAGTTTGAATTTTATTCTTTAAAATGACACAAGAGATTTCCACAACATAGAAAATTCTCTCACAGATTAGTTTTATATTCTTCTGCCCTTTTAGAAACACTTCTGAATTATATTTCATATCTGTATTTTCTAACCATAAAGTCAACAACATACAGCTCAGAGATCATAATTCTTCAGCCTTTCTTATTCCTTTTTTCTATATATATACTGGAAAGAGAAATTATGCTATTTTGGAACTCATTGAATAAATAGAGCAGTGATTGTGATTCTACTTAATTTTCCCTCTGCTGAGAAAACAGCGACCTACTGTGAAACAAACAAACAAAAAACCCAGCCAAATGCACCTATTCCTGAAAGTTCCCTCTTCTATAATTAGCTGTACCTTGAATTCCTTCTGAATATATTTCCATATCAAGGAACATTTCTGTAGTAAAGTATGTACATACAAAATTTGTTACCATTTTAAATTATCCCAACAACTGTGACAAATTACTGTATCATACAATGTAGTTATAGTTGTTAAACTATCACTTGACTAAGTGCTTAAAAATCTACCAGAACAATTCTAACCTCCCTTAAAATGTGATCAGAATTATTTCAACAGGAACATAAGCTAAAGGTTATAGGAAGCTTCACCTGAAAAACAGTGAAATATGGTACAGTGAAGTAAAAGTACAGTATAGTGATATGAAAATTTATAAATACTCATCCACCAGAAAAATAATTCTTATTTAGTCTTACATAAAGAAATAATTAAAATCCTTCATGTAGGATGAGCAAAAACCCCGAGACTAAAACAGCTGGATTTTATTGATTAAGCAATAACATGTCTTCTATCCACCTTTACTTTCCTTAGATAACAGATTTCCTATGATAACTGAAGGCAGACATGCAGAAGAGGGCAGAAAAGAAGCAATTTCCTACTCATTCTGATTGCAACCCTTCAGGATTTGGTTTGGGTAGCAAAGAAAATTTTGGTCTGAATGTCTCAAGCAGTTGTATATCACTGATAAAGTTCCTGCATTCCTTTAGCCTGAATAATGGAAAACAAAAATTTCTCCTCTCACACATGGGAATGCAAGTGTCTATGAATCACCTACAAAATACAACTTTCTGAAAAGCCTCTTAAATTCAGAAAGATTAAATTTTGTTTTTGAAATGTTAATATCACTTATCTTTGACCTGAACTTCATCTTGGATAATTTCTACATTTATATCAACCTTTACAACTAGAACATCAGTCATAAAAATTAAATGGTTTTGGTCACCACATAGATTCACTGAGAAAAACTGAAGTTTGCTGCTTTGGATCTGTTTGGGTTCAGTAAGACACTGAACAAGCTATGGAAGAGAAATCAGCCCTGAGTTGTTTACTGAAGAGCAACTACATAGGTCTCACAAAAATCATTCACATTGCAAACAGCTGAAGGTCTGGAAAGGAAAAGGAGGGACAATTATATATGCCAGCTTTCCTAAAATATTCTTCCATAGGCACACTTTCTTGGCTACCATTTGCAAAAGAACATTTGGCTATATTTATCTTTGATACAAAGCTGTTTATTATGTTCTTAATTCATAAAAGGTAATTATTTACTTTGATTGGCCTTGGTTTAACTACTCAAAAGAAAAAAGCAAGGCAAACAAGTCCTCAAAAGTAAATGCTTTAAATCAGTACAGCTAGAAGAGTTACAGTCATTTGTCACAACAAATAAAAGTTTTGTGCCATGAATTGCAAGTTACAGGCCATGTCAAGGAATATCCTCCTTGTATGATCAAGTTTACAGGTAGAAGAAAAAGAAAAAGAAAAAATCAGAAGAAAGCTGGTAACAAAATAAAGCCCATACACATTTGTGTTTTGATTGTTGTCACATTTGCTTCGCTATAACACCTTGGGAAAAAAGATACAGAATGGAAACACCTATACCTGATTGCTTTAAGAAGTCACATGAAAAGTGCATTAAATCTGGTGTTCTTTTTTTTCATTTGCTTCCTGTGTTCCTTTTTTAAATTACCTTTAGACAAACATCAGGGGAAACATTCTCTAGTTCTGGTTTTAAAAGGCTGAAATAGAAAGTGTAATTCTGTAATTGAGGGACAGCTGGCTGTTAACCATGATATGCCAGATGAAGTTGCTTTCCACTGGAATTTGTGGCTACTGCTGATTATAGGTTAAACTCCTAGAATTAAAACCCCATTCATAAGGATTTGAAAGGCAGAGCTTAAGACTTGCATTCCATATGTGCTTGTTCTCACAGAAGAGTGGATGCTGCTCTGTAACTGGCCACAAGAGCAAACAAACAGCACAAAAACATGGCCACAGGGAACATCCTTAAACTATAAATAAATGCTATTAACTGAGGTCCAGTGCATGCTGTGCACCTTATTACAGCCTAGCCAAATGACTGTGCCTGGAAAAATGCCGAAAGCCTTAAGATTTCCTTGTTTGATATATGACATCTGAGCAATACAATGATTTCTTAGGCAATTTCTACGCCACAGACCATAATTTATAGAGCCACATCTATAAATGGTTGTGCAATTTTTTGAAAATGGCATTTTGTTTATCTGTCATTGCAATTTTCTGTTGATTTAATGTTATCAGGAGGCCTAGAAAGAATAAAGGACTGAAACTGGAGTTTTTAATATACGTTGATACTTCATAAAATCTAACACTACCTAAGAAGAGCATATATGTAGTTCCCAGTGTAAATAATCATAAACTATGCTCCCACTTCTTAAAGGCACTAAAATCCAATCCTGACCTACATGCACTGCTCACGAGCTTTGGTCTTCAACTCAGAACTAAATTTCTGAATGGTTCTCTCCCACACATCCACAAATGAAGATCTATATTGGAGTACGAAGTCCCAACTGATTTTCACAGGAGTTAATCCATTTTGGTCTGCAATACAGAAGCACAAGTTTACCCTTCACTGCAGATGCTCCATGCACCATATTGCCCACCAAAGTTACAAGGCTGAATTGCTGCTGCAGGCTAGAATAATACTTTTTCAGCAAATGAGTTTTGTTTACTGCCTCTGCTGCTCAGTGAGTTAAAAACCATCAAGTTTGGAGCTGAAAATGCAATGGAATCAGTAGATAAACTGTGGATCTGTGCAGCTAATTGTTTTGCTTTTGGCTATGGCATATGTATTACTTGATTGCCAATTTCACGCTCTGATACTGCTTCTTTATAGCAGCAGATGAAACTGAAGCCCAAGTACTCTGTTCAAAAAGGCTGATAAATATGTATTCCGCCCCTTTGCAATGTTTGACACACTCCTCACCCATTGTTATGCTTCCCTTTTATGAAGTGCAAAACAGGCCCCTATTTCAGCTCTTAGTCTTGCCACTGTCAAATCCAATTTATATATGCTCTTGGCTTAATCAGTATGCCAAAAGGAATTTTAATTTTCCTGTTTACAGAAATCCTCTTGTAATTTGTTGTGTCTGTAGAGCGTTTAGGTTTGAGGTGGGGGTTCACATTGCCGTGCAATTCTAAAAAAAAAAATAAAAAAAAAAGTAAAAGAAGAACAGCACATTTCTCTGCAGATGGAGAAATAAGCACTGGAGAAATCATACTGCTCCACGTGCATGACTGAAGTTGCCAATTAAGGCTGAGATTCAGGAGCAGCAAGTATTGCTATTGTAGATAATTTAGCCCTTCCTGGCTCTAAGAACTGCCTGAGATGAAGATACAGCTCCACAGGACAGCCTGAGAAGTGGCTGAGAAAACTAAAGCTTTGGATGGGCCCTCTATTATTAGAACACATGGAAGTCAAAGCAAAGTTTCAATGTTACCTATGAAGGAAGTCAAAGGAGACAAAATATATTGAAATCTATGAAATTCATGATAATTACATAGTAGTGGATCAGACAACAACAATAATTTAAAAAAAAAAAAAAAAAAAGAAAGGTTGTGAAATCAAGAAAAAAATGGAACAAAGCCAAAAAGCATGTTTGAGGAGAAAATATCTACTGGTTTAATTCAAATACATATTTATCTTAACTAAAATATCTCCACGTTGTTTTTATTCCCTTATTGTAATATGATTCTATGTTCTTTCATCACCTATATACAAGGAACTACCTATAATATTTTCACTGTCAAAGAACCCATGACTTCTGCAAGCCAGTGTTTTTAAAATGGAAATGTCTCTCCTTTTTTCCCTTGGGTTTTTTTCAGATTGCTTTATTCTTAAGGAGGAGAGCTTTCTGCATAATTAAGGAGCATATCTAATAGCTAGAGTAAACAAGATGCAAAATGAGAAACAAAAAATTGGAAGAACCGAGGCACTCCAAGAATGAGAAGGCTTGGAACAAATAAGCCTTTGCTGTACTCGCACATGAAATCTAAGAAGTGAAAAAAAAACAAAAAAAACAACAAAAAAAACCCCAACAACTTACAAGTTCACACTAATTTGTGAATTTAGCAAGCATATCTATATGTATATACACATATACACACACGCATTCATATATATAGAAACAAACACACACACGACAGGCATTCAGTTTAGATCCTGGGCAACACAAATCTGGTTTCCTATAGAACAAATCATCATTGCCTAGCAACCAGAGCTATTTTTATGTCAAATTGTAATAATTAAACATTTCAGCTGTCTTTATGGAGATTCGGGGGTGGGGGAGATCACTTAAATCCTATATCTTCCCATTTGTCCCTCCAATACTCTGCCATTTGAACCTTCCAAACCCAAAAATCACTCCTTCACAGAAGTCAAGTTAGGACAGTTTCACCATATAAAGCACAAGTTGGAGGAAAATGGAGTGACAGTACAAGACACTTCAGCAAACACTCTTTTCATTCCATAGATCAATATGGCTTACTGTAATTTCTATTTCTTATTTTCAGAACTCTCTATAGGTTCTGATGCACTCATAAAAGGTCTGTGCAGTTAATACTGCCTAATAATGCATAGCACAATTGCTTTTTATTCTAAGGGCTGTCATAACAGTATAATCTTCAGCATAAAAAAGCATTTTACTGCACACTATAAACTGCTGTATTGCATTTTAATTACAAAATTCACCAGAAGAAATGAATGAATACTATTGTCCTGGGATTCTGTACATGAAGTTAACCAAAACTGAAATTCCCTTAAAGAATTGTAACACAAACATGATAGAGGAGGAGATGGGAGTTTAAAGCAAAAAAAAGTACGCTGCTTTCCAAAATTCAAAGCTTGTTTCTGTCTACAAATAAAAGCTAGATATACTGTGTGAAAATACCTTCCTTGTATATACATAAGGAAGATAAAGAAAGATGAGATATTAAAAGACTTCGTCTTGCACATTCAAACTAACTGGGCTATCATGAAGATAAGCACTCTCCCCTTCTTGTACATCAGACTTTCATAACCTTTCATCATGTTATATGGTTTACTTTCTGAAAAAATCAGAATCAATTTTAATTGAAAGTCAAAAATCTGATGCATCAACATCACACTGGAAGGTAAAAATGATGTCTGTATGGCAATTCTCTGATGAAAAATAACAAGAGCTCTTAACATTACGTAATCTGAAAATGCACAAGACAGAAATTCCTCAGAGAAAGATGAATCAAAAATACAGGCTTTACCTATAATTCTGCACAAATGATACATGGAATCAAGAAGCCTACAGAAACTTGCATCCAAACATTCTCCTGGCATGTTTACTGCTTCCCAAAAAATAATATGCTTTAATCACAGTGCTCCACTGCCTTCTGTACTCAGGTAAGGATGTGAAAACTAAAAAAATAGAATGTCAGAGATTCCTCTCAGATATTATTCCTGTTTTAGGAGCAAGAAAACAGGAATACCAGGGAGTTCAGACATTTCCCAAAGATACTGAATACAGGGCAACTGAATCCCAGTGCTGGGCTCCAAGAGGGGAAAGTAGCTAAACTGCACTAAGATGTGCTAAATTTCAAAAATGGGAGTGGTTAGAAGATTGCACGGACTAGAATCAAGAGAATTTGACTTAATTCCTTTCTTTCCTTTCAGTATGCTTGGAGATGAACCAAAAGGCAACTGCAGTGGTTTCTGAGCTATCTATCTAATGCACCAAGTAACCATAACAAAGAAAAAACTAACCAACTCCAAACCTTGATTTACTTAAATACTATGGAAGTCTGTAAAAGTTGCTTTCCTCTGTGGAGGTTTTCCCAGAAATAGGTTTAGGTAAGGTAGCTTTTCTCAGCTGTTCTTTTGGAATTCTAATTCTTTCTATGGCCTTTCCAGGAAAGTGCTGTTTGATGGAAAACACAGCTGAAGCCTAAGAAGCACCTTCAGTCACATTTAAGAAAATAAACTATAATTCCTTAGAAAAACTCTATAGATTTACATAAAAGCAAAGAACAGGAGTATGGTATAATCCTTAGAAATTCCTTTTCATCATCCAGTAGGGTGGGTTGGTACCAGCCTCAAAGCTTTTAACTAAATCTGAGCAACATATTCTCTAAAATTAGTACATGGTTTAAAATAATGTATTCCTCATGCTTATAAAAATCACCCATTAAAAAAAAAAAAAGGTAGAGAAATACAATTCAAATACCACAATAAGAAGCCAAAGAACACAGATAAATTCCAACTAAAATTTCAGTTGGCATAGGCAAGACAAGTGTCCCATGCTACCCAGCAGGCAGTTTTTGATTTCTTTCCTGAACTGAAAAACTATCAAATGTAATGTGAACCAACTGTGTTTGGGATCTCCAAGTACAATCACAGCTTTGAAAAGTGACACAATTTAAAGTTCTAATTATACATAATACCTGTCCTTCACAAACTTAGGAGTTTTAAAAACATGAAACACAAAGCAATTACAGCCTCAGAAAGTGTAAATCCCTTCAAGAAAGAAAATTATCACAAATGACAAGTAACTCACATCCAAACATTCTCCATTCAGTAGCATGTTACTTCCTCCAGCTTTTGCTTTCCTGTGCTCTTTATTAGTAAAATTACCATAGAAAGCTGGAACTTTTCATTGATTAGTCCACTGTTACACTAGTTGCTTCTCCCCCCACCTTTTTTTTTTAATGCCAAAGAGTTCAGATCTTTAAAAGGTGCAACTTATACAATACATATATATGTGTGTAGAAAATATTTGAAATTGCATTTCCCACACAGCATAGAAGTCTAATGATCTAAAAAACCTTCTTTTCCTGGCTCAGATGCTGTGTGGTTATGGAATACCTCCTAATAAAGTTTCACGTTAGCAGCTCTGGGAACTATAATTGCAAATTATTATCTCTTATATTAGCTCTGTTCTTCCAACAGTCATCAAAAAAGATAAAATGTCCTCAAACCACACCATTATTTGCCAAAGATATGTCCCAGTTTTCAGTTTATTCAAGTTTAGATTTCTGGCATGACATGTATATTCTAGAACATAATTGTGTGTGTGGTAATAGCAGTGCAAATGAGGAGTAATGCCAATAAAATTTTATAAGAAATAAAAAATAAGCATATGCAGCAGCAGCCCTGGTTTTTCTATACAGCAGTCTTTACAAGCCAGGTGGGTAAATTAAGTTCAAACAGGTCTATAAACCTGGCCTCAATTAGCTTAATTTAAAAAAAAATATTAACATCAGTAACAAAGAATAACTGCATTATTTTTTTTTTATGTTTGGGCTTTTCTTTTTAGTACTCCTCATGTGTTTCCCTTTGAGATACTGTCCACCCCAGTCTAGCTGGGCAATGAAATGATAATTCATTCTTCACAGGGAACATTAAGGAGTGTAGTCCTTGCCTGTAGAATTTACCAATAGATGTAGTCATGTCTCATTTTTAAACCTGGCTATCAATGTGTTTCAATAAAGCAAAAGGAATATTTGATAAATCTATATTAAAAATTATTAGCTTCAACATAAAATAAATAAACAAAGCAACATCATACTATTATTGCATTTGAAATCTTTAAAACGCACCATAACTAAAAAATCTAATAGTATCTACACATTTTACCATCTTTTTCTAGTGCTGCTGCTGCAGTCATTCAAGCCTGTGTTCAAGCCTGAGCAGTGTATGAAAACTAGGTCAGGCATGTAATCTCATTCATGTACTTCTGGTTTTGTCTATCCATTCACTTTTCTTTCTTTTGTGGCTACAACCCAAAGAAACATTACTTCAAGGAACAAGTAGGAACTGCAGTTTGATTTTTTTTTTCATTCTGTATGACTTAAGAAAAAGCCAACTTAAGCCCAAGAGATGCAAGGTGAGGTTCCCAGTATAGGCAGATTTCTGAGCAAGAATAAAAATATACAGTTCTACTTGCTAGAAATATCCTAATAAAAAATAAAATAGAAGAAGAAAGGATGCTTGGAGTGCTTTTCTCAAAACCATGCAGCTACCCTGCAGCAGCAGGGATAAATTGCCACATCTTCAGTCACAGCATTGCCCTGGAGAACTGGTTGAGAGTAATACCTGTCAATTGGTGGTTTGGGATTTGTTTCCTAAGTATTTAAAGAAATTTTTAAAATAATGTAAGCATTCAAAGCCAGTTTGCTATGATGACATCTAGAGCATGGCATCATCTTCTACAGCCAAATTGCCCATGTTCTTGGCATTATCCTCATTTATTTGAAGTAGCCAAAAAACAAGCCTGGGTATGAAAAAAGAGTAAACTGTTATGTCCCTTTCACTGTAAATGCACCTTAATTTACAGAGCACAGCAGAAACTAAAACTTTCATTTTTGTTTTTTCATACTTCAAACATGTAAATTACCACTCAATTCAGATATGCAACATGGAAAAGTTTTTTTGATGAGGCTTCATTAACAAACATTTAACACACATTTAAATAAATGACAGAACTAAAGACAAACCACACAATGTTCTATGGGTCATTCATCACAAAACAAAAACTCCATTTAGCACTAACTGGCTTTTCAAATTTGGTAGCTTATGAAATACTTTTTGCCATTATTTCTAAACAAAGATCTCTGAAGGATGGTTGAGAGCTGCTGCCAGACAGGCCAAAAATAAAAACCTACCAAAAAACCCACTCACACCCAACTCCACACAGCCAGCTTTCACCATGTGTTCTTACAGACTAATATTTCATTTAGAACACAGTTTGCTTTAGGCAATTGCCCCACCCCCAAAAGGATGAAGATGGCAAGCATTTTTCTTATTGTTACACAAACAAATTAACAAAAAAGCTTTCTATTTTGGATCCAAAGTCTTGAGCAAAATGGACAATATTATAGAAATGGAATATTATAAAAATCCTTTCATGAGATTCATCATCCTAAGGGGCTGAGGGGCATTTTTCCCCTGCTTATTTTTCTAACGTAAGCTTGCTCTCCACTGGAACAAAAATAAATTCTTATTTCAGGATTTCTAGTAATCAACATAAGACCCTCAGAAAAAGCCTTTTTTAAATTTTATAAATAGTTACAGTAATTTCACGATTATAAGCCGCACCTTTT
>VRYO01001366.1:13975321-14015752 GCA_009812075.1 Sialia sialis
GTTTATAATCGTGAAACTACTGTACAAGGAAAAATAACAATCTTTTCCTTTAACACAGACAAATCCTATCAACTGCCCTAGCTTCATGAGAATTTTATTCCACGTGTTAATACATCAGCTCACACAAGTCATGACTGGCTCCCAACAGAACTATGTTTAAGGAGTTTTCCAGTTTCAAAACTGTCACCATTTATGGATGTCACACAATGGCCTTGTTTCCAAGCTCTAGGGCATTTCCCAGCTGTTTCTAGCACAATTAGAAGACTCTTCTTCAGAAGTGGAGTGATTTATTGCCAGGCAAAAGTGACACTGCACAGAGACTGCATCTAACTCCAAAGCAGCTCTGAACTAATGCTGGATGAAGCACATTCAATGTTTGACAGCATCATTACTGCTCTGGATATCCAAAGGAATGAAAAAATTTGGGTTTTCTTAGCTTGGAATACCTTGTTATCAGATAAAATTTGAAGATAACAAAACTGAACTTCAGAAAATTTCCAAGATTATAGATTTGGCCACTTAGCGAGTTCCACTATTTTGTTGCCACAGAAAAAAAAAATAGCCAAACTTGTGGAAACAATTACCATTAACGGCATATATTAAAGTTACAAGGTTTCAGTTGCTAATGCTTTAAGTAGTCTAGAATGTTTTTTTTCCAGAAATGGACATAGCTAAACATATACCTTCTGGGGGGGGTGAGGGGGGAAGAGTTCAAGCACCTCAGGAAATTGTTAATCAATTAATTATGAGCCTGTTTGGTAGGTGGAGGAGTGTTAATTTGTTTCACTTTTGTATTTTTAAATTACAAATATTTATTTCACCTGTCTTGGGTGAAAGAGAAAAGACTTTGAGAAAAAAAAATGTTCAAAACCATCCATTGGCTGAAAGAATTACTTAGGAAGTAAGAAGAAAAGATCACAAATTTATGTTTGGAGTTGATTTGCCTCAAGTATCTAATGATTGCATCAAGTCACAAGGCAAAATTAAGACATTCTGACAGTGTGATATGGGGACCTAAGATGAAACAGTTCTCTTAATGACTGAGGGATAATTAGTCTTTGAAAACCAGCCTAGCAATTCTGTTACAAAACAGAACATAGAAATAACCCATCCTACCATCTTGAAGTATGATAGAGATGAAAAAATTTATTCTAGGCTATGCCCAAAGGAAAAATTCTACAACACTTATGCAGAATAAATGCACATGATAGCAACTAAATAGTTAGAAATGCAATTGAGATTCCTAAAATCTTGAAGTAGTAGACAATCTTGAAGTGATAAATGAAACACTGCTGAATTTCTAAGCGGGGGTATTAATCCAGAATTACAGGTTAGTTTCACATATTAAAAGACAGAAGAAAAATATTATTAGCAGCTGTGAAAACATATTCATGTTAGAAAATGTGATCACAAATTTAATGGAAGTTAATTTCTGTTCACCTTGCTCTAATACTTCCAACTACAGAGTAATTTAAGTAAGTGCCACAATAAATAAAATAACAGTGCTCATTCACCAAGCAGCATGGGGATCTGCATTGTCCACATAAACAAGGGCAAATGGCAAACAGGAAAGCAAGACAGGAGAGATTTAATTGGCATCCAACTGAGCTCTTGGCTCCTGTGATTCAGAAGCTCTAAAAAAACCATTTTTTTTCTTCCATATAAATATTTCAAGGGAATCAGGATCAAAGCCCCTTCCATTTTGCAGGTATCTCAAAGCTTTCATCCAATCTAAATTAAAAAAAAACAGATAGAAATTATATTGTGAAATGGCAGCCAGGATAAATCCTCCTTAGCAAAGGGCCAGGAGTGGAACAGTCTAATCCAATTAGAGGCACCAGGTGATGTGACTGGCACTCTCCAGAGTGCCATCAGAGCCACAAACATCCAGCAGAGACAAATTAGGATTCACAACAGAGAAATGTGCATTTTTAGAGACTCAGATGTTGAAGACCTCAAATGGCAAGTACTCAATATTTCACTGCACTCTCCCCCTCCCTGTCCCCTCCACCTAAATTCATCAAGGAATTTCATGCAAACAGATTTCTGCAAAACTGTTCTTGCACAGGAACAATATGTGAACATTGCCTTTGCACTGAGCACCCCATGTAGACATATCCATGGATTTATCCATGTTTTTGAGCTACTCAGTTCATCAGCAACTCCTGTATTCTATTTTTACATAATTCTTAGTCAGATGGATTGCTTCTGTGACACGCTACCTGTCTGCTAGACAGAAGTAGCTTCACTTGCTAATCAGAGCTCTAGTACAAGATCTTTTTCAGAAAATTGAGAAGCAATAACAAAATTGGATAAATACAGACTTTCTGATTTAATGCATTTTATTCATCCAACTTCAGTTAAAACAGCAAGTTCCCCACTAAAGCATTAGGACAAGTGGGTTTAGTTGAGCCAACATGATAGAAAATAATAAGATTACAAGAAATTTATTTTTTAAAGATGAAAAAAAAAGGAAAACTAATTTGCCTTCGGCCACAGAAAAACAGATGGTCAAACTAGCTGTGTGGACCAAATCTTTCTGTTGCCTTAGAAAGGTGGTCAGGACCACGTGTATTTGAGCTATTTTTTGCTTTTTTTTTTTGTGCTACCAGCACATGTAGGTCAATACAGAATGCTGGGAAACAGTCCTTTCTTTGTGATGAGTGAAATAATCCTACAGGTGTGTCAAACCTACTCACCTATGCCATGGCTGCCTGCAGAATCATAAAACCCTTATTTTTTTCTGTTACATTTATAGGGTTTTTGGTTTGTTTTTTTTTTTTTACATAGGAATAATTGCATTGATTATGTTCAAAGAAACTCCCATTAAAATTCACATGGAACTAAGAACAATTCACTGAATCCCAGGTCAACTAATACTAGAGATAGATTATTACTACAGAAAGGGGCAAATTCAGGCATTAAGTTGTCAGCATTGGTAGGCTTAACAGGTTTTATGTCATGTCCTATCATTGTTAGCATGATACGCATCATTTACTTACACAGATTAGCTGCATCTAATTTGAAAATTAATAATCACACATTGATTTTGAAAATTACTTTTCGAGTCACTGAGCACAGAGGATGCACACAACAGTCTAGATTTTATGAGGATTAAAGGAAGCAATGGAAGTTGTAAACTAGATTGATAAAATAAACTGTCTAGAGAAATGGCACGAGCTCCCTTCAGTCTAAATGAAACAATACATGAAATTAATTCTGCTGTAAATAAGGACTGTTATAATCCAAATTGTCATTTGCACTGCTACAGCACTGTCACTTTGCATATAAAACCAGATTGATTTTATTACAACTCCAGGCAGGAACTGAAATGCTATGTAACTTCATAATAGCCAAGTCCCTCTACTGATGTGTATGTTCAGATCTTTTCTTAATGCTGAGCCACTTATGGCCAGCAGAAGGTTAAAGAGTTCTCCAGCAACAGTCAACATTTTCAGGAAATAACACTTAAAAGATAGCTGATGCTTAACAACTCCAAATAAACAGCAATTTGGACTTGCAGGAGATCAATTACAGAAAGTAAATGGAACCAAGGCACTAACCAACTCTGAGACTAGAGTTAAGAAACCACTTTCAGTATGCCAAAGTGAAAACCTTATGAAAATAATGTTTCAATAGCTTAATATATCAAAGATGCCAAGATGATGAAAGATAAGTATTGAGAATTCCTTACAGTGGCACCCTTAAAACCACCAAGTTCAGCCTCTCTTACCTTCTCACCGATGTGAAAACCATGTCTGGAGACTGAACTCAAAGACAAAACTGACTTGGAGTTTTGCAATTAAGCTTACCAAAAGACAACAATCTATTATTTCTGCCCAAGCACCCAAGTGTTGCTACAGTGAAGGAGGCTGTGAAACTCCAGCAGGAAAGGTTCTGACCAGCCTGGGGTGGAACAGGCTGTGAGCAAACAGAGTGGAATAGAGTGTAAATTAAAGTACACTATCCATTTTTTGTCTCTTGGTTTCTTCTCAAGCTCCCCATGGAGTGACTAGATTTGAAACTATGTTCTAAGGGATAGCACAGAGGAAGCATGTTTTGCTAAATATAGTACTAAATAGGGAGCTATTGGTAAGTTTAATTTAGCTGCTGATAAAAGTGAGGTAGAACCCTCCATAAGAATCAGCTTTACTTTCATAGCCTTCCTTTCTTCTTCTTATCAGTTCTAGTCTCCTAATATCACCACAAACCCACCTCAGTTTAGTACACCAGTTCTTTAGGTATCATAACAATTCTTTGCAGTTACTTTATAGTAGATTTTTAGTGAAGTTATTTTAGACTAATTTTCTGAAGTTTCTTTAACTTTCCACCAGAAAAAAAGTCCAAGCACTTCACCAAATCTTTATTTTACTTCACAAGGAGTATTTAAAAACATAGACATGAGTCACATATTTTTAGTATATTTAAGTATTCCAAGAAACAAAATCATGAAAATCGGAATAAATCCTGAAATAATCGGTAATGTATGCTCTAGCATCCTGATCCTAAAGGGCCTCAAATAATAATTTGGAAGTTATAAAATAGCTTATTTTTCATACATGAAGGTTTCACATTATCTTTAGCAAAAGGAGAGGTCACTGAGTACTTTTAGAGGTTAGTGATACCAAAGAAAAGCAATTGCTTTGTAATTGAATATGTGGTAAGACACAGGCTTCCTGAACAAGAAAACACTGATCCTCTGCCCATATTTCAGTTTGCAAATCTGGCCCAGCATGAACAGCCACTGCACTGAGACTCTCCTAAAATCACGTTTCCTAAAAGTTATCACAATGTCATGGTTACAGTACAGAGGCAGGAGGAAAAAAAGAACATCAGAAAAGGAAATGAAACAAGGAAAAGGAGAGGAGCAATCGAAATACACTGGCAGTGTCCCCAGAAGGACTGGGAGCAGCTGCATCCTGCTAACACCTGGAAATCCCTGCCCAGGAATGGCCACTGGCACTCTGCCAGCCTCCAGCACCACTGGCAGGAATGCAGTCCCTTCCCATCCTCACGTCGCATCAGTGATGCACTGTTTTCCCAAACCACACAGGGGACATAGAAAAAATGGTTTGTTATGAAACTGTTCAGGTATTAGGTCATTTTTAAATGGGATTTGTCCTCTTGTGGAGCATTTCATTAAAATCATTCACCAACAGTAAAAAAAACCCAAAAATCAAACAAACAAACAAACAAAAAAAACTAAACAAACCCCTCAACAACAACAAAAAAAAAATCCAAAGAAAAACAAAACTAAAAAAAAACCAAACAACCCAGATTATGAAATATAAAAAGCCAGAAGCACAGACTGCATATTTTAGTAAAGGCGAGAAATGGCGAGATAATAAAACAAGAATTAGGCCAAGTCTTCAAATTTATTTTTTTTCCTCTCTGTAGTATATGAAATTCAAGTAACCACAAAATAACATACATTGTCTGATCAATATTTATCCCCTCCTGGCATGGATCTAGCTTTCAGAAACTTCTCTACATATGAGGATTTCTGAACCACTCATCATACAAGTCCTTGATTACAACATATTAATTAAAAAATGCAAGGGAAAAAAAAATCTATGCATTATTAACAATATTTTCTTTATTTTCAGGCTCATTAGAAAGAAAATTCACTTCCTCACCCTTCCTTTTAAGTGAGTTTAGCTGTGTCCAGATTTGACCACAGTGAATGAGTGAGTGAATTGGGTTCCTTCCTCAGTTCTGCCTTCTGCCAACACAGCAATCACAGCACCCTTACTGCCAGCCACTCAGTATCTTTGTCATCAATCTTATCTTTAGCTGCCAGTCAAGGAGAGAATGGGAATATAAAGCATCATGATGTAGTAACCCAGATAAACCTTATCAGTGATTTAAATTACACCAAAAAAAGAAAAAAAGCCACCCAGGGAGATAAAACTTCCTCAAGAAGCCTCTTGGTAGTTAACTGACATCATCTTTCAAACTTACGAAAATCATTCCATAAAGACTTCCAAAGGACAGTCTGCTATTAAAAGGAGATGAAGCGCTTTATTCAAGTTTACATTTCACATCAGGGATATAAAAAGGCTCCTGTACAAATGCCATTCATGCAGTCTACTGTAGATGCAAATTAACTTGTTCTAAGGAGTTGTTATCAGATAACTATTTGCAGGAGCAAATTGGAAGCAGTGTTTCCATTATCAATTACTTGTCCAAATATCAGATAAATTCTACTTCTGAAGACCATTAGGAAGGCCTGTGCTACAGTGTGACTCGATTTCTTCACCACTTTTTCTTTACAGAACTGCAGGACCACCAGAGATTCACTCAATTGCAAAGGAGCCACCAACCCAGCAAGATTCCCCCAGTGCCAACCAAGAAGCCTGCGACACCACAGAGGTTTAACTGAGGTCTCTCATGCCCAGTACCACACTGTAACAACTAGATTTCCTCACCTCTCATGTTTCTACAAGAATAAAATTAAATAATACCAAAAGCCAAAAAGCCACTTAAATTGTGTAAGTAACAGAGATGCATGATTAGAGAAAAGTAATTTCTTCAGAGATATTAAACAGCAGGGAACTATTTCAAACAATTCTCTCTCAAACTCTAGAAGTTGGAAAATGAAACAAGCAGGAAGTATTTATTGTTATCAAATTTCAGTCAAATAATATTTGGGTTGCACAGTTAGAGAAAATTTTGACATGGCAGTTCACCAAAAAAGCACAAAAGTGCTGCTCAGTATGACCCATCTTCCTCACTCTGGAGTTCCATTCAGTTTTACCCCTTTGGTCCAGACCCGTAAAGATTTTTAAGTAGCTCAGGGTGAGTCTTGTAGAACTAAAAACTGAAAGTCAGACTTTATGGTCTGCTTTACTACTAACACCACTGAGTTAAACCAACAGTTATCTGTTCTGAAAACTTAGTTTTCTTCTAGCAAACCAGGTAAACCTTCCATCTTCACCCTTTCAAATTCCTATGCACACATCTTTAGCAGTTTGTGTTTTTCCTAGTACCAGAACAAGAAAACAAGCTTTCATCCTCCTGTACTAATTTTATTCAATGTTCCACTTAGAGGGAAAATCTCTGGAGCACAGAGGTCAGGCAGAGAGCTCTTTCAGCATTTCTCTGCAGAGCCTACACAGCACAAGAGGAATGGCAACAATAATACACAAATACACACCAGGACCCAAATGCTTTCTATCTTTCATTCTTTACTGCATGCTCATGTTTTTATATACACCCCAAAGATTTTCACATCTTCTCAGATGCTGAAATTTCTTTTTCATAGGCATTAAACAAAAAACACAGCAAGCATATCACTCTTACACAAGATGGAAACAGAGCTTTAAAATCTGAATTCTAAGTACCCTGTGGGAAATATTGCTGGAGCATGAACATTCATTAATTATAAAAACTGATTAAACTTTTCCTTCTTAAAGCCTTAAGGTTATTTTCAGATCCTGCCTTCCTAGAATTGGGTCACCTTCATGCCCTGCCCCCCACCTCCTCCTCCCCAATACATAATTTACTAGCATTAATTACCTTAATTTAAAATAAATTCAAATCAGCAGAGCTCAAGGAAAAGTATTCCAGCAATACGAGGGCTGCCTCTAGAAAGATCAAGGGGATCAGAAGCAGGCAGGAAACAAACTAAATCCTTTCTTCTTAAATATCAAACAAAAACCCCTTTGGACTTTGAGGACAGAAGCCCAAAGCCGACTACTCTCTACACTCACTACTCCCTTGCCAGTTGCCTTGCTAACAAACTTCGACCAAGCTGGCCAGTACACAAGCAGCAGTCAGTACACCATGAACAAAAAATGTAAATAATCCATTAGAATTTAGGCACAGCTCTTGAAGAAGAGGGTGAACAGCAGCCCCATCCTATGACCTCCTTGAGATGACCAAGAATTACAAAGGAGAAGCACAAGAGGCACCTGAGGAGCAATAACAAGTGTCAGTAAGTTTGAGAAGGTAGCTGCTATAGACAGAGCAAGAAGAGAAAAGGGGAACAGTGACAGTATTAAGGACTATGGAAAAATGGAGTCAGTTCTGCCAGTGATGAGCAATTAATAGAACAAGGGAGTACAATCATACTAAAACTATTTCCTAATTAAAATAATTACATTAGCTGGCCTTTAAGGAGATTTATTTATAGTAAGTGTGACAAGCTATTAAGGATTCAATTTAGATCAGAAGTCTCAAATTATGTCTTTAGGTATGGGATGGAAGTGAGCTGCTGTCAAGCAAAATAACTCATCTCAGAGTAATTTGTCTCTTGCAAGGGACATAACTGGAATTATTCTGCTAAGATCAGAATTCAGGTAACTATGGACACATGTTGACTGCAAAGTCAGTAATAAACTTCTGAAAGAGTTGTCAAATGATGTTTGATTTGTAGGAATTCTCTCATAAGTGTTCTTAGACAAATAGCCCTTTTTAAATTCTTATTGTTTTTGTTCTTTTAAAAATCAATTTCCATCCAGTATATACCAGAATCTACATGGTTCTCATGGTTGCATTTTTCCTATATTTCCTATATTTGCAGCCTCTCACCTCTGATTTCCCTATGCAGAGCCTATAAGCTGCCAAAATATCCAGAACCATCATATTAAGACTGAAATCTCCACACCAATCTACCTCTAAAAGGCACAGAATTTTAGAGATGGGTGAGGAAGGAAGGAAAAAAAAAAAACATTAAAAAAATGGAAAAAAAAAAAATCTATGTTCTCAAATTTCATCACCAAATGTAGCAGAACTTCTGCCTAGAGTGGCAGATGAAGATCAACCAATGGGCTCCTCAAAGTCAATTTCTCAATACTGGTTGTGAAATCAATAGCTTAGACTTGCTTTTTCTCAATGCAAATTTTCTGTTGGAAATGCCAATCCTGCCATGCAGATTGCTCATCAAGTTGGTCCTAAAGAAAAAAAATACCCTTTGTATTGTACAGGAAAAATCTCTTGGAACTAGATCAGAGGTACTGAAGGTACACTAAGAGCTCATTGCCAACAACACTCAGCAGAAAAGCTCATTTATGTCACTCAAACCTGGCAGCCTATAGACATACTGCAATTACTGCAACCCATACAAGTGGACATTAATTTTTTTTATTAATTACTTTAATTACACTTCAAGAGGTACAGCAATATGCTAAAAAATAATGTATGTTATGAACTCAAGGAGAAGCAATTTCACTGGCATTTTTAAGCTCAGCTGTTGTCATCAGTATTTCTTATCCAGCAAGAGCTTTTTCTCATCAGATTTCCAATGCCTGTCTTCTCCCTAATCCCAAACCTTTGCCTCCAGATACTGAGGGCCACTTGATTCACCTTTCTGATCCCATTTCATTCCACAGATGCTGCCATTTCCAAGGAGCAATCTTTTCCTCTGTAAACCCTGATCATCATGCCACTCCAAGTGCTGATAGACATATTTCTTCTACCCCATTGTTATCTACAGGGATTTATTGATGAATTTAAATTTTTATTTAGCATATTAATAATCCAATGATTACTTCAGTATGTCAGGGTTCCCTTCTGCAATGAGAGAAACTCGTTTGCTGCAACTGACAACAAAATAAGGTTCTGGTGACAGCAAGACTAAATGAGATCCTCTAGAATCCTGAACTTGTTGGAATCACCTGGAGTGCAACATACTGCTTAACTAATTGGCAATTAATAGATATCATCCTCCAATGGAGAACAGTGCCATAAGCCACTAAAAATTCAAAAGTCTGCTTTGCAGTTCAAAATGGAAAGACCACATAGTGCTGCTACAACAATCTTTGCCTTCTTTTTTATTCACTAGAAGCAGTGGGCATTCAAACCCTTGTTTTTATTACAGAGAACAAACTGGACAGATTACAATATCCATAGGGCTGAAAAGGTTTTATTTTATGTTTCTTTGTGATCTTCATGAAAAATGATTCAAATCCAAAGAAAACACCCCACAGCATTATTTCAGTTAACTACTAAGTGGCTCACTAATATGTGACAAATTCACCGCTGGATCAGGCAGTAATAAAACATGCAGCCAAGCTGCTTCAAGAGCCCAAACTATGAATTGTTTCTAATACCTGTTCTGAAAACATGAGCATGTGAATGCCATCCATTATCTCCTTTTGAAGCAGTTGGCTATGTTTGCAATTGGCTTGGCCTCTCAGGTACTCCCTGCTTTCCCATTCTATGATGTGAGCAATTTTCAATATGTCAGACAAGACAGCAACAGCCCCATCCCATGAAAGCCAATACCGAAAAGCTGGCACTAACTTCTAGTCTACTTTTATCACATTATCTGCAGAACTGTTATCTAATAAGCCTGTGGGTGAACTAGATGTAACTCTCAGTGGTTTTCAAATGTACCTTAGCCTATTAAAAAAATACATATAGAAGGATTGAGAAAGTAATTTCTACTAGCCACAGTTATAGTTCTGACAGTTTTAATATGGAACTCAAGGAACAGAAACAAGCCATTCCATACAGGTCATTCAGAAACCTAATCTGGTTATAAATTCTTTGAATTTATTAGATTTAAATTAATGATGAACTAATTACATTAATATATTTCTAAATAAATATATTTAACTGTTTAAATATATTATCAAGCAATAATCCTGTTAAGATGGATACATATCCTCAGTTTTATTGTTCCACAGCACTGTTACACTTCAAAGGATTCACAATGCACTCGATACAGCTATTAGTGCACCACTGTAATGAAATTATCTCCACCTTAATAAGCAGTCTGCTAACCTAATATTAAATACACATGCAGCCGTATACAAAATAATTGCATCAATTCTTGAATTTTAAAGTATTCAATAATTTGATAGCGCACATTCCAAAATGAAAATATTTTTAAGTTGTATGTAATAGAATCCCTAAGTAACTTTTTTTTCTGCCTTGCTTCTCAAATACTAGTGAAAACAACAATAGTTACAATGACCTTCACTGAGAGATTCCAGCTCTAATTTAACTGATCTGATCCAAGAAAGAGAGGAAGAACATGCATGTCCTCAATATATTAGAAAGACAGAGCTCAGTATTTATTATGACAGTTCAAAAGCACTTCATCCTACAGCACTGGAATGAATTCTTAAGTCCCTCCATTTTATTTAATCAAAGCAAAGAATTCATTCTAGATTTATGCAGTTCATTCATCAGACTGAATTAAATTTTTGATAAGCCATTGTTAAATTTTTCATAATGTAACGATCTCAACTTTAATAGGCCATTCACTTGCTTCTCCTTTGTCTTCCAAATTTCCATGCTATGAGGCACAGTGAAGAGCCTAGGAAATGGAGAAGACAAGCATGAGCTTCTATAAAATACAGAATATCAGAACAGCCAAAAAGCTTCAGAAATTAAGCAAAAATACTCACACAGTAGTAAGCCAGCACATGTTATATTCTTATTATAAGCAAAACATTGTAACTGGGAAACAAAATTTTGCGAGAGTATATCCACATTTAATTCTGCAAGTCTATGCCTCAAAACTCCAGATATTAAAAAAGTATTCTTTTACCTAGAATCCCACCAAAGAAAGTACTAGAAGATCATGAGAATCCATTTCTACAGACATGTGTGTATGAAATGCCTATTCCATTCTAAACATTTTGGAAAACGATCTTGGTTTTTCTGAACTTCCTTCACAAAACAAGCTTCTACCCTTTGTCTTCTACTGTTTCAGCTGAATATGTTAAGAAAAAAATCTCATCCTTTGCTCCTGATACACCCATGCACACCAACTGCCCCCAAACTCAAAGTTCAGCCCCCTGTTATCCCCAGCAACCAGATCTCTACTACATAGCCAGCACAGCTTCCATTTATTACCGGTAAGTTAATATGGTATGAAAAAACTCAAGTCGATTGATAGATGCAACCAGAAGTAAATAAAAAGCAAGCAATCCTCCGACTCAAATTACTTTTTCTTGCATGGAGTATTTGGTGCAGCTACTCCCAAAATAGATGTTTTATTTGGCATCAGGAAGAAGCAGGAGAGGTAAGTATCTGATTTTTTCTGATGAGTTTCCAGAACTAACCTCTACTCAGCTTTTATCAAATTAATTTGCCCAAGTGCTCAAAAAGCACTTTGGGGTTTGTTTTAATTCACATAGTCAGCAGAGATTTACATTTTATTCTCTTTTAAATTTTCCATGGTATTAATGATATATCACAAAAAACCTTTTAAATTCTGGCTCCCACAAAATCTATCACAGAATCATCCAGGCTGGCAGGTACCTCAAAATATCACTTTGTCCAAACTCCTGCTCAAAAAAGGGAATATACTGAATTCAAAATTTCAAATTCAGGTTGCTTTGGACTTTGACCAAGCAGATCTTTAAACATTGCTCTCTGCCTCTCCAGATATTCTTGTCAGAATATATAAAGGTATATATAGATTTTGACTGCTTTATGAAATAGGAAGTTACACAGGAATTTTTTCTTTGTGTTGACTCAGTTTATCACAGAGCTAATAAGGGGATCCACTTATGTCTCTAGTTTTCACACTTCTATAGTAATTTTAAAAATTAACAGTAAGAAATAGTATTTCACTGGCTTATGCTGTTAATGGGATTCAAAATGTAGTCTCTGCATAGTCATTTCAAAAACCCACATATCCTAAGTCCCTAAAAAATAGCAAAACCCAAAAGACAGCAACTTCCACATCATAAACAATTCCAAAAGTAGCAAGAGAAGGCAAAAAGACTCCACCCACAATTCAGATACTCCTGCAAACATCTTGCATCTGAAACTATATACAACCTGGTTTTTTCCAAGAGCATGACCACAGAATAAAGTAAAATAGAGTTGACTAATTTTTTTCAAAATACATCCAGTAAAAGAATCTTACAATTTGTTATTCACAGAGTATTTTCCACTTCAACAGCTAGGAGCATGTGTAAGAAATGTCCTTCCTAACACTGCCTGCATCCCTTAGAAGTGCCCAGCAGATCCCTCTCCACACTCCCAAAGCAGGAACTGAAGAAACATGCTCAGGTGCTGATGGAGAAGGTAAGGCTTGGAACAGTGCCTGTAATGACTCTCTAAGACTCAGCAGCATTTTCACAAAATGTGTGGTTTGCACATCCAGGAAAAAAACCAGAAGAGCATAGCAATGGCTCAGACGGACACAGTTTTAATCCCATATAATTCCCCAACAGGTCCCATGCCTGTGGCTCTCACTGGCTGCTCCAGGCTCCCAAAGGCACGCAGCCAGTAGGAATCATCAGACAAAAGGACTTAGGTGGAATTAGATGGCATTTAGGCTGGGGGAATCTGGGCCATGCCATGCTATCCCTGTTCTGAAAGCCCTGAACACTGCCAGGGTATTTTGAGCAAATAAAGACAGATGGCTGGGAAAGAGCTACATCCAAGTCCTGCACCGTGCTGTTCTTAGCAAGTACCATCAATAAAAATTCTCTATTTGGTTTCTCCAAAAGCTATGGGTTTATAGAAGTTCATGGCCTGTAGTCCAGTGGGATATGAAGGAAAGCTCCAGTTCATAAACTACTTTTTTCCTCACTGATTTAGCCTGTGTGTAACAAAAAATTGCTGATCTGCAACATTCTGCTCAAGTTTCTGTTCTATTCTTTTGCTTAAATAAGGAAGACTACTGAGAAACAAAATCTTATTTTTTGAAAACCTCTACCACATTCCATAGTACAGATGTTGTTGTTTTGTGCAGCATTTTATATCAACTGAACTACAGGAAAAGGGGTTTAGAATGATAAAGTCAAAGCCACATCATAAACAGATTTTTGTGACAATTTTATTGTGTTACTTACAGAGGAAATATCAGCAGCCTTTGTTAACCTACTACAGCTCTGTTTCAGATTAGAATTATTTGATTCAGAACATGTATTGATGGTCCGTGATACCATTATGTCTATACCATGTTGAACTTTTGTGAAGATTTATTTCCAAGGCAGAGAGAAGTTACCTATTATTTTCTCCATGCAGATTATCCAGTTTAAAAGTCAAGAACAGAAATTTCTTTCAATAACATTGAATACTAAAAACAAAACATATGGCTTTGTACAGACACCACAATTGTAAGAAATTTTGTTTAAGTTACCTATCTTTAATCCACTGACAGAAACACCAAAGCAGTATTAGGGATATTGAATAAGCTTCCTAATTATGTAGTCTGCGCATATCAATATCGAACTTAAACCTTTAGTTTATGAAGATACAAACAGATCAATTTTACCTCTTGAGATAAAGTAAATTCAGAAAGCAGAAATCTTACCATTTGTCAAAACTCCAGAACGTCAACACTAATCCTCAGGTCTTAAAACTAGAGCATACTGAAATCTAGTGCATTAAAACCAGGAATCCAGCTGAGGTAAATATACATTTTGAAGATCTCAGCTGATGTCACCTACTCCTTACTTCTTGAAAATAGCTCTACTTTTACAAGTTAAGAACTATAACCTCTCCTCTGACCAAACTCCCTATACAGTGAAAAAGATTAAGTTTACAAAACCAGTAAGTGATTTGACCAAAATCTCAATGTGCATCCCAGAGTTAGGCATATTTATAAATTATATACATGTATTGCGAATAAAGGAACACAGGCCATACACAAGAAACCTTGTAAAAATACTTGGGATTTAGAGAATGGTTAGAATTATAAATGGAGGGAAAGGGGAAAGAGAAACTGCTGTATTTAACTGGTTTTAGGCTTAGAACATGGTTTTTCTGTATCTTCCTGAACACAAGAGTCATTTGAAGGGGACATGCTACAAACTGATGGAGATTTTAACCTTTCAGTCATCAGTGTTAATGATTAGCTTGAGCTATTCAGTAGCTTGAGATAGTGAGTAAATCTCTACAGCTACTCACTCCAAGCCACAGAGAACAGCAGGCACTTTTGCTGCACACTCTTTGGAAAGGCCAAGAATCAGAGGAATGAGGAAATGTAGGATCTTCACAGAGCCTCAGGAGGTACCTTCACAATACAGGCTCTTGTTCTCAGAAACGACAAGTTAAGTTGTGTTTTCCTTTGCAATATACATTTTGTAGCCTAGCAGAAGCTGTTCCTGCTAATGCCAAGTCAGGCACATTTATATCACAGCAAAGAGATCACTGAAATGAGAACTGCACATCTGAAGGGTTAAGTGTAGAGCATGATGCATAACTTTTGTTTCCTGATAAGGAGGCTTGTTGGTCTTACCTTGCCCATTCAGCATCTAATTACAGCACATGAAACCAGAAAGCAATATTCTAATTCCCATATCCACATTCCATTAGGCTCCATAGTAAATGGGTGGTACAGAGTATTCATAAGATGATATCACAATCAATCTTACTCCCAAACACTTCCTAATGAAAGTGGGATTTTCCTATAATTTGGAACACTATTTAACATCTATTTCTTTGGATGTGATAAGAAGCAGACACTAATCCATTAGATATAAATGGCCTTTGCTAACACTGTTTAAATTTCTAGAGAGACAGAGCAAGGCAGGCTGTGTGCTTTGCATTTAGCAAATGGATACCATCACTCAGCAGTGGCTACATCCTTTTAATCACTTCAAGTAGCTGAGATGTCAGAAATGACACAAAGTGAAAGAGTTAGAGAGGTGGGAGAAGGATCACAGTATCATACTGTTGAAAACTTCAGCTTTTTGTTTCAGAAAAAAACTTGTACTCAACCCTCACATCAATAAAAAAAGGATCTGTTACTAAAGTGCATCAATAGTGACCGCCACATGGTTTTTCTGACTGGTAAAGGACAGAATTTCCATTCTTCTGCATTTGCCTCGTTAGATTAATGAGCCCCTAAATAGGTATACTGAAAAAAAATGAAAAACACCCCAAATCAAATTAAATTTCAGATTTCAATGAAGTATTTAAAAATGACCATCATCTGAGCCTTAGTACACTGGAAAACCGTCACCTAGGAGCAGAAGTACAAGAAGACTGTATTTTCCAGTTAGCACCTTTTCACATGGGTCCTTTGTAACTGACACATGGGATATTCTCACACACACAGAGTATCAGTAGCACTTTCATTAAATCTACTAAAAAAAAAACATGATGCAAAATACATTTTCTACCTCTGCTTCTTAATAAAATTCATGTAATGTGTTTTCTTAAGCTGTTTCAGCCCTAGAGAATGAGCTACAGACTGAATAAACAGATCTCTGTATTGTCTCAAAATACAGTTTAACCTCTCTCACCCTAGGCAGAGGAAGCACACCAAAAAAGTCACAAAGGAAAATACAGCTATGGTTACATCTTCAGTTACACAAGGAACTGCAGCTTGTGTAGGTCCTGCAATATAAATTGGTGCTGAACCTTACCCAGTTGTTTGTTTTTTTAATATGGAAGGAAGGTTGCACAAATGCTGGCAAACTACCTTTCTTTATTACAGTAATTTCATTATTATAAGCCGCACATCCATGTAGGCGGGTAGATCATGGGATTTGTCCATATATAAGCCGCACCTGAATATAAGCCACAACTTTTTTTTTTTTTTTTAAAGCGAGGATCCATGTGTGACAAAGTAACGAGTTAGTAACAGAATTGTGCCAGAGGGGAGTTTGGTGTCAGGTGCTCAAGTTGCAAACAGTTTTCATAGACCAGAGAAGCCTTTAAAGGCAGCCCCAGGCACCCTCCCTGGCCAGCTCTCACTCCCGGGTTGGCATTTCACTGGAATTTGTCCATAAATAAGCCGCACCTGATGATTAGCCACACTACTGGAGTAGGCTGGATTCTTCAATGAAAAAGGTGCAGCTTATAATCATGAAATCACTGTATTTCTAATGTAGGGTTTTTTCTATTGACATTTTTAAGCAAAATTGCATTGAATAGAAATGCATGCTATAACCAAACATCATTCAAATTCTGGATATTGGATTTTTCAACCAGACTTCAGTTTTTCACAGTTCTGATATTACACAGAACAATGCTGCCTCATATTAAATGCTCGAGTTTACCATGATTGGCAGACACACAACGACCACAAAAATATGACAGTAGTATATAGAAATATTTGGAATAGCATTTAAAATCTTGGTATGTACAGAAAAAATTATGCCTGGTGGCACACTAAAGCATGATCAAGTTATTGCAGGGTTTGATTGTGGTTCTGTGCCAACAGCTCAATGCAGCTGTAAAAACCCACAGGCTTTGACATACTGGTTTGGGCTAAAACAGCTAAAAGCAGCCAAGTAGAAATCAGTCCAGAAGTTAAAATAAATTGGTAATTAAGTGACACTTTTCAGAAATATAATTTTAGTTCTCGTTTCCTTTTTTTTCCTAAATACTGGGCTGTTATTTTGAGCTGGCTATTAACCGCTAGGTTATTTTTAATGTCCTGCATGTGACAGATGTCTCTGGAAGAAAAGGCAGCTGAAGGACAACAAACTCCTTTCTAGGATGGGTTTCACAGGCAGTGCTACTGTCAGGATCAAGCCCAAAAATACTCCTATAAACTCAGAAGTCACACTGACAACTTATATATGAAGAATCATTTACGGCCACTTTTCTTTTTCTTTCTAGAGCAAGCCTACATTTGCAGGACATTTAGTCTCAAAGAAGGAAACACGTCTGACCATGTTGGAAATGCACTAGGAGGGGGATCTGATTTGGAATTGAGACAGGGAGTAAGGAAGCTGGAGATAAAGGGTATCCTACAGAGAAATCTGTAATTGCTTTTGGTCCTAGTGTCATTACGATGATAAGAGGGACCACCATATAGACTCTCAAGTCAGCACTTTCCAGAGCAGGTTGCCAGACACCAAGTAATTGCTATGGAAAAAGTGAGGAAAAGGGAGAAGAAAGAAAAACAGGAAAGTCTCTGTAGTAGATTATATCCTTAATACAGTAGTAAATGAGTCATTCATTACAGTCTGAGCCATTGTAAGAATTAGAAATTCTTCAATAATGCAGCATCAAAGTGGGTCTGCAATACATATACACTTCTGAAGATACCAGATAAATTCAGCCCCGAAAAGATGCAACCAGACAGGAAAAATGCAGCCCACCTCTGATCCAGAAAAAAATGGGAAAAATCTTCAGACCACTCTTGACTAGTGTTACTTCTCTTTTAAGCATTTCAGCTTAAAAGAGAAGTAACAGGCAGCCTTGTGGAGTTGTGACAGAACATCCCTTTCACTGAGTCAACATTTGGGCCTGGTATGAACTTGAGCTTGAAATCTTCCATTACATACTAAGGTGTGTGTTTGCACAACCACGTGGATGTTCCTCCTTCTCTGAAAAGACTGCTCTCTGCACTAACACCACTACACTACTCCCTAAGTCACATTTGGGTCACAATGAAAGGATAGCTATGATGTGATGAAAAACACAGTCCATCATTACTTTTTTTCAAGTAGGTTACATCAGTCCTTCTGGATGCTACTGAGGCAGAATGTACAGCAACAGGTGCCAGAGAAATCCATCTGTACTCCCTGGAAGTGCCAAAACACACAGAACTGGAAAATGTGGCTGCAGACAATCTCAGGTCCAAAATTACTGCAAAAAAATGAAGTAAACCACCAGCCAAGGAATTTATGGCAGCAATTCTGTTCTTGTCCCAATTAGAAATAAAAGGCAGAGGTTTCCAATACCACTGCTTAGGTGCCTGGTATTCATTTTTAGACCAACGTTTGAAATAGACAAGTTAGGCATTATTACAATTGTTTTTCCTATGGATATTACACTGAAGGTCACATTAAGGGAGAGGTAAGATGGACAAAAGCTCCAAATTTCTTTTGGATCCAAATATACTAGAGAGATCAGAGACTTGCTATCAACATAAACATGAATTGGTAAGTACTTCCTTAGAAATTGGTCCTGCTTGCAATTCTGATCTCACATAACTAATTCAATGCCAGCTTCCTGTGGATCACTTTGACTTAGTTGACTGACATAATACAGAGTGCAAAATCAAGGTATTTATGTATCTGGAATGTAAAGGATCAGAAACTATAGCAATGCTCATATCAAGAATAATGGAAGGAGGAGCTTACTGAGCCTTCAAGTTAGATTTGCCTGCTAAACAGACTAGAAATTACTAGAAATGTAAGCCCTTATTGAGAGTTTAGTGACCTCTCAGAGATTAAAAGCACTAAGTTTTTGCACCTGTGTACAGTATTGTAAAAAAGCAGTTTTTTCTGGATTAATACAAGAAACTTGAAGGTGGCAGCCTGTATATACTTCATTAACACACAACAAAATCTTGCATGAACCCTAAGATATAAGAAAACAGTAAAATTGAAGGCTTGGCAATGTTGACTAGCATTCAAGACAAGATTAGAATGATAGCTTTGTCCCAAGCAAGCTAGCTTACTTTTTAAGCACTTAAATACTTATTCTATTGCATTCTAGTGATAATTCATTATGAATTCTATGTACATTTCACCTTAGTTTTGGAATCTCTAATTAGACTGGCAGACACGTGGAAAAACACCATTTAAATCCTAATGACTCTTCAGATCAGTTTAGGTTCTGTTAAAGATAGACTTATAAAAAGGTATGGAAAGCCTCTTATTCAGAATAAAATAGAAATAATATTTTTTTACATCTTTTTCTCAGTAAAAGTGAAACAGAAATAAACACATGACTACATATCAAGAATTGCTGAATTTCACTTCAGCCTGGCATGATGTCCTTTAGTAAACTTCTGCATCCTTGTAGTCAAGGCATTATTTGTTTACTTGATAATTTTATAGATTTTTTTAAAAACAGATTAACCTGGTTGTACTAGAAGACAATAAATCACTGGTGAGCAAGCAAAAATTTCCCATTTTTAAGATGCTTTAAAGCCAGAAATAGCTAGATAACGTGTCCTCAAGATGACACAACAGGGAAATAGCTTACTTGGTAAGGCTATTCATACAATGTAGAACTCAGAGAGTCACAATGCACAGTGAGGTTTTTATTTTGGGAGAGCCTCTAGGATATGAAAAGCAAATTAAAGCTGTTTCTACTTTGCTCCCTTACATACCTTTCTTTCTTCCTCCTCGTGCACAACCATGAAATTAACTGCTGCCACGATTTTGACCTAGTAGAATTTCTATATTTAGCTCAGCAGGACCTAAATATTATCTCCACATCTCAGAACACTATAAATAATTCCTGCTATTTCTTACCTGCCATCAAAAGCTATGGAAGACTCTCAGAGGTTTTGTAAAGCCCTCAACGGAAAGTCACTTCTCAGTCTGCTGAAATTCAGCCTCACAGTAATAACTGTTCAAGTAACAAAGCTTAGGACAGTGTGAAGTTTATTTAAAACTTCTCTAGCAGAGCTTCCCTCTGTCCCCTAAAATCTCAACTGATTTCAGCTTTTTCTGTCATTTCAGTAGCACCTTCCTCATTTCTGTCCTTTCCACATAATTCATTTCTGTTAAACAAATGGAATTTGCTCAAAACTCAAATCTATGGCTGTTTCCCAAGATCTGAAGTCAAAATGTCCCTCAATTTATGTTGCCCTTTTTAGCTTAGAAACAAGACAGAGTACACGTAATAACATATCAAGCAAATACAAAATATTTTTCCTGTGTGCACACTTGTTGATCTCCTTCACAGAACTACAATTACAGTAACTGTTTTATTTTTTAAACCAACTTTGTGCAAGAGAAGACTACCTTAAAATGCCTTAAGCTTTTTTTAAATTAAATAAAGAACTTATTTGCTAATATGAGGGAACTCAGTATATTTTTCCAGATCTGAAGTCAGCACCAAAACACAGACCAATTAAATATAGGACAAGAGTAAATGCACTTCAGGGAAATGACACCACACTGAAAACGCACTGCAAGGATTTTGCCTTAGTGTATCTATCCATTATCAGACATCCTTGTTTTTCACTTCAGAACTGTGCTTTTGGTTTGGGGTCAGGGGAGCATTTTATTTTATGGGACAAGGGAAGTAAGGGAAATGCAAAATTATCTAAGGCGTTAAAGCAGCTTAAAAGCATCTAATGCCATAAGCTGCTTTCAGTGCCTTGGATCTGTTTAAAGGAGAAGGGGGATCAAAAAAAAAAAACTACCACAAACAAAAAGTATTTCTGAAGGAAAACAGAAGCCTTGGTGGAATAGTGGTTCAGGAGGCACATGTAAATATGATATAAATTTTCAAGGAGGACATTTGTAATATTTGGTGGCAAAGATATGAAAACTCAAGATTAGCTTTCAGGAAGATACAGTGGTGGAGCTGATGCTATCAAGTGCATAATTTCCTCTTGGTGATGAATGGTTACAGCTCTGGACTAAGAGTGGAGCTGGAAAGGGAGAGGTGAGGGGAAGCAGAATGAGAAACCAAATAAAACAATAGAATGGCTACAAGCACAAGCACATGCAACAAGGCACAAACACAGGAACAAGTCTGCCCATGGACCTTCCAGGGCACGACCTTTCCACACTGACTAAACCTGATCTTTTACCATAATGTCACTGAGCTTCCTCATTTGGTATCAAGCACAGGCAGAGCTGTCCTTGGAAAGGCATTTCCTTGAATTATTATATTTATCTGCCATTAGCAACATTCTCACCTGCAGCTTTATCTTATGTCTAGATATACATGGTTAATCTTGGTTAAAAAATGCCAGACAATATTAATATCTCAAAGAAGTGATGTAATATTAGGAATGCATCTTGTAGTTACCATTTTTAAAGCAATAAAAAGAGTCTGGCCTTTGGAATTTACTGCAATGCAGCTAGCATTGCACAGTGTGAATGTCAGAAATGCACCAACAGCCTCTATTTTATTTCTCCCCACTTATGAAAACAATGGAAGTTAAAATACTGCCCAAATACTGTTAAGGTTTTGCAAAACAGCTCTTTCCTTGGTCCCTGGAAAAAGAAGCAACAACTCCTACTCTTTTAAAATACCATTTTTAATTATTTTATAGGTAGATTCTGTTGCATTGGTAGACCTGAGCAGAGCTTCACTACTAAATAAGAATGTGACTCTGTAGTCCATGCTAGAAATCATTCAAAACCTACTACATAAGCAAGATGAATGTTGGGAATTTTCTATTAGGAATCTAGATTGAAGGGTCTTTGGCAGCTCCTGAAGTCAGGCCTTTAACTGCTCTCAGATATCTGTTTACCACTCAGCACCTATCCTGCACTACTGACAAGGTTTCGGAGCTTAACAATCCCAGTTCTCTGTACTTTATATATCAAATAAAACACATGATGTCTCAGGTATGGAATTTGCAGCAACCAGTATTTCTGCTGCCTGTAATTGAATAACTGATGGACATTCACTTGTGTGAGCACTTATCAACACAAATTATCCAGCACAGGTCAAAACAGGAGCTTAAAACACCAAGGGAAGACCCAAGACAACTCCTCAGGTTGTGCTGAGCCCTTAAAGACCTCAAAATTCATGTTAAGCTAGAACTAAAGAAGAGCTTTTGCTGACCCTCCACAAGATCAGAAGCAATGTGGTTGTCTGAAGTGGATAAAACTCTCCCCTATTCCCAGTGCACTCTCAACTTGCAATCACTAAAAGGGTATATCATGGTTGTTTTTCCAAAGGATTGCAGGGCTGAAATCCACACTTCCCTTGCTCCAACTCTGCTCATGGGGATTTGCTTGCTTATTGTTCCATGACCACGTAAAAGCCAAATGACCTCTAGCAGGCTAGATATAAGACCATGGCAACTGTATATTGCCCAATACACAGCTCAGCTGCAGGGGACATTCACCTTTCAGAATAAAACCTAAAAAGATGTTCAAGTCTCCCAGTCAAACAGAAGCAGAACAACACTTCGGGTGTTTTTCTGTATCAGTGTTACAGTTGCAGTAATTTAACGACTATAAGGCGCACTTGCGAGTTGTCAGCAAATTTCCCAGCATAAGGCACACCGGACTACAGGGCGCTTTTTTTTTTTGCAGCAAGGATCTGCGTGCAACAAAGTAACGAATTAGTAACGGAATCACGGGGTTTACTGGCAAGTGCTCAATTTGCAAACATTTTTCATGGATTGGCAGCGTTTAAACGTAGCCCCAGGCACTCTCCCCATGCCACCCAGTATGCCTGCCCACTCCTGGCTGCCACGGCTCTCGTGGCGTGCAGCTCGGCTCACAGCTGCTGGCTCTCACGGCTCACACTTCCGGGTTGGCAAATTTCTGAACTTTGTCCATGTATAAGGTGCAACGGAGTATAAGGCACACTTCCAGGTTTCGATCAAAATTTTAGTCAAAAGGTTGCTCCTCATAGTCGTGAAATTACTGTAATCTGAACAGTCAAAATGGTACTGGATAATTCCCATTACAAGGCAGCTTCAAATGGATGCAGGGCTGATGCGTCTACTCAGCCCAAAAGGTCATGGTGGTGACCCAAAATCTATTCTGTTATGAACTATTTAACACAAAAACAATTGGTTTAAAATTTTTGGGAAATTTTAGCACTATGAGCCTAGAAGGAGATAGCTTAATTTGATTTTTAAAAACTCTGCCCAACTTCTAAATTATGCTGGAGTGTTTTCCCAGCTCAATAAATCATCTTGCTTTGCCTGTTACTTCTGCAGTTATTGCAAATTGTTCATTGACTAGCTCTTCAATGACCTCTTTTTTACTTTTAATATTTCCAGAGTCAAAGCACTTCAGGATTATTTCAAAGTCAAACCAGTGAAATGTAGTTATTTTTATGCCTATATTGAGTTGGTCATTACTATCTGACATTTGGAGAACAATTAAGGACACACAGGCAAGGTAATTTTTCCTAATTAGAACAGTATCTGTACAGTCTGAGATGACTGCTTCCAAGCTTGAACTGAAATCTCCTTCAATGGTAAAGTTGTTTCCTCTACCTGAAACTTCCCAACCAAATCTATTACTTTGCTAGACTGCTGCAACTGAATACATTTATATCTATAAAAATGGCAAGAAAGCATTTTCAAAGTGAAAAGGAGCAGTGAAAAGGTATTTTGATAGCTCAGGAAAAAAAAAAGTTTAAAAAAAGGGTATGCATAAATTAGATAAGGTCAGTGCTGGAAGACTTGCTTTATATTTCTCTGGACACCAATATTTACCTACCTAAACAATCAGAAGTGAAATCATTATGCATTATGATAAAATTACTACTATGAAAAATCATCCTTATTGCCATAATAAACATTTTCTTTAAAAGGGTAGTTTCAATTCAAATAAACCATTTCAGCTCATCTTGAAACTGAGGAAAATGGGAAAATATCTGGTTTTAAGGCCACAGAAATGTCTCTTGAAATGGATGTCAGCAGCATGATTTACAGGTCTAAAGGCAGAAAAGCAAACAAATTCTACCCTCTAAAAACAGCATCAACATCACAATTTTGTGGTTTTGTTTCCTCAGGTGGAAAAAAATATGGGAAGGACATCACCATCTTATTTGCTCACTTCCAATTTCAAACACCATTAAAATGTCACACTTTGTAAGCTCTACTTAGAAATGCTTCCAGTAATGCTCCATTTTTCACCATCTGATGCCACCCACTGATAAGAAGCACAGAGACATGGAAATCAATAGGCAACGTTCACTGAAGTAGGAGGGGTTCAGATGCACTTTACACTGGGAAAACATTGTGCCCTAGGTAAGGGAAACCCTACCCTGATACCCCACCCTCACCGCACCTCGTCAAGAATCTCCACCAAAGCACAAATATATCAACCATTCCTGGAACTAACATTTGCTGCAAGGGCTCAGTCCGCACCAGTGCTGAGGGCTCACACCACCAGCCCTTCCGGATGCCACCTTCCCATGCTTTGTGCTGCATGACCTCGCCACCTTTTAGAAAGCTCTGCTTCAAAAAAACAGAGAAATCTTTCAGAAAATGGCTGTAATAACAACAGAAAATTATTACAGAATCTAATTTTGGAAAAAAAAATAAATTCTAGAGCTTTTGGCTTCATGCTCTTCCCCCACTCTGTTCTGCTCAATCATTAGCATATTCATATTTTCTGGATCGTGCTATCAAAATCTACATAACAGAGATGAACTCCCTCACACAGCAAATACGTGTGAACATCTCTTAGCAACAACCGGTCATGAGCCAGCAAGGAAACTTAACAGTGATCCCACTTAAAACATCCTACTTATGCATACCAAATGATAACGCCATCAGTAAAAATCCAAACTGTTCACTAAAGCAGCATTCTACCGAATGCTTGAAATGAAATCCTCCCCACAGAAGCCAGACACCAGAAGGAGCTCTGCTTCGTCCTTGACATCTATTCCAAGAACACTTGCAAGGGAACAGTAATCTGTGCTTCTGTCCCCAACTGCTTCAGCTCCAAAATTCACATTCAGGCACTGCTTAAAATTCACTATGCACAGAATGTGCCTACATTACCATCACCAGAGAAATAAAGGAAGAGGAAAAATATTAACAGTTTTTTTGGGTTACTCAGCCATATGGAAAATAATTTTGCCAGTCTAATACAGGTACCAATCACTGCAGCAACAAATATCAGATTTACCAATTGGGCTCTACAATAATGAAAAGCTTGATGACAGTGGCCTCCTAATTGCATGTGTAATAGCAATATCACTGTGATATTGAGGGGTTTTTATTCAGGCCAACTACATCTGCTCCTCCAACAGAATAGAGGGTGCATTGAGTTAAATTAAAAATCTGATCTCTTACTAAGCCTTGTCTCTTCTCTCCTCTTCCCTGTAAGGCCTTCAGGAGTAATCAGAGCAACACTTATAGGTGTAACTCCTGTCCTTTGCCATCATAATGTTCATTGCTTCGAGGAAGGTGAACCTCTAAAAAGTCAAGTCATATTTACAAGCCTACAGATGAACTGGGTGAGTTATTTCATGCACACACTATTTTTCTGGTATTTATATCTATCAGCCAGAAGGCTCAGCTCCTCATGTCTCTGGGAGTTACTCAGGGGGTAACAAGGACCCCAATACTCCTTCATTTTACTGTATTACAACATGCTTAACTTCTCAAAGGGTTCCCATAACTTAGATAACAGGCAATTAAATATTCACAAATCTATTTGGGGTAGATGGGAACAGAACACTTCCATTAAACATAATTCAATAAAAGATAAGCAAACTAGTTCAGAAAGATGGATAGAAATAAATCCTGACCTGACTCTCTGTGGGATACACAGACCATACGAAGAGAAGAGGCACCAGAATTAACTTCACACAAGTGAACTTCCCCCAAACAAGGTAATAAAACATACAAAAGTCAAAGGTGCTGTGTTGAGGAAGTGAAATGCTATGGAAAAAACAGCCTTCATTAAATTCACTCCATTTTCTTGAAATACTTCTTTAAGGAAGCCAGTAAGTTTCAGTTGATTGGAATATACCAAAGAGGGGCACTAACAGCTTGTTTCCAAACTACTTTTTAATTAAAAAGACTGAAAAATACTTTCAAAGTAGTTTTTGAATAGAACTTTCATCTCAAAGAAATGGATCTACACATTCTTGGAAAAGACACGCATCACAGTTTTTAGGAAAATGCACTAAATACTTTATTGCAGCAGTTACTGCTTACATTAAGTGAAAAAACTAAACCTGTCTCAGTTCATTACAATCTCTATAACATCTAACATCTTCTGAAATATTGCTCCATCCTCATGCTTTTGTCAACTTTTATTTGACCTTAAGTCAAAAACAGATCTGCATTTTTCATCTTGAATCCTTCAATACACAGACTTGTTTGAATTCCAATAGTTTTGCTGAAAATTATGTTGCCATTCAGCTAGCTGTGACAGAAATAACTGTCTGAATTACTATCTAGGGGAAGCAGCCCTCCACTAAAGTTAAGACCATTATCTCTGCTAGATATTTTATTCAAAATCATCCAGCTTCAGTGTGGGTTGTATAGCTTCATCTTTTTTTTTTTTTTTTGTACTAGCCTATCTCATATCGAGTAAAAAGGAAATTATTCTTAAATACTCGACACAAAATGATAAAAATGTTTCATAGCTTATCAGTTCAATCCTTTTGTATTCATTTTAAGCATATACCCTGTAGAAGTCTCCAAAATTGTAAATAGTAGTTTTAAAAATATTACTTGGTAGGTTTTGATAGCTGTTATCAGGCATTAAATTATTCAACAGAGAAGTTATAAGCCATTCTCCTTCATATATTGCACCACTTGTGCATTACTCATACCTCAGGAACACAGAAGTCCTTAGCTGATCTCACACTGATAGGTTAAGCAAAGTATTTGTTTGTTGGAGATTTGAACAGGACAGTTATTGTCCAGCTGGGATTCCGTGAAGCCATATGTCAGTAACTTGGGGGTTTCAATCAAATGCTAAGTAATAAACTTATTAATGCAGTCACTGTGAATAATTCAAGATAATGCAGTAACTGTATGTTGAATAGCAAGAAAGTACAATTTATAGCTACATGAAAGAAAAATTACTTCAACCACCTTAACCATCTTTTAAGAATTTTAAAGAAAAAGAAAATATGTTTATCAACTGATTTTAAGATTTATTTCACAAAGTAGCATTTTGCTGTCATTTTACCAGTTTCCAAGAACTCCAACAGGCAATTATGAAAACAACCTTGAGATGAAACACAGCATGAGGCTGCACTTCATTGCAATCCAAATTTCAAGTTCCTGCACCTTGCATGGAACTTTGCAAATAAACCTATTACAGCAGGCATATGTTTTTAACTTTTAGGATGTCTAAGATGAAGTAGCGGTTTAAGTGAAGTGAGCATACAAAGCACAGTACCAGTGCTTCCCAGGGGCAATGGAACAGTGGAAGCTGGGTGTTGGGCAGCCCCTTGGGCATCAAAAACCCAAACAGGGCTTGAAGAGTTCAGAAGGCACACATGTCCTGCCTAACTGCACAAGCAAGTCAGAGGTGAGGCTTCTGGGATGAGACTGACAAGGTCTCAGCAGTGCAGAGCATTCATAGTTTCCAACATCTCCCAGATCATTCCACAAACGGGGACATGTTGAGAGAGAAGCCAGTACCAAATATACAAGGGTAATGAGTACCCCTCAAAATTAAAATGTAGAAATAAAATTAACAAATACTAACAGAATGGCAGTAGGAATATTCCATCTATATTGCATCTTAAGATTCATTTCCTGTCCATGTGAAATGGAAGAAGTAAATGTGTGCCTTTTCTGAATTATGCTGGTCCATTTTTGTGGCACAAACCTACATTATTAGCAATCCTCTGAAGAGAGGAATTTACTTATAAGGATGAAAAAGGAGTTACTAAGAGTGAATCACCTATGTGCTGATTAGGTATTTTGGCAACCACTGGAAACTTAAGATTGTAAATGACACCACAGACAGCAGTACAGTGTTCTACAAGATTTTGAAGAGCTTCTCACTTAAAGTCTGTCATAATGCCAAAAGCATGATATGTTCATAAATTGGGAACGAAAGTATATAGAAAGAAACTGGGTTAAATACAGATGGATAATTTCAGTTTAAAATCCCTTTTCAATAGTCTAAAGTAAGAAAATTCTGCAATTGATTTATTCTGTCCTAAACAATTAAAAATATTTAAGATGCATAATCTAATAGAATGTAGTCAGAGAATAAGGCAGAAGCCTATCTCTGCTGATACAAATAATTATGAATGCCATTTATTGTTATGCAGCTGAACTGACTCAAAGTTCTGCATTAGCGCTCACACTGCAGCCCTCTTCCACAGAATCGCCAGCTTGAGTCTACTCCCACAGTCAATGAGCACGCCATGAAGTGGCAGTGAATCACACATGGTGCCAGCAGAGATGTCTCCATTCTCATCTGTATTCATTCTGCAGGCAGGGAAATGCACTGGCTGCAGAGCCCCATCTCCTGCAGCCCCAGCTCAACTCCTGCCACAATCAGCTTACCTGCCACTGCCCAGCTCCTCAGCCTGCAGACAAGGTCTGTGCTCACTGCTCACTAAATCCCTCGTGCACTGCTGACACTGCAGCCCTCCTGAAAACCTACACATTAAGCCACTTATCCCCTGCCTCGGTCTGCAAGGCAGCTCTCACTCACAGGTGAACTCTGCGCACACATCAAGGGCACAGTGTGAATTAATAATGTGCCACATCTGGTAATGCTTCAGGTTTTCTCCCTTGTAACTATTCCTGCAGGTGATATTGTTATAGAACATGAAAATAACTACAGAAAAAAATAGAACCAGAAGTTTCACTTCCTAAAAGTGGCAGCATTAAATATTTCAGCAAGCCTAACATTCAACACTTTAAAGTAGCCATTTGACAACAAATAGGCAGAAAGTATTTGATACCATTAGCACCCAGTTCCATCTGTTGAAAAACTTAATCCCCCAGAAGTTTGAAGTTACTTCCATATTACACTGAAGAAACAATTTCTTGGTCTCTTGGCCAGCAGCATTATAGGAAACATCCTGTTCTTCCTTCCTTTTCCTGATTAACTCCCTACACATCCAAAGGAAGTCAAAAGCATTAGTCTAGCCAAGTAGAAATATCTTTAGACGATACTAGAAGTATCTTTACCAGAAATAAGGACAAATATTCCCATGGCACCACACAGTGCTAAGCATTTTGTTAACATAATGGCTAAACAGGGTGGAAACAAGAAAAAATGCTCCAAAGTACTTAACTAGCTTAGTGTCAAAAGAGGCCTGGAACACAGTGCTGAGACAACAGCAACATCTGCATGACAGACTTCTGGCCACTAAACAACACGAAAAAGCAGAGTCCCTAAAACAACTTGCTAGGGAAGGATGTGTTGTGCAGCAGCAAAGGAGCTTGGGCAGCACAGCCAGTGGTGAGCACAGAACACAGCAGAGCAGCACAACTGCATCTGCTCTGCGGCTGCCTTGCCAGGACAGCATTCCAATACCCTAGAAGGCGACAGCATTTCTGCTCTAGATGTGACCTACATGCAGAAATCTCATCTTGCAAGTCTTCTCTGCAATACCAATATACATTATTCACAGCACAGCCACATTTTCTCATCTTTTCAGAAAATTCAGGGTAAACTTTGCTATGGCTATGTGCCTCCTCCTCCCTTCACAGGTGCAGAATAGATGTTTACCCATATTGAAAGCTGTCAAAGGGCTGGTACATCCACACAGAAAAAGTTAAATTTAGTAAAAATGTTAAGCCAGTTCTGCTATACTACAATACAAAAATAACACCTGTTCCTCCAAGGAGAAAATGTGTTTCCTCTTGGCTTCCTTTAAAGCGGGACAAATCAGCCTCCACCCATACCTGCCGCTGCTGTCACATGGCTGGGATCTTCAGCAGGAATGGGCACTGGTTTGCTGCACTGTGTATCTCACTATGATCAGCTGAGACTCTGAATTTGCAATTTCACTTCATACACTGAGTGGATGCATGCACATACACAATACAGCATGTCTATGTATCCACACACAAATACGGGACAGAAGGAACACTAACTTGCTCTGAACAGTTGCTTGATGAGTGGAAACAGTAATCCAAGGTTATCTGAAATGCGTTAGCACTGTCAGAAATGGCAGAGTTTATAACAAATATAAAGACCTGCAAAGCTTACTTCAACCTTACCTTCTTTCTACCTCATCATGAAATATTTAAAGCTTCAGAGAGAAAAAAAAAATCATAGCAGATTTGAGGCTCATCTTAACTAACATCTTGTTCTGGCTACTTAACAGCTCATTATCATCAAACATGCTAACGTTTTTGCATTTATAAGAATTAAACAGCTTAAGGACCATCTCTGCAAACATACACATCAAGGAGGAAATATTTTTATTAACTTGGCAACATCAGAAAGAGTGGAAAAAACCCAACCCTATAATACTAGCAGTTATTATCTATTGAAAGTTTATGATGTGAGAACAATACAACTAAAATTGTACTGCATAAATTAAAGACAAAAATACTCATAGATCAGCTAAAAAAAAACCCTTAACAGTTTTCTTCCATTTACACTTTTCTGAAGTTTGACACAGTAGTAAGGTAAAACAGGATATTCCTAGACTTCCTGACTTTTAACTTCAATAGCTTTTTATTTCTGCATAAACTGAAATGCTGGCCACCATTACTAAGAACTAAACTAGCTAAAAACTAACTAACTAAACTAACTAAAAACTAAACTAGCTAAAAAAATATAGCAGCATAAAACTACACAAGCACATTCAAGAAGGACTTTGCACAAAAGCCTCTTTGAAAAAAGGTTTTTATTGGGGGCGTTCACATTTACCATTTGGTAAATGTTATAAACCAGACAAATATTAGATAGTACTTAAGTGAGAATTGGCAACATTACAGCATTTAAATTACAACTTAATTATCAGAAGCTAATTCAGATTGGCGAGCGTGCACTCACCTAAGCACCAGAGGCAATTGCAATTTTGTAAAAGAATGCCTTGCCTCCTACATGCAAACAGCAGCTCAGCACACCAGCTATTACAGCATAAGGGAGTACACATAGCTGTGTTCCATGCCTGGCTGTCTCTTGAAAGCCAGCAACCATAGACAAAATAAACTTTAAGAGCAAAGTTACAAAAAAGTAATTATTTTTAATGTTCCCTCGTGCTACAGTTGCTCTTTGGCACAATCTATCCACCAACAGTGGATAAATTATGGGATCAAAATTGGAGCAAGTTGACTTTTTTTCCAACTTGTGTGTTCCACATGAAATGGATCATGCATATCACAAATCCTGAAACTTAAAAGTGAGCTAAAATGCCTGTTTGGTTTTTTTTCCAGGCTCTTTAACCAAACCTAGACTGAATAAGGTGAAGTCACCAGCACAGAGTATCCCACCTTGCGTATCTCCTGAGCAGCTGGTTCTCCAGGACTCAAAGAGATACAGGAAAAAGGAAGAAGGGAGAATAGGGAGGCAGAAACTCAACATCAAGAGATCTCTACCATGCTGCCATACAAACCAGACAATGATATTTATTTGTGGCTGAAGCAGGCTCACAACATAAACTACTGTCCGTGACCACTGTCTGCACAACTCAGGGACAGCTTGTAATTTGCATCTATTCTCAGCCATACATAGCAAATACCAGGTTATTTTGAGACAGTTAAAACAAAACAAAAAGCCAACAACTTAAAAGCTTTCACCATTTAGCACTTTCCTGTATGAGCTGAGAAAACAAAACCATTTACAAATTTTATTTCCCTGTTTATTTCTCTCCCTCTACTAAATGTTTTACTAAATCCTCAAGCAAGGTCTATGCCTACGCAATCACTAGACATAGCAGGCTATTATTGGTGCTCTTCCCTGCTCTGTGGCTAGAGGGAGAAATACCTATTATGCTGTTGTCCTTAGAGCAAAAGCACTGCTGGAGGCAGAAATACTCCATCAGCTGTGTACACCAGGTCTACATGTGATCTTCCCTGAGCAGCACAAATGCTCAAAAAATCTCTACCAAATGGCTTTGGATGGAATCTGGTATTTACTAGGGATCCAATACTTGTAAATATTTTGCATTTGAGGTTTTTCTTATTTATTTTAAATAAGGAAAGGGATAAAAAGTTTAATACTATCTCACCCACTATTGACTGTTCACAGCTCAAGGCTGGGCGACATCCCTTCTTCAAGAGAACAGGAAAGAAACTTTCCACTCTTCTTAAATCAAAATCAGCCCTTTTATCCTGAACCTTACACATTCTTAACCAGTGTCTTCACAACAGTTTTGTTGTATCACAAAAAGGAATACAAATACAAGATAGAAAAATAGAAGATGCCGTCAAAAAAACCTGTCAGCCTTAGTTCACTTAATTTGTAACTGACAGAGTGTTAAGAAAAATAAGTGGTTCATACAAGTTTCAATCTTCAAGTTAACTGGTGAAGAGAGAACAAGATTAAACAAGTAAGGAAAAATTCAGAGTACAATTTGCATCTCTGAGCAGGATGACAGTTATGCAGCCCAACAGTCCACATCATTCATTTGGACGTGTGAAATACCCCGTGGAGAGATTTGAATCTTAAAGTAGTTCTCTCAAAGAAATGGATGAAATAGTGCATGATAAACCAACTTGTCAGGAATCCTTTTACAGCTATTCCAACTGGAAATAAGCAGCCCTCTCAAGGAACAGTGGAAGAAAAATAGTTATGTCTGATATGCTTTGTCTCTAAGCCGGAAGAAACTCGTCTGAAAAGCCTATTTACAGTCTTTAAGGCATGTATTAATGCAAAGGGACAAGGAAAGATTCTTTGCAACTGCGGGGAACTAACTACACAAGAGAGAAAAACAGAATAGTATTATATCAGTTTTTACTGTTGGCCTTTTTATTTTTCCTGTGAAAAATAGAAAAGCCAACAGTAAAAACTGATATAATTGGCATTCTTAATTGCCCCAAGGGGAAAGGTATTACAACTCTTTCCAAGGGATTTCAGTATGATATATAATAAAGCAGAATAAAATATTATCACATCTACACTTAAGGGAATGAAATACATTCTAAATTTAATACAAACCTAAGATTTTTTCTTTTATAGACTATAGCCTGTTTTTTCTCTTATATGAATAAGCCACTGTATGGTAACTTATACATAATTGGCCTTTGCTGTTGATACAACATTCTGATATGAAGTTTCCTGTTGCAATTAAATCCAGCGGCATTATCCAAGTGAAGACTGATGGCTTAGTCAATTATTAAGGTTTGGACAAATAGTTCCTGTTGATAACGATAACAGTAACAAAAGAATAAGCATTAGCAAGGAACTGAACATTTCAGCAAACCACTATACTCACTCAACACAAGAGCCAGCAAAAAGCCAACATCTAGCTTTTGGTATGTAGAGCCTCCCTCTGAAATCACTATGACTTTCATGGATTTAAGGTGAAATCAGGTGCTGACTGAAAACAGTCTTTAAGCTTTCAAGGATTTCTGTGAAATCAGCACTTTGGAAAGCTCTAGATTGGAGCAGATTTACAATCAGGATATAGTTTGTAAACATTGCTAAGGACTCCTTTTCTGAATAAAGAACATTGCTAAATACACCAGGACTGTATTTGATGCCCAGGTTAACTCCCCTCTGGCCTCTCAAGGTTCATGTACGTGGAGGAGGTGGGAGAGAATGAAAAAAGGGAGTGAAGAACCAAGCCAAGGCACTGGTTCTCCTCTGGCCACACATCCTGCAGCTCCTCTGCACAGGGAGCACAGGCAGCTCTGTCAAACCACGCTGCCTTTACTTCCACTTCTGAAATCTATAAAAAATATTTCTCCATAGTGCTGTGAACACTCAGTAGAGGTTTCATTTTGGAGAGGAAAAATCATGCCATGCTGGATTTCCAGCTACCAACATTCTGTATCTTGCCATGCTGAGGGCAGTCCCTCAGTATCTTTAAACATTTCCTAAACCACTTTTTTCTTTTTTTGGTAGCAGGGCACTTTTGTTACACCTTTAACATGTGTCACATCTTAGCAGCAGCACCTCTCATGGCCATCTCCTTTTCTCAGAGGAATAGGAGAAAAATTATCAACCATCAGCTAAGGCTGTGGCCACACAGTACAAATCCACTTTGGATTTTTCTTTTGACAAACCGAAAGCCATTTAAAAACAGATGTTCACCACATTAAGAAGCCTTTTCTCCCATCAAGACACTGACAAGTGAGGCATATAACTCATGTAAATCCTAAGCAAGGGGTTTCCTCAGAAAAAGCAGTAAACAAAAAGTATGGAGCTGCTGCCTATAGGCAGAACAGAATGTAAGCAACTCCATGGTGTGGTAATGATACATACAAAAATATCCAGCATGGTTAAAGGACAAATAAATACTCTTCAAATACCAAAGCTAAGGAGGATTTCATCCTTATTCTCATAAGTTTGTATTATTAAAATGTGAACTTGCATGAATACACACAGCATAAAGTGTGCAATGCTTGTTTCTATTGTTGAAAACTGATCAGGTTTTTATATTAACTTACATATATTAACTTACAAAGTCAAACTTCCTCTTGCAGCGAACAGTCCCGCAGTTCTGTAAACACACTTTTTTAAACTATGAATAATAACTTTGCTATGAATAGATTTCTCTTCACTGTGCTCTTCACAACTCAGAGGAGCAGAAAATTCTCCAAATGGTCATACTGCCCAAGGTGAAGAAAAGATGTCTGAAGGAACAAAGGCTTGAGTTATTATACTGCACTTAAATGTTCCTCCCCTGTGCTTAATCCAGCCTTTTGCATACACATAGGAAGCCAAAGGACTACATTTTCTGGGTTTTTCCATCAATCAAAAAGGATCTTCCTGCAAAAACTCTCCTAATTCACTCTATTCTGGCTTCCTGAGAATTTTTCTTCCACTTTTTGCCCCATCCTGCTCTTGCCTTTCCTGCATCATCCTCTGTCGCTTCCAGGAATTTACTTTCTGATAGGCCACTGCAGCAGATGCATTTTTACTTTTCCTGTTCCTCACCTCATCTTCCTGACTGCAAGACTACATTTCACTATAATAACTTAATGTCTGGACTGTTATGGCATAATTTACTGAAATACAACTATAATTTCACTGTATTTCACTTTTCAGCTGAAATACATTTGAGCCTGTAACTTAGAACTTACTTCTAGAGCTGTGTAACTTGCCACTCCTAGCTGGTCTATCAGCTGTATGGTCAAAGAAAGATAGGGAGTGCAAGAGAGACTATAAAATGCTATTTCATGCACATATTTAACAATGCAGACCATGTACATGTAATTGAATGTACACAACACAAAAATTGTGACAGAAGACTTATGAACTAATTCTGCAATAATTTCCCTGATAAATCTATGCACCCAAATATAAATAAGATACTGTTAAAAAAAAAAAAAAAAAAAAAAACCAACAAATTTCACAATCAAGTTTTGTATAAGACATCAGAATTGACCTACAGTGCAAAACAATTATTTTTCCAGCTGTACTACAGTGTTTATCCAGCAAAGAAAATTAGGTCAGACTCTACCACCTGGATATGTCAACCAACAAGCCAGAAAAAGTGTAACTCAGTCCGATAGTGGTTAGTTATTTTTTGCATGTGTTACATGAGATAGATACAGGGGGGATAAATTCAGAATTCTCTGTGGCACCTATTCTGTCAGGCACTTCAAGTGCTGTTTATTGTGATTCCAACAATTCCTTTTCTACCTAAATTTTAAAGATCTTTTCTCAACATTTATTCTAATGAAGTCCATTGCCACACAGTCTTCTGAAACAGACTGGCATAAAGTTTATTTTTCTGTGCCAAGCCTGCAATTTAATAAAGAGACGTGCTAAGTCACCAGAAGATTTGAAAGGACTAAACCTTTTTTATTCCCCAGATGGCATTACTGGTCAGCTGTGTTCTCTCTGTTTGCCAAGTCTGCAAAACCTTTCTTAGTAACTTTCCAGCTAGCTAGTACTCACTAGTTTCAGTAACGCTGAAGGACAGCAAGGGAGAACAAGATCAGAAGTGAAAACTGACATGCTGTAATAGCACAGCAACTGACATGCAGAACATCAAGGAGAAATGTAATGGGTTAGTTGCACTACTTAATTAGTGGTTTGTTTGGGTTGTTTTGTTTTTACTCAGAATTAGGATTAAAAACACAAAGGAGACTAATTTTTTTGTGTTCAGACTTGATTGTTTATTAAAATTTATTTAAAGTATAGAGAGCTCTGTAACAGTTTTAGTTACCAGCTAAAAGCAAAAAAGAGACAAATCTAGTTAGCTGCAAGGTCTTTTAAATTTAAACAGTTTAATAAGAGTTAATATCTTAATTATTTATATTTTAGACTCAATAACTAAACCTTTGTGGCCTGCAGAGCAGTGTTATTTAACTAAAAATTACTACTTGAAATGACAGAAAGGGACAATGATTACAGTAATTTTGCGTGTATAAGGAGCACCCTTTTGACTAAAATTTTGATCAGAACCTGGAAGTGCGCCTTATAATCCAGTGTGCCATACATATGGACAAAGTATGGAAATTTGTCAACCCAGAAGTGCGAGCTGCTGCCGGCACCGGGCAGGAATTCTGGGGCCCGCAGCACGGGGAGGGCGCCTGGGGCTGTGTTTAAAGGCTACGCAAATCTGTGAAAAATGTTTGCAAATTGAGCACCTGCCAGTAAACCCCATGATTGTGCGATACTGTTGCTAATTCGTTACTTTGTTGTGTGTGGATCCTTGCTGCAAAAAAAACTGGGCATTATAGTCCAGTGTGCCTTATATATGGACAAAGTTCAGAAATTTGCCAACAACCCGGAAATGTGCCTTATAATCTGGTGTGCCTGACAGTTGTAAAATTACTGTAATCTCTATTTTGTTCCACACCTATTACTACATTCTAGAAATTTAAAACTCTTCACCATGTGAAATTACACACTTCTATTCTAACTACATACCCATGACTTTAACTTTATTACTCAAATTTGGAAGCTTTCTCCAACAGCGAAGTATCTGGTAGGGTTGACCACTAAGGAGGGAATTTACCCTAGGAATTTACAAACAGTTCAGCACCCACTCCATAAAACTGAGCAGCACAATCTGGATCAGACTACAAAAGAGCAGTCCAAAATCAGCTTTTTAACTTTTTTTTCCTAAATGAATAAGGAAAATTGTATTGAAATTACGATTACAGATTGAAACTTTTATTTATGTCATGTTCAGAGAAACTCTAAAAAAAGACAAGAATTGTCCAGAATGATGGAGTATGAATTTTGAAAATAATAAAGACGTGTGAGTGTGAGGGGAGGTGACATCTGAATGGACCTGGAGAGTCAGGCTTCCAAGATTACCAGCACTGACCCACTGCCAAAGTAATGAATTCACCCTAAAAGGGTTTAAATAAAGTAAGTCTATCAGCATTTAATATACAGTAATTTCACACTCATAAGCCACACCTGGTTATAAGCCGCACTTCTGGATAGCCGGGAAGACCACGGAATTTGTCCATAAATCAGGTGCACCGGGTGATAAGCTGCACTTTTTTTTTTTTTTTTTAAAGCGAGGATCCATGTGCAACAAAGTAACGAATTAGTAACAGAATTGCCCGGGGGTTTGCTGTCAGGCACTCAGTTTGTAAACACTTTTCACAGACTGGCGAAGCCTTTAAATGCAGCCCCAGGCGCCCTCCCCATGCTGTGGGCCCTGGCACTCCTGCCCTGGCGCTGGCTGCCACAGCTCCCCGCCTGCTCGACAGCGGCAGCAGCTCCCCGCGCTGCTCAAAAGCGGGAGTGCCTTGTCGCGCAAAAGCGCCGAGTTTTGCCGTGCAAAAGCGGCCGTGGCTCGCCGCCTGCTCACCAATGGCTCTGGCTCCCCACCCGCCCAGCTCGCACTTCTGGGTTGGCAATTCTCCAGTATTTGTCCATAAATAAGCCGCACCTTCTGGGATCAGGTCAATTCTTCAGTGAAATAGGTGTGGCTTATCAGTGTGAAATTACGGTAACCTGAACTACCAAAAGTTACTACCAAAAGTACTTACACAACACCAAAAAAGAAATACCTTATGGATAGTAGGAAGAAAAAGGGAGGTTCACTAAATCTAAAAAAAAAAAATGTACCAACAACTTTTTTTGTACCTTCTAGCACAGAAAGCAAAATTCTCTGACAAATATGGCTTCATACTAATGATTCTATGTATTTAGAAAGTCAACTGTTCTAACTCTTCTGTTATCCAGGCAACCTATGGCTCATTTGCACATGTGCATGCACAGGAATACACAAATATGGCTAATGTGCACTAGCCAAGATTCAAATATGACATCTAACAGGCCTGTCATCACTTTGAACTTTAGACTGTTTTTTGAGGCTTTTTTTTAATACATCCAAGGAGCCTTTCCTAAGCCCTTAAATGGCATTTAAACCATCAGTCAAATGTTTTGAGGCCAATAAATATGCATAATACTTCTGCCGAATCAAAACATCATCTGCACCAACTCCTGGAAACAACCAACCCACTTAACTACAGAAATTGATTCTCTTCTTACAGAGAAGTAAACCACTATCACAGTTCTAAACAGGAGTAAAACCCCCACCAATACAAAGGTAAATATTTTAAAGGTGTGATGTATCTTAATGACCACTCTGTATTACTAGAGCAGTCTGTATTTATCACCAGCATTCTATTACCACAACAAAAATAAGCTTGGCTCTTTAGGAAAAAGTCATCTTCAACTGAAGGGTCAACATCAATACTTTGATAAAGTGTGCACTGTAATGTGTATGTGGCTGTTCTGGGATAGCACCACAAATCTTGACCATGTTTAAAAGCTTTTTTCATCATAAATAAATCACATTATATCACCTATGAAACCTTCTCATGTGCCACAGAGCTACAGTATGTTTACTGCCACTTCAGGAACAGATTCACCATGCAGATCAAGGAAGTTTTTGTCTGCTAGTTTTATTCCCAAGCTCCCTCTTGTCCTCCGTGTCAGGAGAATGAGAGGATTTGCAAGAGGGACAAATCTATTATTTAATTGTTAACCAGATTTCTTCTTGCTTTGCCTTCTAGAATTGGCACATTTGGGATCCCAGCTATACTGAGACAGTGCCTTCTGCTGAACAGGGACTACAAAAATCAGGACTGAGCACAGAAATGGAGAAGAGTCATAATTAGAAACAACTTGAAATTAAAGTTCTGCAGAAGTGGAACTCCTGAGGGATTCAGCTTTGGCCCATTCTGTTACATTTTACCACTGACTTCAAGAAAATCCAAATTAGGTCAAGTCCACAGAATTCGAATTGTCAACATGGAAATTTATTTTCCCAAATTTACTTTCTTTTCTAATTAGTCTTGTATTTATAAAGTTAGAGGTTTTTTTAATAAATTTTATTTCTCTATACTCCTAATGTGTTGCTGCTACTTCCTTCTTTCAGTGGTTACTGCAATTCTGGTAATGACAGAGCAAGTCTTTGGGAGTTTCAACACACCTTTTCAAATGAGAATCTCACATGATCAAATACTAAGGCAGGCCAGACCCTTTTAACCAAAAGTACTGGCATGCAGTTAACAAAACCCTTGGCTTCAGTTCCTGAACACTGTGAAGGGCAGTAACTTTCAAGTCTCCTGTATTACAATGGCTTTCTCATTTCCCAATACACCATTTGTTTCTAAGCAGCTTAAAAGTGAAAACAGAAGAATATGCCATGCACCCTCCTCACTTTGCAGTGGGCTATGTAAAGTCACCATGAACTGAGGCTGAACCCCCTCCAGCACTAGGGGTGCTCCTAGGACTGGCCAAGGACATTTATACCAGGGTTAGTGAGAGCTACACTAATATCAGGGCACCTCCAAGCTATCATCTTCTGCATGTTCTGTTCTTTAGCTCGCAGTATGTGCATATTTTCAGTTCTAACACCTTAATTATAACTGAATAAGAAATTTTTATTTCAGTTGACATTATTTGCCTCTTGCAAGTTTTTTCCTCGATGACATTTACTCGTTTTTAATTAGATACTTAAATGTTTGGTCTGTCTGGCACCACTGCTGATGGGCAGTTGAAAAAAAAGGAACTAGTAGTAACAACAGTCCTTCTTTTTTCTCAACCTCCATTTCCATTTTATTTTCATATGTTGTGGTTTAACTCCAGCCAGCAACTACAGTAATTTCACGATTATAAGCCGCAC